>JAMLFY010000012.1:11795942-11867017 GCA_030441495.1 Dalbergia oliveri | reverse complement strand
TTTACATAAAAAAAAAATTTGTGTGTAAAACATACTGAAAAATCCAAATCTTTTTAGGAAGTAACTTTTTATATACTTAATTGTAATTTTACTCAAAAAGTATTTCTATATCTACTCTATCCAAACATTTTAATAACTTTTTATTCTAGTAAAAAGTGTTTATACAATTACATCTAAACATATAAATTTTTTTTTGTCTCTTCTGCTTCTAAAAATCTGAAGAAGTACTTTTCCTAGAATTTTTAACCAAATGAGACATTATTTTTGGTCAAATTGATTTTTTTCATAATTAATTTTAGTTAAAAGTGACTTTGAAGTGAAGTGATTTATGTTTAGATACTTTTAATTAAAAAAATAATTTTAGATGAAAATATTGCCTGGGCTTTGGATAGTGTTGATCAACATCACTTTTAGATTTGTAATTACCAATATATATATATACATATATATTATTTTGTCTATGTTAGATTATTACAATTTCATTCAACATATCTCAAAAACGAATTTATTCTATACACTTTAAAAAATTAATGCTAAAAAATCTTTATACATAAATTGATTAAGAAATAGTTTTATTGCAATTAAAATTTATTGATGAAGAAATAATATTCTTAAAATTAACATTTATTCAATATTCTTAAAATTATTTTCAAGATTATTTAACATTCACCACTTTAATTTTATGAGCTAATGTTATTCTTTACTTTAACTGCATTTTTTAATGTAACTATCAAAGTGTTGAGCACTATTGAATAGTTTAAAGCACAATTCTTTTCTTGCTATTTTTTTGGTAATTTAAAAATTACATTGTTTATATTGAGGTTTGAATCTAGGACCTTATGTTTTCTATGCAAATATTCCCTCACCATTACACAAATCCTAATGGCTTTATTTGCTTTAGTATGTTTGACCTAAAAATCTCTCATCGAGATAAGATTATCACTATTAGCAAGATAATCTAAAAGACAACCTGTTCATGATGAATGTTGTTTAATTTGTCATCCATTTATGCTTCCCAAAACCAAAAAAAAAATCTAAAAAGTGTACTTTTGTGTGTGAAATTTCTATTAAATTTATGAATTATTAATTCATGTATTTTGGTGAATGCTATTGGTTTTGAGATCTAATTCTTTTCAAGCTAAGAGTAATTAGTGTGATTGTTTAGCAATAAAGATTTTGACTTGCAACTGCTAATAGGAAAGCAAAGTAGGAACCCTAATAGGAATCCATAAGTGAAGATATCTATGAGAATCTGTAGACAGGGATTCAAATATGGGGATATTTTTCTCATGGGGATAGGAATGAGGTAAAAGTTCCCATCTCATGGGATATATGCCTTAAGAGTATAGTGGTAATTTCAAATTAAAAAACTAAATATCTCATAATATTTAATTTGAGGATATTGATGTTGATAATATTGCAATAAGATTTTATTCTTATATTATATTCTTTATATCTACAATTTTTATGACTTATAATTAATTTACGTATTTCTTTTTGTATCAAGTGAAAGTGGAATTCAAACTTAATCACGAAGATTATGAAGATATTTATTGTTTTATTAATGATGCTTAGTGTCCTTTCAAATTTATTGTTTGTTTATTATGATATTCTAGCGATAGTTGTGGTTTGATTTAAAATTTGAAAATATAGTGACACTGATATAGACTTGAGTAATAAATAAGACTTGAATCAACATTATATTATTATTTTTAAGGTTTTTTTATTTAAAATTTTTAGGTTAGTTAAATTACTTAAACATATTTCTAAATTTTTTTTTTACTTTTATTAGGGCATCTATGGATCTTGATAGGGAGATAAGGATCCATAAGAAATGTGGAAAGAGAATTATTAAGGATGGGAGGAACTCTAGAGGTGTAGGTAGAGGTGGAAATAGGCCAGAGATATAAGCTTTTTCTTCGCAGGTCAAGCCTCTATTACAACTATTCAACTTGAGCCTGGCATGTGGCCTGCTATAGGTTATTTTTTAGGCCTTAGCCTGGCTTAACCTGGCCTGAAGCCTGTTTACAAAGCTTGAGATTCTACAAAACAACACACAAGCCTGTATTCATGACCAGGCCCAAACCTATAAACAAGAAGAGTAAGGAAAAGGCAGAAAAAGAAAAATAAGTAAATTTATGCCAACAATCCTGATGATTGCTAAACAAGAAAACAAAAGAAAATAGGGTGAAAAATAAAAATCTATGATGAAAGGTTGCAAATGTTTGGTGTTTGGTGTTGGTGGTGGGTGGTTGTCACAACCCGATTTGGATCGTGATTGACATATGAGGAATTTCATCCCCGTAAGTCTTGTTTGCTATACTACATGCGTATTCATAAAATACATTTTAAACCATAAATCAAGTCTCATATTAAACTCATAATAATCTTGAATAACTCTTTTCTCATAATTAAAATCTAAAACTATAGCTATAACATAAATCAATATGAATTGCTCAACTCCAAAAGAATCATGAAATTAAATACTTTTAAATACAAATCAATATCATGATTTATCAAAAAGCAAAATATATACATATACATGTGGTCTGGACCCTACCTACAGCATCACTAGAGCACTCTACAAAGACAAGTACTTCACAACAAGGTGAAGCTCACCAATCCTGAAAATTTAATCCTGAGGAGGAAAGAGTGGAGGATCTAAATCTATACCTGTATCTATGAAGAAAAGGAAGAAAAGAGGGGTGAGTTTTATTACAAAACTAATGAAATCACCCATAACCATTCATAGACAAGAAGAAACTATACATAAATAATCCTGCAACCTCATAAATCATTTTTATATAAATTGTATAATAGCTATTAATTCATAAATTTGCAATAAACATGGAAGTCTTATTTATTTTCTCAATAATTACTAAAAGAACAGACTATCCATAATTTTAAAATCATATAAAACTTTTATAGAGCAAAAATGGTCTCATGCATATTTCAAAATCATAATTTTCATGTATAAGTTCAAATGGAGCATTTCTAACTAAAACACACTTTTTGTATAAAATCATATCATGTAAGAATCCATTTTTTAATTCTCTAAACACTCAATTAATGCTAGAAAAAAATAATATAATGACCAAACTAAGACTATGATATTGAACCCACTCACTTGGAGGGGTGGAATATGAAGGATCGACTCCAGGAGAGCTTTGGGGAGGAAGGATGGCATAAATGTCTACCATAACAAACATAAAACTCATCAATGATCTATGGGTAGCTCTAGATTACCCTTAACATATTCTAACAACATTGGGAGAACACCTTCACTTAACAACAATGAGAGAAATAGCTATACCCATACCAAGAACATAAAAAAATAGAGAATAGAGACATAATCTAACAACATATACATATCTTGAAGCTTTGGAAAAGCTAGATTAGAGTGAGATTGAGAGAAGAGAGGGAATGGAAGCAGGGGAAGGGTTCTGGTTTGAAATGGGGAAGAGGAGTGGGGAAGGGTTTTATAAAAATGGGAAGGATCCATAAGTGGAATAATGTCGTTTGACATGTCACGCTCTCCAAGGGACCGCTATAGCGGTTAGGGAATGCGCGTTTCCATCAGTCAGTCACTTATGACCTAGCTATAACGGTGACAACAACCCTAACTTTTGCATTTTTCCTACCAACTTGGCATCGGGGCCTTCCTGGCAACATTAGATGGGTCTCGGGGACCCTGAAGCTGAATGAAACTTATCCACTAACACGTTTACCTTGAGTATTACAATGGTGGTCGTGCACATAGTGGTGGTGGTTGGTAGTGTGACACATATATTGGAGCATTGGTAGTGATCTGGTGTCGTCGGCTATTGGGCTTATGGCATCGCATGATAGGTGCAAATTGTTGTGGCATAATGTGTGACTACGGAGAATAAAAATTGACTCTTTGATAAGAAATGAGGGTCCTTAATTGTAAGTAATAAGAAAGTTAAAAGGGCGTGATTTACGGAGTTAGGAAGAGTAAAAGGCTTTTCTTATTTAAACTTTAAGTAAATTTGTATACATAATAAACCTAAAAGAGTCCATCTTTCATATCAAAAAGGCATGTTAAGTTTAGTGGTTAAATGACCTCTAGCTATCTATAGGATATAGGTTCAATTCTTTTGTTCATTAATTTTTAAAATGTATATAACATATATATTTAAGAATCTTTAATAGGTCTAGATCGATTTGACAAGCTTAATAGGCTTTTCAATAGGCCTAGACGCAACCTACTAAGTTAAATATGCTTTTTAATAGGCCTGAGTCTGGCCTTAATTTTTAATAAGATAGGTCAAGGTCAAGGAACAAGGCCAAGCTAGGTCTCTGACAAGCCACTTGACTTGTTTCTATCCCTAGACATGGGGCAAAGAGTGGAGAACTACTCTCTATGCCCACCTTGCCCATTGCGCCATATTCCCACAACAAAGACTGTTTTCTTTTAAAAAATAACTATTAAATACATTTGTTTTCTCTCTTTTTCTTCTTTCATGATAGGATTCTTGTTTTTACTTTTTCTTCGTTCCATTTCGAAAGGAAGAAAAATATTGCTATATGATTTCCCTCCAATTTGCATAGCACACTACACATTTATTTACTTGTCATTTTCCTACAAATAATATACATGCTTCATGAGTTGAATTTAATTATCATATAGATTTCTTCTATTAGTGGGTGATATGTAAAAAATTATGTAAGTATTAGATGCACTCAAAAGCTTACTATAACGAAACAGTCTTTCAATCCAAGCTCCTATTTTATTTTAAAAAGAAAGCAAAAACTCTATTTTCATTCCTAATCTTTTAATAATATTTTAATTTTGTCCTAAAAGTTTTTCTAGTTTCACTTTTGTCCCTAACATTTTGATAATGTCTCAGTGTTATCCTATTTGATAATGATATCAATTTGTTTTAACAAAGGCTGTTGATCTGACTCAAACGTGTCCATTTTTATCTCATGCAGATGTTATGTTGTATATACAAAAGCTTTGTTTTCATCTTCAATCCTTTAAACTTTAGCTATTGTAGTTAAAAATTGTTTATAAATAAGATCAAATTCATTTCAATAAGGAAGATTAGAGAAAAATAGAGCTTCAATTTGTATAATAAGGCATCTACTTAAGATAATAATGAATATTTCAAAGCTGAATCGCTAATATTTGTTAGTAAAATTGATGGTGTTCGCAAATATTACAACATGGAAACATTATCAAAACGTTAGGAAAGAAATTGAAACAAACAAAATTTTTGGGACGAAATTGAAACATCGCTAAAAGATGAGGGATGAAAATAAAGTTTTTGCCTAAGAAGAAAATGTGTTGCATTGCATTACATAATATTCAACATCGCAACATATGGGGTGAGTTGTGTCAAGTGACAGATCTAGAAAATTTAGGTGATGGGGACAAAAATAATATGAGTATAACAAATTATTTTACATAATTTTTATCTTAATGTGAAATAAAAAATAATAGAATATTAAGGGATATATATATATTATATAATAAAATTATTAAATTATAGTGGACGCATGAGTCCCCATCCTTTGTACATAAATATGTCCCTGGTTGTGTCATGTGCATAACTTTTGCTTACAATATTTTGACGCCTATAACATCTCATCTATTTAAAAAGGTAAAATAAGATTTTAAAATATCAATATAAGTAATTTGGATGGGCAAGATGATATGAGTATCAAAATGTCGCATGAAAAAAAGTTTACACGTAGCCCTTTTGTATGGGGTCATGGAAGAATGGTGATCAGATCACTCCTTCACTGCACCAAAGCCAAAAATTTATATTGCCACTTTTCTTTCTCCATTTGTGAGAGCAACCGTAATTTGTAGATCAATCACATATATCATGAATTAGATTTTTTGGTTCCAAATCTCAAATGTCAGTCAACTAGCACCACAAGTTCTCACTCATCAACAAGGAATCTCTCCACCTTCAAGCACCATGATGGGTCCACCGTGGCCCCACCAGATAAGCATGCGGATAAGCCCAAGCGCCTCCTTTACCGTCAGATGGATACCATCCCAAATCCAACGGCAACAACCCCCAATTCAAGATTATCCAATATCACTTTCCTCATCAAATACATCTCCAAAATCCCTCTCGCCAAAACACACTAACTCCACCCAACTTCCGTTCCTTCCACACTCAAATCCCATCACTTCTCACCACCGGCTCAAGTTAGCATCTGACAATGTCCGCAACCGCGACCGCAGCCACATCATCTTTCATTGGGACACGTCTTTTAGAGACATATCCCAGTTCAGGCAGAGTCCAAGCCCGATTCGGGTTTGGATCCAAGAAGAAGAGCCCATCCAAGAAGGTCTCTAGGCCCAACTTCGACAGGCCACTCTGGTTCCCCGGTGCCAAGGCTCCCGAGTGGCTGGACGGGAGCTTGGTAGGGGACTATGGGTTTGACCCGTTCGGGCTGGGGAAGCCGGCAGAGTACTTGCAATTCGAGCTGGACTCGTTGGACCAGAACCTGGCCAAGAACTCGGCCGGGGATGTGATCGGGACAAGGACGGAGGTGGCGGACGTGAAAGCGACGCCGTTTCAGCCGTACAGTGAGGTTTTCGGGCTTCAGAGGTTCAGGGAGTGTGAGCTTATACATGGAAGGTGGGCCATGCTGGCCACGCTTGGTGCACTCACCGTGGAGTGGCTCACCGGTGTTACATGGCAAGATGCTGGGAAGGTGAGGTTTCTGTGTTTCCGTTACTTGTCTTGTTGTGTCCGAATATGATTGAGCATTGAGTAGTGTTTTGGTGTTTGTATTTGCATGCATGTACCTGTTTAAGCCATTATTCATTTATTTGGTGAGGGTGACCTTCGAAAGGGGGAAAAATTAAAATGAAGCTTGACAAAGCCTAGTCTTAAAATAAAAGTACATTGAGGTTGGTTTCATGCGTAAGGTTTCGTTAATTTTGTGTTTTTTATGTATGTGTTCTTTTCTTTTTTAATGTTTTCAGCTTATTGATGATTATTTTATAGCAGTACTTGAAAGTTTCTTTCTAGTAAATTTGTTAATTATTGATTTGAATTTCAGTATTTTTTTTATAGTTATTTTTTAGTATTCATTCTTCAAGAAATAAATTTTTAGAATTTTGTTCGAATATTTTGAAACGGTTTGATGTTAATTAGTTTTTCTTTTTAAGTTTTGAATGAGAAGAGGAAAAGAAAACCTTTAAAAAGGTAATTTAGCAAGATATATAGATCCGAGATTATTGAGTTATTTTCAAAGTGTTTATTAAAAATTGTAGTTCATTTGATTCATTTAAAAATAAAAAACTAATTCTTGTGTTTAAACATAGTATAAAAAATATTATGCAAATTGATTGTAAATTAATTCTTTATCGTTATCGCTATTATAATGTATTAAAACCTAATTAAGTTTATTTGATTTCAGTAAGTGTACTTTGTATAACTACCAAAAAAAAAAAAAAAAGAAACCGAGAAGTTCTGCTTTCTTATTGCATTTCTCAAAGGTTAAAAGTTAATCAAACAAACAAAGAAAACACTTCGTTGCAAATTGATTATGGAGTTGTGCATGGTTTCACTTGCAGGTGGAGCTAGTAGAAGGGTCATCATACTTGGGGCAACCACTTCCATTCTCAATCACCACACTGATTTGGATTGAGGTTCTTCTGATTGGGTACATCGAGTTCCAGAGGAATGCTGAGCTTGACCCAGAGAAGAGGCTGTACCCAGGTGGCAAGTTCTTTGACCCACTTGGCTTGGCTACTGACCCTGAGAAGAAGGCCAGACTTCAATTGGCAGAGATCAAGCATGCACGCCTTGCCATGGTTGGCTTCTTGGGCTTTGCGGTCCAAGCTGCTGCCACTGGCAAAGGCCCACTCAACAACTGGGCTACCCATTTGAGTGACCCTCTTCACACAACCATCATTGACACCTTCTCATCCTCCTCTTGAGCCTTGTAGCCTTGTCAAAATATATTGTGCCCTGTGAAAAAAGCCCTTTGGCTTTTGGTTGTAAAAACATTTTACTTAACTGGATTATGAAATTAGTAATGTGAAGTGGAGAGGGTAAGCAACATGTTTCTGCTAGGTGTTGGTGTTCTCCTATATCTAAGTGTTGATTATCAAGCATGAAGTCAAGAGAAAAGGAGGTGAGGAAACAAGTTAATATTATAGCTTGACGACTAGCATGTTTGGTTTTTTGTTTGGAAAATCTCAAATTATGGTTTGAGAGTTAAAAGTTTTTCTATTGTAAGTTTTGTCCCAACCATAATTTGGAAATTTACAAATGGAATCAAACATGTGAAAATTTTCTTTTATTCAAATAATGAATTTGTAAAAGTTTATTTGTTTTGTTTCAGTTTTAACCACTAGCTGGGAACCAATTTTACATAAGCAGGCTATAATATTAAGCCATATTAACACTCAAGGTTTCATTTGATAATTGAAAAAATTCATGAACTCAGTGGAAAGAATTAATTAAAAAATATCTGAAGCATTCAGGACGGACAATCCTATCCCTAAGCAAGATGCAATTCGATTAAGAAATTCACACAATGTGTATAAAAGAAACTTGATTGAGATGATCCCTGGAGGGAGTAGGATGACAATATTTGAGGTTCTAAAGGACACCGATACATGGGTGAGTTCTAATGTGGTATGTTATATGTTTGGTACCATATGGTGACTGCAAATATTATCTTAAATTGGACTTCTTTATAATTTTAAAAAGAGTAAAAGTGGGCCAAAATCATAAATACAAAACCTCACAAAAACACATACCCAACAAATTGATTAACATCATTTACGCAAAATCAGATTTGACACCAACAAACTCTCCTCCACCTCTGCCACCAACAAACCTTTCTCCACCTTTCTAAATGCCCATCCGCCCCCACAAGATACTGAAGGTCTCCCCGGAACTCGCAGTGTCCACCAAAGCCCCAAAATTAATGAGCATGACAGATAAGGCAGCCATATTCAAAGTGGCCTCCCAGGCAATCATGGGGTATAAGCCTTGAAATCCATTCATTGAGGCAAAAGAACACCACCACCGCTAAATAGAATAAAATTCGCTTACAACAAAAAATTAAAATAGCGGCCACAAACAGCAAAGGATCAAACTTGAAAACCTGTAACTCATCCAATCATTCATCAGAAAAAAATCACAAAAATCATACCTTTACCATTCTTTAGCATCAGAAAAAAAAAAACACAATTTTGAGAAAGAGAAAATTGGAACCTGGCAAGGGATTGTAGTAACTAGTAACTAGTAACCAAGAACATCGAGGTGCTTGCCGTGTTTAGGGGATCTGCTATCAGCAGCCATGACTCGATAGAATGGCTTGTTCTTGCACCCAAAATGAGATAATCGAAGCCTCACCACCATTTTTCCCTCTTTAGATTCAAATCACAGACACCTATTTTGCGACCGCACAACACAACCAACACGCTCTTTCAACGAATAACCTGTCAAAACAGGGCTTCTTCAGGACGTAGGCCGGCAACGGAGTACAAGAGGTGGTGGGGTGGCTTGGAGTCTTCTTCGACAGCGGAGGTGGAGGAGGGGACACTGGGCTTGCGGCGGAGGGTGCGGCCGATGAGGGAGGTGGTGGCGGTGGCGGCGATGACAGGGGCAAGGATGTGGTGGTGATGGTGAATTGGTGTTGGTACTGTTAACAGACGTAACAATTTTGGTTCAAATATTCTTGGGCCAAATAACTAAACAAATGGAACTTGTGGGCTTAAGTTAAATTTTCAGATTCTAAATATTAAAAAATATCGAGAAATATACATTATTTTTATTAACTATAACTTGCTTTTAATCCTAGCTATTGAATGAGTTTTTATGTGGCTGAAATTTTGTTACTATGATAACAACAAACTCATTTGTTCCCACCTAAGTCTTTGCCCCGATACATATCGTAGAGGGTTAAAGAAAATACAAGCACTAAAAGACTCATTTGTTTGTTGTCTCAAGACAGAAATATAAAGACAATGAGGGAAAAAATAATGTTTGGAGGGCGAGATAGATATAGGACATGGAAGCTAGCCCTATCTCGAGACAATATTTTGCTGTCTTTAGTGTCCCCCAAAAATAGAGACAGAGGGACACGGGATTTGGGTGTTCTGGGACAGGAAATTAATGAAATTTCTTTCAATGTTACATTCATAATCATTTCGAATTGACATTGTTTGCCCTTCAGATTTAACCTAATTTGGTGCTCCTTTCTTCTCCTTTGCTCCACCTGTTCTCTCCTTCGTGCTCCTGTTGCTACTTTGAAATCTGTTGCTACACCTTAGCTTCTTCTCTGGTGTTCCATTTGAAGTGCTACGTTCAGGGTCTTCTCTCGATGCTCATTCAAAGTCCATTGCGTTCAAAGTCCACTGCACCTTCAGCTTCTTTCCAGTGCTCCATTCAAAGTCCGCTCCTGTGGAAGTTCCTGCACCTCCATCTTCAAGGTTCGTTCCATATCTCCAATATCTTCTCGTTTACGATTCGCTAACATCTTCACTCAGGTTCATCCATATCCACCAACTTCTTCCATTTGATTTGTTGCCTTCAAGAGGACCACGTGCCTTTGCTTTCTGTTTTTTCAAAACAAAGCTGAGCACAAGGATTGTTGGTGGGATCTGGAAAAGGAAGTGCTTTAGCACTGTTTATTTTCTTGTTACCAATTCTGAAACCAAATGCCTGGAGTTCTTTTTTTTTTTCATGCTGTTACTAATTCTTTAAAGTTCTGTTTTTTTTCTTGCTGTTACCAATTCTTCAAAGTTTTGTTTGTTCTTTTATTTATTGATTTATTTCCTTTTTTTATGAGTAGTCTTAATTGTTTTGATTTGCTTTATTATCATATTAATACATCCATTTTTAAGATGATATGTTTATTTTGTTGTTTTATAGGAAACAATGGACTGTTCTGAGCAAATTAAATAATGCGTTGCTTGCTATTTGATTATGAGATTTCAATTTAACACATTGATGCTGGTTGTATCAGTTGCTTTGTTTATGTATATTAGGAATAGAAGAATAGGCAATAATTCTTTGACACTAAATCAAAGAATTAATAGTATTCCATTAAGATGAGATACATTAAAGCGTATCATTGGAGTAGGTGATAGGAATTGCATTTGGGAGTTAAAGATGAGTTTAAATGCATTTGCAATATTGTTTGGGGCTCCAAGTTTTAGGGTGTGTTAACTAAAGATGGTGAAGTAAGCATAGTTGAGCAAATTGTAACTTTTTAATCATAATAAGCCATCATAAAAAGAATCACAGTCTACAAGTTAGATTCTATAGGTCAGGAGAAACTATCAGTAAATATTTTAACAAGGTGTTGTGCTCAGTCATACGTGTAGAAAGCCTTTTGTTTGCCAAGGCTAAACCTTCCAGAGGATTGCGTAGATCCTAGATGAAAATGGTTTAAGGCAACTTCAATATATAGTAGTTAATGTTTTACATTACTTATTACTAATTATGTATACAATTAGCCATGAAAATTTTAATTCTGTGATGTATAGGGTTGTGTAGGAGCATTAGATGGCACTTACATAGATGTGATCTCCCTAATGTTGATAAACCCGATTCCAAACAAGATAGGGTAGAATTTTTACAAATGTCTTGAGAGTATGCAATCAAGACATGAATTTTGTGTATGTACTTAGTGGTTGGGAAGATTACATTGATTTAAGAATACGCAGAGATGCTATTACACGACGTAATAGCCTAAAAATAGCTCTTGGTATGTCTAAAAATAACTTTAAAAAAATTAGATTACTTACATTTCCCTACTATTTATAATATTTCTCTTTTGATTTATAGGTAGTTATTATTTAGTTGATCCTGGTTACACAAATGGCAAGGGTTCCTAGCACCATATAGAGGTACTCGATATCACGTGCAAGAATGGGCTCAAGGTGCATGCACCCAAAACTACCAAGAGTATTTTAATAAGAAGCACTCCTCACTAGGAACATAATCGAACAATGTTTTGGGTTGCTTAAGAGAGATGAGCTATTTTGAGAAGTCCTTCATTTTATCTAATTAAGACACAGAACGAATTATAATTGCATATTGTCCTTTGCAAAAATTTATTCCAATGAGTTTTGTGTTTCCCTTCCTGTATTCATATTTTGCGGAAACTTCCTCTATATTCCTGGGAGGCTTCCTCGACTAATAAAAAGTAGTAATAATAATAAAAAAGGACAAATGAGAAAGTAATAGCCATATGCTAAGAGTGAAAATATGCAAAAGGATTTATGACTATATATACAAGTTAGCATTTAACAATGTTCACAACTCCAACCGGCCACATCATCTTTCATTGGGACACGTCTTGAGACATATCAAGTTCAGGCAAGGTCCAAGCTTGATTTGGGTTTGGATCCAAGAAGAAAAGCCCATTCAAGAAGGTCTCTAGGCCCAACTTGGACAGGCCACTGGTCTGGTGCCAAGGCTTGGTGGACGGGAGCCTGGTAGGGAAAAAATTAGGGAAAAAGAAACCTATGAAAGTGATTCAGCTAAGGCGTACAATTGCCACATTTTCAACATCTTTTGTGTTTATTAAAAATTGTAATTCAATTGATTTATTATAAAAATTAATTCTTTATTTAACCTCATTACTCAACCCCCAAAAAAAATTATTACAAAAAAAAAATTGAATCGATTGTAAATTAATTCTTTTTGTTTTTTTTTTTGTTTTTGAACGAATGTATTAAGAACTAATTAAGTTTATTTATTTGGATTTAATTTTAATATGTATACTTTGTTACTCTTGTCTACAAAGGCAGTTAAATAACTAAATTATTAATTTTAAAATCATAATTAAAATAAAACATTATATATTCGCTTGAATAATTTTTAGATTTTTTAATTTCTGCTAAAACGAAAATTAAAAAATAAGACAGTTCTATTTAATAATATTTAAAAGGTAACTCTATTTATTTGTTACACAAACATAACGTTTCGGACTAGCCTAGCCTAGCATTAGAGTTGAATTCCATCACTGTTAAGCAATATTTTTAATCTCTAATAACAAAACAAGAAGAGAAACCCAAGAATTTCTGCTTTTTTTTATTGCATTTCTCAAAGGTTAAAAGTTAATCAAAACAAACAAAGAAAACAATTTGTTGCAAATTGATAATGGGGTTGTGGTTTTCATTTTCTCTTTTTTTTTTTTCGGTCGTGGTGGTTTTCACTTTCAGGTGGAGCTAGTAGCAACAAATTGGATTGAGGTTCCATTCTCAATCACCACACTGATTTGGATTGAGGTTCTTTTGATTGGGTACATTGAGTTCCAGAGGAATGCTGAGCTTGACCCAGAGAAGAGGCTGTACCCAGGTGGCTAGTTCTTTGACCCACTTGGCTTGGCTACTGACCCTGAGAAGAAGGCCAGACTTCAATTGGCAGAGATCAAGCATGCACGCCTTGCCATGGTTGGCTTCTTGGGCTTTGCGGTCCAAGCTGCTGCCACTGGCAAAGGCCCACTCAACAACTGGGCTACCCATTTGAGTGACACTCTTCACACAACCATCGTTGACACCTTCTCATCCTCCTCTTGAGCCTTGTAACCTCATCAAAATATATTGTGCCTTGTGAAAAAAGCCCTTTGGCTTTTGGTCGTAAACACTCTTTACTTAACTGGATTATGAAATTAGTGATGTGAAGTGGAGAGGCTAAGGAACATGTTTCTGCTAGGTGTTGGTATTCTCCTATATCTAACTGTTGAATATCAAGCATTGAAGTCAAGAGAAAAAGAGGAGAGGAAACAAGTTAATATAGCTTGACGACTAGCATGTTTGGTTTTTTTGTTCGGAAAATCTCAAATCATGGTTTGAGAGTTGAAGTTTTTCTATTGTAAGTATTGTCCCAACCATAATTTTGAAATTTACAAATGGAATCAAACATGTGAAAATTTTCTTTTATTCAGATACTGAATTTGTAAAAGTTTCTTTGCTTTGTTTCAGTTTTAAACCCTAGCTGGGAACCAGTTTTACATAAGTAGGCTATAATATTAAGCCATATTAACACTCAAGGTTTCATTTGATAATTTAAAAAATTCATTAATTCAATGGAAGGAATGAATTAAACAATAGTTGAAGCATACAGTTCGGACAATCCTATCCCTAAGCAACATGCAATTCAATGAAGAAATTCACACAATGTGTACAAAAGAAACTTGATTGAGATGATCCTTGGATGGAGTAGGATGACCCATATTTGAGGTTCTAAAGTTTACTTGAATGACCCCTATACATAGATTTCGCGAGCGCACCGGAAGTGACCATCGAAATGGATCCCTTTGGCAGTGTCGGGATTCATGGTGAGTTCAAAGATCCAAACAATAGCGCCAAAGACAAATTGGGATAAATCGTTATACAAAACATAAGGATACATCTAGTAAAGGAAGACAGCGTGAGTGCCGAGAAGGGGAAGGAAGCGCATTAGGTGTTTCTTTTTTCAATAAAAGAATAAAATTAAAATTCTTTTCGTGAAACACATCATTTCCAAATTCCACATGTCAGCCTTTAGTTTCATCACCTATGAAACTCATGGTTTTCCTTGACAAACTCACCCGAGAAACATAATTTTTGACAAAGATTTAAGTTCACTTTTGAATCTTAATGGAATACCAAGCGTAGCAGAGAAATCAAATCCCACTGGGTACAAGTACAAGTACAACACACATTTAATCACAAGGACAGATCAAGTACAATGAAAAACAACTATATGGAGATTGCTTGGAGAGCAACCTGTGCAATTGTGAGACCAAGCAGCGCCACAGCATAGGCTATTGCTATCTTTTTCCAGACTGTTGGCGTATACTCTATCTTCAAAATTTCGTATGAATTTTCCCACTTGTACCTAAGGCTGGTTAGAAGGTACCTGAAATAATGCCAAAACACTATAAACATTCCTCTGAATAGGTTCTTAGTTGAATCATCAAACAGCTGTCCGAAACCGGAATTTACAATCATATCAACGTTGTCATCGCCAACTTCGTCCGCAATGTAATTAACGAGAAGCATCAACTCTCTATTGCTCATTACCTTGCTTTTCTTCTTGTCCTGAATGGTACTATTCCCATCATCCTGTACCACTATGACATTTTTCCCTAAGCAATTCGATGTCGTGCTCACAACAGATCAAACGTCGGAGAAACAAAGCATAACAACTGAATTTGCAGCTGATCATGCTTGATCCCCCACGCACCTCTTCACGGTTGGTTATGTTCTGCTCCCAAGCAATGAAGTTCATCCACTTATCTTTTGTCGTTGTTGTAATATGCAGCTGAGGGATTTTCAATTCCCCTTGCTGAATTTGATGTCAAAGTCAAAGCCAGCCCCTTCTGCACGTGCACTATTTAGAGAGTTAATTGTAACACCAGAGGCTTGGAGCTTCGTGGCGCAGCCTTTCAGTTGTTTTTTCTCATGACGGCTCTCAACTGTTCCTCCAGTACTCTTCTCCACATCAATTCCTACTTCCCTGGACTAGAGGAGGAAGTGACGCGTACAGTAGTTTCTACAAGTGGTTCACCCAAACCCAATTTCCCGGTCACGAAAGAGTGCAAAAGTTCAAGGATGTGAGCAGCGTCGTAGGCAGTGTTGATGCTGCTGGGAACTGGGGTGTAGCCAAAGAGAGAAAGCACAAGGTCATTGATCCGCTTCTTACCGTCGCTTTCTGTAAAATGATCAGGAAAAAGTTTTGCGGACAACTTGTAGAGAACAAATTGAGGGATCTGGTTTTCGAGCACCATCAAATCAGAGCATATTTCTTGCTTCTTCCGCGTATCAAGAGGACCGGGTGGTGGTGATAACCTGCATGGTAGCTTAGCACTAAGCTCCACGTTGTTACCGAGGAGAAGCTCTAACAAGAAGCAGCCATCTAGTAACATGATTTTGGCGAGTTCATATCTGTCAAAGGACTTGAGAGCATCCACGTAGCTCGCGCGAACTACCTCGTCCATCCTATACATGGCTTCACTGCACTCATTCAGCCTTTCACTTGCATCCACGGTTCGTGGACGAGAACAGGGCGTTTCATTTGGATCGTCGGTTCGATGAAGAAGAGACAGCATGAACAGCCATTTGATCTCTTCCATGTAAATCAGGTCCCTTTTGGATTTCCTGTGGATTGGTCCGATGGAGATAACCTTGGGCGTGTAAGCATCCTTGTTCGATTTCCGAAGGTGGTCAGGAACAATGGAAATGCTTCTAGCATGAAACACATTACTCAACATCTCAAGCATAGAACTCTTCCAATCTTCGAACTCATTGCCCTCGTTTTTGTTATCTTCCGTTCCTGAACTGGCACCGGGCATTGTCGTTGTCTGCAGTAATTAAACCTTCAAAGAAATAATCGATCAGCGAGGCTAATTTCTTAAAGTAAGTTGTTCATCCAAGGACGGAGGATGATGAGGCTAATTTCTTTAGAGTAAGTTGTTCATCCAAGGAGGAATGAACTTCCTAAGCAATATTTTAAAAATTAAAATATAACTGATTTAAGATTTAATCAGTTTTTTTTTCAAAAAAATTATTATTGTATGGTGATGTTTTATCAAGAACTGTGCTTCAATTTCTAAAACAGCACGGAAAAGAACAAGGAAAGGTTAAAATGAACCAAAGAGAGTTAGGTAATGGAGCATACTTACAAAAGAATATCTCAATAGAAAGCCAATGTTCCGCACTACCTGTTTCTGTTCCACGGTCACAATGATAAATACATATGATATCGCCTTTATATAGAAATAGAGGCATCCAGGCCTTTGCAAGGGTGGATGATGATGGGTACGTCGATTATTTGCGTGCCTATGTCCACATTTTCTTTTTTTAATTTTTTAGTGTAAATTTTAAAAATATATTTTTGATTATTTTTTAAAAAATTAAAGTAGATAGGGATTCAAATATGGGGATATTTTTTCTCATGGGGATGGTAATGAGGTAAAAGTTCCCCCGTCTAATCAATATATCCGCCTTAAGAGTATGTATAGTGGTAATTTCAAATAAAAAAACTCAATATCTCATAATATTTAATTTGAAGATATTGATGTTCATGATATTATGATAAGATTTATTCTTATACTATATTCTTTATAGTTACAATTTTTATGATTTATAATTAATCTACATATTTCTTTTTGTATCAAGTGAAAGTGGAACTCAAGCTCAATCACAAAGATTATGAAGATATTTATTGTTTTATTAATGATGTTTAGTGTCCTTTCAAATTTATTATTTGTTTATTATAATATTCTAGTGATAGTTGTGACTTGATTTAAAATTTGAAAATATAGTGATAATAATATAAGACTGTGAGTAATAAGCCCTGAATCATCATTGTATTATTATTTTTAAGTATTTTTTATTCAAAATTTTTAGGTTAGTTAAATTACTTAAATATTATTTTTTAATATTTTTTAACTTTTATTAGGGCATCTGTGGATCCGATGGGAAGATAGGGATCCATAAGACATGAGGATGGAGAATTATTAAGGATGGGAGCAGTTAACACTGTATTTATTTGAAAGGAAATAGAGAGGAAGGATTGAGAAAAGAAGGAAAGTAGGGGGAAGGAAGTGATATTCCATTCATTTAGTGCAAATGAAAGTGGGAGGAGAAGATTGAATAGTGTCAAAAAGTATATGAAACCCAAATTTTTCTCCCCCATATGGGCGAAAAAGTGTAGAAGGAATGAGTGATATTTTTATTCCAAAAATCCTACGTCGTGATTTAAATCTCTATCCCCAATTTTCAGAACTTCATAACACCCAAATAATACCCACGCTCACACCTTGCCTGAGTCTCCGTCTTTGAATTTCCATAATGCCTTTCATTGCTCTAACATGAGGGGTATGACTTCTCTTTAAAAGTAATAGTAACGATATATATATATAAGATTTTCAATGTAAGAATCCTATGACAATTGTGCTGTGAAATGATATTGTTGTAGTTCTTAGAAAGATATTTATCTGAGTTGAAAAATTCAAGTTATAAAGATATGTAAGACGAGATAATGAAACCAACAATGCTCAATGACAATATTTTTATTAATATTTTCTTATTTATTAGCTTGATATTATTCTAAACTTGTTATATTAAAAAACGGTTACATTTTCTATTTGATATTAATTAATAAAATTTTAAATATAAAATAAAGATATTGACTTGAATGCTTTTATATAAATATGTATAAGGTCAATTTTATTATATTTATTTATATTATTTTGATAAATAAATTTATGACAAAATTGTATCTAATTTTAATTTTTCAATAATCTTTTAGATAGTTCTATAAAAAATAACCTTTTGTTTTTTCATAATATAAGGATAAAAAAGTCATTTGATATCATTGTTATTTCTTTCTTTTCACTTTTCTATTCAAACAAATAAAACAAATTAATCTTTCTTCTATTTCTTTCCTTTTCATTTTCTTTTCATCCAAACATATCTATGGAAAATAAAAATCACCTTAACTTCCTTCCTCTTCATTTCTTTCCACTCTATTTTCTTCCCTTCTATTTCTTTCCTTTGCCAACAGAGCCTAAGGGTGTGGGTAGGTGTGGAAATAGGCTAGACAGACTAGGCTTTTCTTTTAACAGGCTTGCATCACAACTACTTGGCCTAGCCTGAGCCTTAGCCAGGCCTGTGGCCTTTGTAGGTTATTAGCCTGGCTAGGCCTGAAGCCTGTTTATAAAGCTTGAGATTCTACAAAACATTACACAAGCTTGTATTCATGCAGGCCCAAACCTATAAACAAGACGAGTAAATTTAAAGAAAGAGCAAAAAAGAAAAATAAGTAAATTTATGCCAACAATGCTTATTGCTAAACAAGAAAACAAAAGAAATTAAAATAGGGTGAAAAATAAGAATCCAGGATAAAGGGTTGTGATGCCGACGTCTAGTGCTTGTGGTGGTCGGTAGTGTGACACAGGATTGGAGTGTTGGTGGTGATCTAGTGGCATTGGCCATTGGGCTTATGGCGCCACATGATGGGTGCGAATTGTTGTGGTGTAATGCATGACGGCGAGAATAAAACTGACTCTTTGATAAGAAATGAGAGTCCTAATTGTAAGTAGTGAGAGAGTTAAAGGGCCTTAATTTACGGAGTTGGGAAGAGTAAAAGGTTTTTCTTATTTGAAATTTAAATAAATCCATATACATAATAAAACTAAAAAAGTCCATCTCTCATATCAAAAGGGCATGTTAAGTTTAGGGGTTAAATGACCTTTAGTTATCTATAGGATACAGGTCTAATTCTTTTGTTCATTAATGTTTTAAAATGTAGATAACAAATATATTTAAGAATCTTTAATAGGCCTAGGTCGATTTGACAGGCTAATAGGCTTTTCAATAGGCCTAAACCCCATTGCTAAGTTAAATAGGCTTTTTAATATGCCTAAGTTTGGTCATAATTTTTAACCAACAAGCCAACCCAAACAGTTAGCAAGCCCCTGATAGCTGCCTAACCTATTTCTACCTCTAGGCATGGGGCAAAGGGGAGAACTTACTCTCTACATCTGCCTTGCCCATTGCCATATTCCTACAACAAAGACTGTTTTCTTTTAAAAAATAACTATTAAATGCATTTGTTTTTCTCTTTTTCTTCTTTCATGATAAGATTATTGTTTTTACTTTTCTTTGGTCCATTTCGAAAGGAAGAAAAAAATATTGCTATCTGATTTCTCTCCAATTTGCATAGCGGACTACACATTTATTTACATGTCATTTTCCTACAAATGATATGAATGCTTCATGAGTTGAATGTAATTCTCCTATAGATTTCTTCTATTAGTGGGTGATATATTTAGAATCCTGTAAGTATTAGATGCACTCAAAAGCTTACCATAACGAAACCAGTCTTTCAAACTAAACTCTTATTTTTATTTTTAAAAAAAGGTAAAATCTATCCTATTTCTTAATAATATTTTAATTTTTTCCTAAAAACTTTTTTTTTAATTTCAATGTTGTCCATAATGTTTTGATAATATCTCAATATTTTCCTATTTGATAATGATATCAATTTTTTTAACAAAGATTGCTAATCTGACTAAACGTATCCATTTTTATCTCATGCAGATGTCATGTTATATACATAAAAACTTTATTTTCATCCTCAATCCTTTAAACTTTAGCTATTGTAGTTAAAAAATTGTTTATAAATAAGATCAAATTCATTTGAATAAGGAAGATTAGACAAAAATAGAGCTTCAATTTGTATAATGAGGCATCCACTTAATATAATAATGGATATTTCAAAACCAAATTGCTATTATTTATTAGTAAAATTGATGATGTTCGTAAATAAAACAACATAGAAACATTATCAAAACGTTATGGACAAAATTGAAACAAATGAAACTTTTGGAACAAAATTGAAATATTACTAAAAGATGAGGGACGAAAATAGAGTTTTTGCCTAAAAGGAAAATGCATTGCATTACATTACATAATATTGAGGATCGCAACACATGGGGTGAGTTGTGTCAAGTAACAGGATCTAAAAAATTTAGCTGATGAGACAAAAATAATATATATGCATGACAAATTATTTCATATCACTTTTATAATAAAAAATAATAAAATAATAGGAACAATACATATATTTATAATAAAATTATCAAATTATGGTGGGACATAAGTGCCCACCCTTTTGTACATACATTTGTCCCTGGTTGTCATGTGCATAACTTTTACTGACGATATTTTGACGCTTATAATAACTAATCCATTCTAAAAGATAAATAAGATTTTAAAATATAAATATAATAATTGTTTTGAATGGATAAGTTGATATGAGTATTTACACCTAATACTTTTGCATGGGGTCATGGAACAATGGTGATCAGATCCCTCCTTTTCTGCACCAAAACCAAAAAATAAAAAATTAAATACTTATTTGGCTTGAATTTTTAATTTTTAATTTTTAATTTTAATTTTTTAACTTTTAAAATTTTATAAAAAAAAATTAAAAATTAAATTTTATAATATTTAAAATTTTTAATATTTTTTTAATATTTTCCTTACAAAACTTTAAAGATTAAAAAGTTAAAAGTAAAAATTGAAAACGAAATTCAAACCGAACATCCCATTATATTGCCACTTTTCTTTCTCCATTAGTCAGAGCAACCATAATTTGTAGATCAATCACATAATTATGAATAAGATTTTTTGGTTGCAAATTTGAAATGTCGGTCAACCAGCACCACAAGTTCTCACTCATCAACTAAGAATCTCTCCGCCTTCAAGCCCCATAATGGGTCCACCATGGCCCCACCAGATAAGCATGCGGATAAGCCCAAGCGCCTACTTTACCGTCGGATGGATACCCTCCAAATCCAACGGCAACATACCCCCAATTCAAGATTATCCAATATCACTTTCCTCATCAAATACATCTCCAAAATCCCTCTCAGCAAAACATACTAACTCCACCCAACTTCCGTTCCTGCCACACTCAAATCCCATCACTTCTCATCACCGGCTCAAGTCAGCATCTAACAATGTCCGAAATCACCATAGCAGCCACATCATCTTTCATTGGGACATATTTCTTATGGTATGTTTATGAGTTTAAATTTTAGAGAGAAAGGAAGGGAGAAAAGAGAGGAGAATATGCATTATTTTAGATATTTGTTCAATTCTTACCGCAATCAATTCTATTTAAATCACTAGTTGATGATTCAACAACCACACCGCCAAAAAAAAAAAAGATTATGCCACTGTCATGCGGACTATTCAAACTGTTTTCTGTAAATAATTAATGTATATGAATAATTATAATAAAGATATATGCAATTGCCATCGGATCAGTGTATTCTAGGATCTAACCGGTATAATCTATAATATTAATATTCTAGACTCTGAGGAAAAATTTTACGTGTCACAACAAGAATAATTTAAGGGCATAATTTTTAGAAATTAATTTCTAATTATATTTTTAAAAAATAAAAATGTAATTATTACATATTATTAGAATATCATTGATAATCATCAACATTTAATAGTAAGATTAATCCTAAAATTAAATATCTTTAAAACTTATCACTATTTAATTAAGTATTTAAATATTTGTACTATTATTTAAATAATAGACATAATAATTTATTTATTTTAAATCTCATCATCAACCTCTTCTATCTTTTTAAATTTTTTTAAATATTTTATCTATTATTGAAATAAAAAAAATGGGTCATAAATAAATATATAAAAACAAATAAGGAGATACCAGTTAAAAACCTTTACATTTGCTACATGATGTGAAAAATAATCTACTATTATGATATTTGAGAGTTATCTATAATCTATAATCCAACGTTTAGCTCTACTATGAGGGAAAGTTAGCGTTCCAACAATAATTTGGCATAATTTTTAAGAAGTTAATTTCTAATTATATTTTTGCAAAATAAAACTGTAATTATTACATATTATTAAACTATCATTGATAATCATCAGTATTTAATAGTAAGATTGTAATAAAAAAAATTAAATATCTTTAAAACTTATCATTATTTAATTAAATATTAAATATTTGTACTATCATTTTTATAATAAACATAATAATTAATTTTTTTGAATCTCATATCAATCTCTTCTATTTTTAAATTTTTTTTAAATATTTTATCTGTTATTGATAAAAAAAAGGGTCATAAATAAATATATAAAAACAAATAAGGAGATGTTAGCTAAAAACCATTACACTTGCTATATGATGTGAAAATTAATATACTATCATAATATTTGAGAGTCATCTATAATCTATATCTATAATACTAATATTTATACTTATGAGGGAAAGTTTTTAATCTGCAACGAGAATAATTTGGCCTCCAATTTTTTATGAAGTTAATTTCTAATTATATTTTAAAAAATAAAACTGCAATTATTAGATATTATTAGAATATCATGATAATCGTCACATTTAATAGTAAGATTATAATACAAAAATTAAATATCTTTAAAACTTATCACTATTTAATTAAATATTTAAATATTTTTACTATCATTTAAATAATAAACATAATAATTTATTTATTTTAAATCTCATCATCAATTCTTCTTCTATTTTTTAAATATTTTATCTATTATTGATAAAAAAAAAATATGGATCATAAATAACTATGTAAAAATAAATTAGGAGATACCAGCTAAAAACCATTACACTTGCTATATGATGTGAAAAATAATCTACAATTATAATATTGGATAGCCATCTATAATTTATAATTTATAATTATTATAATACTAAATTCTAAGACTATTGAGGAAAAGTTTTAGGTGTTAAACAAGATAATTTAAGGCAATTTTAAGAAGTTAATTTCTGATTATATTTTGAAAAATAAAACCGTAATTATTACATATTATTAAATATCATTAATAATCATAAATTTAATAGTAAGATTTAATAAAAAATCAAATATCTTTAAAACTTATCACTATTTAATTAAATATTTAAATATTTGTACTATCATTTAAATAATAAACATAATAATTTATTTATTTTAAAATTTTAATTCATTGTAATTAAAATTTAAATATTTATCCAAATGATGCATCAAACAATTTCATAAGCAAAACTTCATCTAAGATATTTTTTAAAAAAATGTTAAACCTATATATATATATCTATATATATATATATATATATATAATATTTAGAAATATTAAATAATAATTGTAATGTCATGTATTATTTTTTGGTAATTTTAAATTTTTAAAAAATTCTCTCGCCAAAAGAAAATACATTAAGGACACATATTATGATATAAAATTTAAATTTTCTTTAAATTAATGCATATTATTTTATAATATCTATAATTGTAATAATAACAATACCATAATAATTTATATTTAATTACTAGCTCATTGCTTCAATGCCTCTCTTTCTATGGTTCATCAATAATACAAACTCAAATAATAATTTTTTTATATTTGCAACTAATAGAATGATCATCTATTTATTATATACAATAATATAATTAGTATTAATCTATAGAGTAATATAATATTAATTAATCTATCAATATGATTTTCCATATCATTAACAATAGTCATACTAATTTCATGTTAGAATTCTTACTCCAACTATCCTAGTCTAAAAATTCAAAGTTCTATATCTAGAGAAATAGAAAAGACAATTTTCAATGTCATCAAAATTGATAAGGATAAGTAGTATACCTTATTTTAATTTACAATAATTTTTAAATCATAAATTTCTCATATTTTTCTCTTTATTATTACGTTTATATTTTTCATCTTTTGTTATATATTTAATATTTTTCTTTAGTTTAGGTGTTTATTTTTTTTACAGTTCATTATCACATTGAATTGTCTTACCTATTGTTTATAAGCTTTGAAATAAGTTCAAGATTAGAGGGTGAAGTTATGAATCAAGAAACATCATTCAATAAACACATTAAATTATACAAGTTATTCCAAGAAAAATATTATAGTTAAGAAAGACATTAATTTGGCTATAAGTGATATAACTAATTCCATATGGTAATGAAGTTTGGAAGCATATGATTAAAATCTTTTTTGGATTCATGCTAAAATAATATGAATGACGTAGCTACTAAATATGTTGATGGTTAGTATAGGTAATTTTAATGGTACAGATTTTTAAAATATGGAGATTATATAAGTATATATATTGGTTATCAATACTAATGATTTTATTGGAATGTAATGGTCTTGGTATAACTTATTGATATATTTCAATAAAAAAAATCCAATGTACAAAATATTTATGATTATGTTTTCAATTATAGGTTGTTAATTTAAAATTTGAATCAAGATTGTAAAGCTCAATTCCATTTTTTGCCTTTATATATTATTATTGTATTAAATTTTTTTAATCTTGGATTTAATTAATTTGAATTTGATTACACAATTTTATTGTCTCAATTTTGAATAGGATTTTGTAGATGAATTTTGTGCTCTAATTGAATACAATTGTTCAAATAATATTAAATTTTATGATACTCTTTTATATTTTGTTCATTATTTAATTATTTAACTAACTTATTTTTAAAATTAATTTATATATTTAATTTACGATAACATCTATTTAATTAAATTGTTATTTATTTTTAGTAACGACCAACAAATTATTTTTCAATATCCTAAGTGTATAACAGCGTTAAACGACTAATTTTTAATAAGGTCAATCCAGCGTAGTTGGAACTTGAAGCAACGGGATGTAACGACGTTTTTCTGAAGCTGGTTGAAGTACCCATGACTCGCATAGGTCTAACCAATAAAAGAAGGACACCTGTCAATATGGTTATGGAAAATTAGTCTAAAATTGGTCTATTAACAAAACCTGAGTTTAACTAGACAAGGCATGATTTTGTACTCTTTTTCTCTAAAGATTTTATACTCATTTAGTACCTCACAATGTTACGTCCAGACAATGAAATAATGAAATCCTTAATAAATATATATTTAAAAGTAAATACCTAAATTGATCCCTCATATTTTTAAAATGTAGGCAATTTAATTACTTTGTATAAATTTATATGATTAAAATAATACTATATGAAACTTTACAAAGTGACCAGTTTGTCCTCTTTTTAAATGTAGGGCAATTTAAAATTTTCAAAATTTGATGGATTAATTTATTTTAAGATATATTTCTAATGGATCAACTTGGTATTTTGTCTCGACTTAAAAGAGTTGCTTTGTTGTTCATTTTGTTTTTTTGCATTTTTTTTATTCAATTTGTATTTCATTTTTCTTACATTCTTGTACACATACTACACCTGATTGGATAAGACTTAGTTTGGTATTGCTATAACTTTTTGAGAGTTATTGAACTCTTTGGGCTCCTAAAAGGGCTCATAAAAAATCATAATAATCTTGTTTAGTAAAATAACGTAGAAGTTGCACTCAATGAACAAAAGTCACAATATTAGTATTTGGAAAATATGCTTTAAAAATCTAAAATAACAATAATGAATATAGATAAGAAAGTAATTTATACATTTATTGTCATTAATTAGAGTTGATCATATTAGTCTTTTGAATTTTAGAGGCAGAACCAACTTCTGAAGAACACCAATGACTTTTAAAAGCAAGGGTAAAACACTAGATTTTTGTTTACCAAACAAAAAAAATTGGCTTATGAAAACATAAGCCAAAGCACCATCTGAAGAGCATTACCAAACCCAACCTAGATTTGGGCTGATCTAAAGTAAGGAGGTTAATAAAGAGCAATTGTGAGTGGTTAATCACCATTGGATTATTAAGTGGGATACACACGTAATTCACACATGAAGGAAGTTATTGATTCAATAGTGATTAACTTATCACTTTTACACTTTATCGACTTTCTCACTTTAGAGGAGCCAAATCCTTTTTCACATCTAGTGTGATTTTTAAGAGTAAGTGAATTTCCTTCCCTAAATTGAGATCTAAAATAGAAAGAAAAATTACAATGACTTCCATTAAGATTTGGTGAAATTCATCTCAACTTAATTTTATTTGTCTGAATGTGTTGTTCATTGTACAATAGAAGTTGAAAAGGTGGTGTGCGTAATGATTTTACAAACTAAAAGGATATTGATGTAATGATTTCACAAACTTAAAGATCTCTGAGTCAATTTTAAAAATAAAGGGAGTCAGTGAATTTCACGGATGGTCTAAGGTCCAAACCCTCTTTTGATAAAATTGTTTACGTTTTAAGCCCAAATGAGCATATTTATGCAAAGTGGCATTTTAGAGTATGAAACTATTCATATGTCTCTACCTATCAACCTATAAGATTTTGAGTAAAGGTGGCAAAATAGGCTAAACTATCAGGTCAACCCTAATCTGTCATTTTTAATGAGGTAGGTTATGGTTTTCAACCCCTGACTCGCGGGTTAAGGCGGCTGCAACCTATGGCCCACTTAGTTTTTTTTAATATATAAGCTTTTTTTAGGTTTTAACTTTTAAGTAACCCATCCTAATTTTTTCCTGTTAACCCATACTTATAACCTAGAGACAAACTCACCCACCCATACCAAAACAGAAGAGAAAACTATGGAACTAAACCTAGAAGAAATTTATGAGATTGAAGTAATCAACTCTTTTTTCTCAACTCTCATACTTCATCTCAGTCATAGATTGAGACTGAGTTGCTGGTAGTGCAAACCTAGTGCCCTTATTTCACTCTATATAATACAGTAAGAGTAAGACTAAATGACTAAGACCTTTGTTTTTTTATCGACTCCATATTGCATGGCCACAATGGGGAAGAAGCTATTATGCGAGGCGAGGCAACAGCGTTAAGGCAGCAATTGTTCTGTGGATCACAATTCTAGTTTGAGCCGTGGTCGCTAGCTATAGCTCACGATGGGGAACAATGACGATGTTGAGCTTGTGAAGATGAAAGCAGAAGTGCAATGGATAAGTGATGAAGGGTGTAGCCGAAGAAGGATAAGTAGTGATTGGGGCAGAGGTTGACAATACAATAACGGGCATCTGACATTAGACCTTGATTTGTGGTTGCTATGGTGATCATGTGGCTGTGCAATTTGAGATTGGCTTTGATTGAGATTTGGTTTTTTTTTTATTTGTTGTGATTTTGGAATTGGCTTTGTTTATGGATTGTGCTTTGGTGGTTGTGAATTGAAGATGTGTAGAGTTTTGTTGTTAGAATTTGATGAGTTTGGCTTAAGAATTTTGAGATTAAGATGGGTTATGGCGTTTAAGTTGTCTTAGGTTTAGCTGATAATGGATTGATAATATTATGACAAAAAAAATTGACAAACCAACCCCCAATATACTAACCCACTATAAAATTAGCTGGGTTGGCAATTCAAATCTATACAACCAAAATAGGTCAACCCTTTTGTCATTTACCATCCCTACTTTTGAGAGAGACAATTTCGCTCTTATGATATTTCTTCTATTTTCTTTGTTATGGAGAGGGGGTGACACACATGGAGCCTTTAATAGATTTTTTTTTTTTGAAGTGGTAGATAACTTTATTGAAATCAAGAAGAATTAAGAGCAAGAATTGGACCGAGGAAACTAGGAAGATAGTTCACCCAAGTCTCAAGAGAGCTATATTTTGCATGTCATTAGATTAGCTGCTCTATTACAATGTCTAGGAACATAATTACATTTAAAATACTAGAACTATAGGCTATAAAGAAAAATGTCTCAAAGAATATTCTAGTGTAGGATCTATCTTTACTCATACCATACACCTTGTATCCATACGAACCAATGCTTGTGTATGCTGAATCTACTAGCAATACCTTTATAATCTCACCATACACCTTGCATAAACGCCAATCAATGTCTGTGCACAATGGACTTGCTAGCAACACCTTTTTTTTTTCTTGTGTAATCCTAATTGTATCACCACATCCTTGACTTTTATTTGCTATAAACCACAATTGATTCTTCCATCAATTCATCTATCCAACCATATACTAAAATCCTGTGCATTCATTATGCTGCACTAGAAAGCTAAAAAAGAGAGGTAGGTACTAAAACAGTTAACTACAGATCTTTCCTAGTCTAAATATTTCCAAAATAGCACTCATATAGTATAACATTTCCTTCCAGCAACCAAGGATAATTCTCAACCAAGTATAATATTTATTTTCTAATGTTGAAGATCAAACAATGCTACAACTACAAAATATACTAAGAAGTGTCCACGAACTATAATCTCTAATACCACTTGTTGGGGGAAAAAATGACATTTACCCTAGAGAACTACCCTTAAACATATATAGAGAAATAAAAATAAGAGCACCATCACAATACAATAATTAACATGGAAAACTCTAAAGGAGAAAAAACCATGGCCGCTGCAAATGACTACCAAAGAATAATCCTGTGAAAATTTTTATAGTACATAGACTTCTTCTCACACACCCCATGGCCTCAATACACCTACATTCTTTAAAGCAAGTACCTAGCTAAACTACATCTCACAACATTCTAAGACAAGAGTATAAAAGCAAAAAACAAAATCAAATACAAGCTCAAAGTGTTTCAACTAGTAAAAATTAAAACAATAAACTTGAGTCCATCTATATCTCCTTGACAACCCTCTCCCCTTGCAATTTTAGGAGATGTGGGGTTTCTTCCAAGTAGTTTTATTTCAATCAACCTCAATAGATTATTTGTATGAAATTAGGAAAATAGATCTAAATAAGAATATGGTCAAATAGTTTATTATTTTTTACATTTCAAAAGTATTTATCGTAATTTTTTTTACATGAGTATTAATCATCATGTTAATTTATGTGTAGAGTTTAATTTCTAACAGTCTAAAAGTATTTTACACTATCACCTAATCATGTATTACAACATTAGTAAAAATGGTTAAATCCTAATGCAAATGGGATAATTTGATTGGATGATGGTGTAAAATTTTTTACACTACCATATATAAGGTGGGGATCCGTTTAAATCACATGTAAGTCTTGGTATACTTACACCATTTAATAACTTTTTATGGGTATAAAATTTCATCAATCAAACCATCAAATTAAAAGTTCTTATCTAATAGATCAAATATATTAAATTTCATACAGTTTGCAAATAATTTGATGTTTCATCATGCCACTATATTTTGATGAATAATATATTTTTTAAAATACTAGTAAATATCAATAGTTAGAACACATGCTTATTGTTGAATTTTTTGAAATTTGACATGTTTAATTGTCGATATAGTATCACATAATTTAATGGTCGAAGCAATTAAATTCAATTTTTATACAGAGTTATTTATGAGTGTAAGTGTGCAAGAGTGTAATACCTGGTGTACACGTCAAGTAGATAAGTTCTGTATTGCTCTAGGGTTTTCCCAGGAACCACAGGTCTAACTTCACTAAGTCTAGATCCTACCTCCTTGGAGGGCTATTTGTTAGAGTAACATTCTTGGGATCAAAAGTCCGGTAATATTCCTAGTGGGAAAATAAGTTGAAGAGTGATTTTTAATGAATTTTCCAAGCCCTTAAACATTTTGTTTTTAGCCCACAAGTTTAGAAAATCTCAAAAACCAGGATTTGAACTAAAACCCAAAATTTGGATTTTGAATAGTTGAGATTTTGATTTTTTTTTTTTTTATGTTTTATTTGAATCCAAATGGGGGATATTTCCTTATTTACATTTATGTGTTAAAGTTGTAGATGGTTAGACTGAGCAGTTATGCTCACTTGGAGTGTGTTTACTTCCAGGTTTGCTAAGTGAGATTTAACTCATTGTAGTGAATGTATCTAAATGTAAGAGATAGTAAAATGACGGGTTTCACTTGAACGCTCCCTAACCCATTATATAAGCCCAATCGAGCTTCCACCAACAGAAACGCAAATGTTCACCCAAACCCTTATTCCTTCCCTTCACTCTCATCCTCCTTTGATCTCATCTTCTCCAAGATTCAAGGTAAGTGATTGTTGTTGGTTTATGCTAGTCTCTTCTATGTTCTTCCTTCCCCATGTTATAGGTAGTTGTTTTCTCCATTATTGTTAAGTGGTGTCCCCCAATGTTGTTAGAGTTATATTTGAGCAATCTAGAGGTTATTAGTGTCTAATCTTGAGTTTTGTGGATTAATGGCAACAGTGGTGTCATTTCCACTCCTGAAACATTGTGGGTATTGATGCCACTCATTCCTTCCCTCAGGTGAGTAGGTTCATATCCTATGATCCTTATGTTGATCATTAGAGTTATTTTTCTTGATTGGGAACTTGTTTGCATGATTTTAGAAAATAATAAAGATTTCAGATGGTTTTACATATTTGTAAAAATAGTTGTTTTTCAACAAGAACATGAAATACTTATTTTGATGCAAACTCAAGGGACTATTATTGCTAAATGATTTATTAAAGAGTTAGAGTATGATTATGGCTTGATTTAGAGATTTTAGAAATTTCCATGATGATTTCAATGAGCAAAGTAATTATATATTATAGAGTTTTATCCCAGAATAGATTTTTAGATAAATGATATGATTTCATGATTTAGAGATTTGATGGTAGTCATGGAGAAAGTTAGTGAGTTAACGCTGGAACCCGATCGTTAACGTTAGTAAGTTGTTCAGAGATGACAATCTCATAGAGCAGAGAACGAACCTAATTAGGTGTCCAATTTAATCCTAAGGGATCATAGAGCAGAGGATTCATTATGACATGGTTGACATGCATAACCAGGAGAATTTATATTTTGTTATACAAGGCATAACCAGAGATCCCTGTTTCTCTAGTAGAGTACTGTATTTATGTTTTCTAGAGATTATTGATTTAAGAACTATTATGTACATGTAATGAAATGATTTCAGAGAAATTGCATTAACTGGTTTTGATGGTATATATGTATGATTATTTGTTCTCTTGGTTGTCCCATGAGAGGGTTATGGGTGAGGCCCTCATGAGTTTTAGATGAAACTCACCCTCTTCCTTTTCCATTATAGATACGTTAACCTCCGGGTCCTTCTCATCCACCTCCTCCCTAGTAGAGAATTCCATGTTGGTGAGATTTACTTTGGAGTGAAGTACTCTTTCTGTATTTTGATTAGAGATAGAGTGCTCCAATGTACATGACGGGTCCAGGACCATGAGTGAGTGCATTGATTTATCATGATTATTTTGTATTTACATGATTCTAGTTTTCATGTATATCTTGTATAGAGAGCAACTCATATATTTTGAGTCAGAGATATGTTTAGAGATTGAGAAATGATTTATTTTCTAACTTTAGAGATTTATGCTAGAGTTGATTATGATATGTTTTTATGATGATTATATTTTCAAAGAGCCAAAGGTTTATTAGAAATGAAAATGATGTTGTATAAATCGATTTAATATTAAAATCTCTATATAGAGAGACTTATAGGTCACGAAGCTTACGTGGGAATGAGGATTCCTCACGTGCCGGTCACGTGCCCAAGTTCGGTCGTCACAAAGTGGTATCAGAGCGCCTAGGTATCCCCTGTGTGTCACCGGAGCAAGTGTCCACAAGTAGCACGTCGTTTATGTAAATGGAAGCATACCCATTTGCATTAACGAAGCGCTACTTAAGGCCTTTAGAGTGGTCAATCATGTCTAAGTTTAGAGCTAGAGTCTTGTCCTTCTTTCAAGATCTGTGTTTTGTCCCTTGTATTCATGTTCTTTAAATTCATATGCCTCCCATACGTCAATCCTTCTTCGCCGCCGAACTCGTAAGTTTTCTGTCTTAGAGGCTCGTTTCAAGGCATTAGAAGGCTTTGGTCGCCTTCACGGGGTATTGACCAGGAGACCGAGGCTTGGGGTTTAGACACCTCTAGTTCAGGCACCAAGGTCAAGATCCAGGTGATTGCATTAAGCGCTTGGGAAGATGGATCCACCCACCTTATAGGGGCGTCTCACGATGGAGGATCCTCAGATGTTCCTCAGAGAGGTAGAGAAGATCATCAGTCATCTCCTTCTCTGAGAGGGCCAGAGAGTTGGCTGGCTTCCAGCTGGGAGGCTGAGCTGGTCTCTGGTACAATGAGTTCCTTCAAGGCATGGCGACTGGGCCACCCTGGGAGGAGTTCGAGCTACGTTCTTAAGGAGGTTTTTCAAGAGGTAGACTAGATAGTGAGGAGTTCTTGAGGCTCAGGACTAATCCTAACATGTAGACTGCGGAGTATGATGAGAGGTTCACATCTCTGGCCCAAGCGCTGCTAGTATGTAGACATAAAGAACAGAGTGTTAGGCAGATTGTTCAAGGGTTCCCCTCAGAATATGTTCTTCACCTTTAGCCACATGTCGACACCATGGATTATGCACAGATAGTAGATATGGTTATCAAGTTGGCAGGTTGGCAAATTAAGAGGTATCAATTCAGGCAGAGGCCAAAACTCATCTGGGTCTTTCAGGGAGCTGTTCGACAAAAGGATTTGGCCAGGAGGGCCAGGAGAAGGTTCCAGTCGACGGGCCCCTCTCGAGTCCACCAAGACTAGGCTTGCTACTTCGAGAATCAGAGCAAAGGTGGTAGCCGTACAATGGCTAGGGTTCGATTCAGAGTTCTCGCGTGTAGGACTTGCGAGGAAACATGACAGGCAAGTGTATGTTTGGCACTTTTACTTGTTATTCCTATGGCCAAGCTGGGCCATAAGCATGCAAGTGCCCTTTTAAATAGGGAATATCTAGTCAGGGGTTAGCGACCCACAGTTTTCAGTTCAGATCTTCTGGTCAGGGACCTAGGGTGGCCAAAACTTGTCAGCTGGAGACATCAAGGAATTGGGGTAGAGGTTTGGGTGGCGAGGTAGAGGCAGGGTGGAGACAACCCCGTTTGTTTGCTCCCACATGCCAGGATGCAACGGCTTAAACTCGATGTTGTGACAGGTATCATCAGAATTTTCTCCTTTGAGGCTTTTTCGTTGTTTGACCCAGGATCTACATATTCATATGTGTCCAGATTCTTCCACACTGTTTAAGATATCTATGTCCGCCTTAGAGAAGCCATTTTTGGGGATACCCCTAGGGGACCCCTTATTTAGTTTTTCTATAAAGAGCATGAGGTCAAGGTTGGAGGTATGGAGGCACTCGCGAACCTTCATTTGTTGGATATGTCAGATCGATGTCATCTTCGGTATGGATTGGCTAGCTTCGTGTCATGCCATGGTAGACTATTATAGTAAGTCGTGAAGTTTGATATTCCTGGAGGCGAGCTCCTAGAGTTTAAGGGTACCAATTGGTCGGTCCCAACTAGCTTGATTTCGGCCATGAATGCCTTGAGGCTCATGGATAGAGGAAGTTATGGGTTCTAGCTTGAATTAGAGACATAGATGCAGTAGTGCCAAGTTTGGAGTCATTCCTTGGTTTGCGAGTTCTCGCATGTTTTTTTGGATGAGCTACAGGGATGCCACTAGAAAAAAAGATAGAGTTCGGATAGAGTTGAAGCGTGAGTCAGGCCCATCTTTATTGCCCCATATTGGATGGCTCCCTCAGAAGTTGAAAGAGCTAAAGGATCAGTTGCAAGAGATGCTTGACAAGGGTAATTCAATGAGTACCTCACCTCAGTGCTGCCAATGTTGTTTGTTAAGAAGAAGGATGGGTCTATGAGGATGTGCATAACTCCTGAAGTTGAACAAGGTTACAATCAGAAACGGTTACCCTTGCCACGCATAGATGACCACTTTTGATTGGCTCCAAGGGCTAGTGTTTCTCCAAGATCGACCTTAAATCGAGCTATCATCAGTTGAAGATCAAGGGTGAGGATGTGCCCAAGATGGCCTTTAGGACACACTATGGACACTATAAGCTCTTCAGTGATGTCCTTTGGGTTAACCAATGCCCCTCCAGCTTTCATAAATCTGATGACAGAGTTTCAATTTATAATGCCTTTGGGTATTATAAATTGGAAAATAATGATAATGGTGTAACTATAACGATTTTAAATTAATGAAGTGATGTAACTGGTTTTTTAAAACTAAAACGGGATAAGTGTAGTTACAAAAGACTTTAAGCGAGGTTTATATAATTTTTTCAATATTTTATTTCTTTCTTGACCATACTCCAACATTTTTTTTAGCGTGGTTACCAATAATTTGCACTAGCCAATAGCTACCTAACAACCAAAACCATGAAGTTTTCATTTGATTTACTACTTTACTTATTTTTTGTTCAATGCACTGTTCATATATAATAATTCATAAAGCATCTTTCACATGACATAATGTCGCAAGGATCGCGACGGGACGACGAAAAATTAAGTTCTGTTAAAATTGGAGTCGCCACCAAATTTATTTAAATTGGGAAAACATGGAAAAACCCGCTTTATTAAAAATTGGTCTTTGAAACAAGATTTGAGCTCGAAGTCGGTTATGCATAGGGAAGGGTAATTTTAGTCCTACACACCCCTATACACCGTCCTTAGACGGTACCTTAATTGATATGTGCAAATTATTAATAACCTTTCAAATATTCATTTTTTTATATTTTACAACAAAATTAAAAAAAAAAAATTGAGGCACACAAGCTGTCACAACTTAGATGTTCAAAATACTGTGTTAACAAACCGTACGGTTAAATTAACATTTTTATTCAAAATACCATATTTCACAAATTTAAACTAAATATATGAAAATGAAGATTTCTTATGAATTATAAATATTTACAAATAAGATAAAAATTTATTTTGATATTTTTTACAAAAAATAAACTAAAATATAAAAGAGAACATGCTTTTAAAGGAAATTTGGAACACCAAGTTTCACAACTCAGATGTCCAAAATATCGAGTTAACAAGTCGTCCCTAAATTAACTTTTTATTTGAAATAAAATATTTCCTAAAGAAACGATTATTTAAATTAAATAAAATATCTCATAAAAAATTTTACAAATAAGACAAAAATTACAAAATTTAATTTTTTGACTTGACAGGGGTAAAATTCACCCTCTCCTACGTATCCTGCAATGGGGAATTCAAAGTCACGTAGTTCTGTTGAAAATAATAATAATAATTTTTTTTATTTATTCTAATTTAAAAAAGAGACTTTGAATATAGAGTCTAGGCTAAAATATTTCAGAACATATAATTAACAAGTCGTCACACGACTCGGTTAATTTTTTTATAATTTATTGATTAATTAGTTAAAATAAATAAAACTCTCTCTTCCTTTTTTTATTTTTTTGGACTTAGATTAATTCAGATCCTAATAAGTAAAGACCAAAGGATCAAAAATAAAATAAACTATAACCAACGAAAAAAACTTGAATCCCAACAAATAAACTCAAAATTTAATCCAACAGAAATAAGGTAATACTAACTAAAAGCATAAATAAATAAAATTATTTATTTTAAACCTAATCTAATTTTTCTAATCTAATCTATCTAATCCCTTCCCTCTCGCTCACACAAACACACGCAGTACACATTCACATATACATATACACACACGCGCACTCTCCATCATCAATCACATGCATTTAATTTTTCACACCCATGAATCCATTCATTCAAACACACTAAAGTCCAAGTTTGCTCACTCATACTCACATCTCATCACTCTTCCACTCACCCATTCACAAACTTCCAACTCACTGACACTACACACAAATATTCTAAACTTAATCTCTCACACGGACCTACATACACTAGCCAAAATAATTTAACTTTCCACGTGCATCCAGTAACTTTATTGAAGAGAGATTGAAAGCAAAGATGAGAGAGAGGGAGACGGTTTTGAGATAGAATGAGAGAAGAGAGGTCGTGAAAGGAGGGAGAATGAGGCCACGGTGGCCTCATGCGCGAGGTCCAGGAAGAAAGCGACACCGACTTTATGCAGTGGGATGAGATCGCATGAAAGGGAACTCGTGATGGGGGAGGACTTGGGCGCAAGGTTGTGGATCTAAGGAAAAGAGTGGATGAGTAGGCTTGGGTGGAAGGTGGGTATAGATTCGGGTTTCATGGGATGGAGTGCGGATGGCCGTCAGGAGGATGATGATGATGGTGTTTTAGGGGGGGCCGAGGCTGGTGGTGGTATCTGGCTTGATCGGCGGCTTTGGTGTCTCGTGGTCGGGTAAGGTGGATGGGTGATAGTGAGGTTGCGGGATGCATGCGTTAGCTCACGGAGGAAGGATGGTCACGGTGGTTTTGGTGGGAGGGAAGGCCGGAGTCGCGAGGGGTAGAACGGAAGGGCTGCTCGGGAGAAAGCGAGGTTTGTAGTAGAGAAAGGGAATGACGCGGACTAGGCGACTGGTGGCGCGGTTTGACCTGAAAGGAGGAAAGTCACGCGCGTAAGGCTCGTAGCCGGGCGGAGGAGTAGCGATGGCCGCGGGCCCCGCGAGAAGGCCGAGTGGGACGGTGGTTCTGAAAATTTTTCTTTTGGTTTCTTTGTCTTTTGAAAAAAAAAATTTCTTTGAAGCTTGGTTGGTCTCTGTTTTAAATTTTCAGGTGAGTGAACTAAAATGATAATGGCTGGTGGAAGTGGTGCATACAAAAGTTGGAAGATGAGGTTGTGAGGTTGATTTGGCTTGAAAGAGGATGGAAGGCCAAGGAGGAGGAACGAAGGCGAACTTCGCAGTTTAGCTAGTTTGGCTGCGATGACGATGATGATGATGATGGGAGGAAGAGGATGAGCGTGGCAGTGGAGGGGATGGTGTTTATGGCTGGAAGATTTGAAGGTGGTGGCGGTATTTGGTGTTATGGGATGATGATGAAGCCGTGAGGAGAAAAGGGATGATTGATGAGGCTGAGGAGGATGATGGCATGAGGTGCAGGAGGATGAGGAGGATGATGGCATGAGGGTGCACGGAGGATGAGGAGGATGATGGCATGAGGGTGCATGGAGGATGGAGGAGTCGCGATCCTGGTAGTGGTGGGAGCCACGCCCCCTTTTCCTTCCAAATTTTTTATTTTGATTTAAAAAAAATCCTATGCTCCTGTTGTTGCTTCTAATTTACCTTTTGGGTTGTATTGCTGGTTTTCCCTCAAAGTTTTTTTTGCCAATTCCTGTTATGATCTATTGGTGTAATATTCTTTTTGTTTTTGAAATTTCTTGTTGAATTGTTGGAAAATTTCTTCCTCCCGAAATTTCGTTGTTCCTCTTTTGTTCCTGGCTCTACATCCTGGCTTCCAAGATCACCGAAAGAAAAATTAACGCGTTGCATGAAGTGGAGACCAGCTCTCATCATTGTGTCAGGCAGCTTCTTTGATTTTCTTAAATTTCTCCCTGGATGTTGCTTCACGTGGTCGTATTTCATTTTGGCCGGAAATGGGTTTGGCAGGAAATGAAGGAATGAGTCCGTGACTCCTCTGTCCTTCTTTATTTTTATTATTTATTTTTATTGTTATTATTATTTTTATTTTATTTTATTTTTGACAGGAATTAAAAGAAATAAGCATGGGCTTGAAACAATAATTTGGAAAGTAAACATAGTTGGGCTTGTATAAAAAATGTGATTGGATTGGGTTGAAATAGAATGGACAAAACACAACAGGCTGAAAAGAAATTTTGGGTATCAAATGAATTTTTTTGCTTTTGTTTTAATTTTTGGAAATAAATAAAAAAAATCAACACAAAACTTTTTTTGTTTTCAAGAGAAATTAGATATAATAAACTATGCAAATTTTTGGATTTTTGTTTAAAGAGGATAAAATGAGTGTTCAGTTGCCCCCTTTACTCATTTCTTATAAGAAAATATGAAAAAATTTAAGTTTTTATATTGTCTTTATAAGGAATGAGTAAAGACATGAACATTGATTTTGTTCGGCAATGCATGAAATGCAAATGCAAGAAATGATTGAATTCTAAATTTGAAAAAGTCTAAACATTAAAGAAAATTACATGCAAACTATGCAATTTAGAAATCACCATGCAAAGAAAAGAAACTAACTTGACACAAATTTACAAATGACGAGAAATGTAAAAAAAAAACCAATGGAATTAACATGAACTCAAAAGCCAATGGAGGCTGATAGTAAATTAAAAGTCGACGAGGCTGAAGGAATTTAAAGGTCTTGCGACTCACTGGATATGGGTCAACAAGTGACAAGAAGTTAAAAAATATTAAACCGCTATCTCCAGATTCACAAGTGACAAAAAATGTAAAAGACAGGGGTCAGGAAATTTGAAAATCTTGCAACCAATTGGATACGGGTCCACAAGTGATAGGAAATTAAAAGATGGGTGAGGCCGACATGAAATGTAAATGGCAAATCTGGCCGAACTGAAAAGTAAATGTTGGTAATCTGACCGACTGAAAAATAAAGTGGCAATCTGAGGCCGCTGAAATGTAAATTGGCAATCTGAGGCGACAGAAAAAGTAAATTGGCAATCTGGCCGAAAATAAATTGGAATTAGGCAGGAAAAATAAAGTGGCAATCTGAGGGCTGGAATGTAATGGTGGTATTGGCCGAGAGAAAAGTAAAGTGGCAATCTGGCGGACTGAAAAATAAATTGGCAATCTAGAGCCGACAAGAAAAGTAAAGTGGCGTCTAGGCCGATGGAAAATAAATTGGCAATTGAGGCCGACAAGAAAAATAAAGTGGCAATCTTAGTGAAAAGTAAATTTGGCAATCTAAGGCCGACTGAGAAATAAAGTGGCAATTCTGAGGCCGACTGAAGAGTAAATGGCGGCAATTGAGGACAAGAAAGTAAAGTGGCAATCTGAGGCCGCTGAAAAGTAAATTGGTGGCAATCTAGGCCGAACTGGAATAAAGCGGGTCTAGGCCACTGAAATGTAAATTGGTGGAATCAGGCCGACTGGGAAAGTAAAATGGCAATCTAGGCCGACTGAAAAATAAATTGGTGGCAATTTGAGGCCGCTGAAAAGTAATTGCACTGAAACAATGATTTGCATTCTTTTCTTTTGTTTTTTGTTATATGCAAAAGTCACAAATTTATCACTCACTTGCAGTTATTTCGGACACATTCTTGAAGAACTAACTGTATCCAAATCAAGCAAGCCTCGAGGAAGACTTTAACCGATCAAACTCGTAATTCTTGAGCTAGACTTTCTGGCACAAGTAAAACTTCCTCTTCCTCTGTAACTTTACCCACTTCTTTCCATTCTTTTTTCTTCTCTTTTCCCTTTTTAAGGATGATGATTGCTTTCTGCCAAGCTTAAATGAGACTTCCAAATTCTCTTGGTGTGATGCTAGTCATTGATGTATTGCTATAAACATTGTTAGGTTGTATAATTTAAACTTAAATATATCCTATTTGAGACATCGTAAATAAACATGCATTCAAAGAGAAAGTGGAAGAATTCTGAATGGACATATTTATTGCTTGGTGTATTGGATGATAAAATATTTGAAAGAGACAACCACAAAAATGAAAGATAGGATTGTGAAAGACATGAAAATTTTGCCCAAGTTTGAGTTCTTTGTGACTCATTCAATTGATTTCTCAGCGAATTGGATGCTATAACCATTGCTTCCGTTGTTGAGCCTTCAATCTTTCCTTTTCTTAATTCTAAGACTGCCCCAGCTTCAGTCCTAGCCTGCTTTGCTCAGGATCACCAAAAATTGCCCAATGTAGATTGCTTGAGATGATGCTTTGCTCTAACTTTTGCTTAGGCCGCTTTGAGTTTTCAACCTAACGAGCTCTTTTTTTTTACCCTAATTTTGCTTAGGCCTCTTTCGAGTTTTCAACCTAACGGTATTTTCCTCTTCTTTTTTTAGCATTTTTTCAAGCATAAAACCTTTTGACTTCATCAGTGTTGATTGGTTTAGGCAATTCTTGTCCATCCATGTTTTGCAAAATCAATGCTCCACCTGAGAGCGCTTGTTTGACAATGTAAGGACCCTCATAACTCGGAGCCCATTTTCCCCGTGCGTCCTCCTGGTTCGGAGAATTTTCTTAGAACCAATCTCCCGGATAAAAATCTCTAGGACGAACTTTCTTGTTAAAAGCTTTGGCCATCCTACTTTGGTACAATTGGCCATGACAAATAGCTGTCAATCTTCTTTCTTCTATCATGTTCAATTGTTCACATCGAGTCTTCACCCATTCAGATTCCTCTAGCTTCAGCCTCCATTAGAACCCTTAATGACGGGATTTCCACTTCTATGGGGATACGCTTCTGTTCCATATACCAATGAGAAGGGAGTCATCCCTGTGCTCGATCGTATATTGGTACGATATGCATGTAAAGCATACGGGCATCTATGCCAATCTTTGTAATTTACCACCATTTTGGCGATAATTTTCTTGATGTTCTTATTTGCAGCCTAACCGCCATTCATCTGAGGTCTGTAAGGAGCTGAGTTGTGGTGCTTGATTTTGAAAGTTTTGAAAAATTTCTGAACTTCGGCACCATTGAGATTAGGAGCATTGTCTGTGATGATTCTTCTGGAATTCCATATCTCCAGATAATGTCCTTCTTGATGAATCTAAGAAACACCTTCTGTGTGATGCTGGCATATGAAGCTTCCACCCACTTAGTGAAATAGTCTATTGCCACCAAAATGAAGCGATGACCATTGGATGCTTTGGGATTAATTGAGCCGATCACATCCATGCCCCACATCGAGAAAGGCCAGGGAGATACCATGTTGTGTAATGGAACTGGAGGAGCATTGATTCGTCTCATATATTTGGCATTTGTGGCATTTCCGAACATGATTGATACAGTCATTCTCCATGGTGGACCAGTATAACCACTCCTTAGGATTTTGCGTGCCATCATGTGTCCATTGGCATGAGTTCCACAAATTCCTTCATGGACTTCAGTCATGATTATTCGAGCTTCATGAGCATCTACACATCTAAGGAGAGTGGTGTCATGATTCCTCTTGTAAAGGACTTCCCCATTCAGGAAAAAGGACATAGCCAGGTCGGTTCTTCTTGCTTATCTCATTTGCCCAGCTGGGTATTCTCCCTTTTGAATATATTGCTTGATATCATGATACCATGGTTGACCGTCGTTCAGCCTCTACATTACCCATATCCTGGTTCATCTTGTACCTCTACATGGATAGGTTGGACATTGGTGTGGACTTCCAATTTAGTCATTACAGCCAAAGTCGCAATGCATCCGCATATTGGTTCTTGTCTCGAGTTAAGTGAGAAAATGATATATCATCAAAGTGCTCAATTAGTCGAGACAAGTGTTTTGATAAGGTACCAATTTGGGATCCTTTGTACGCCATTGTCCATTAACTTGGTAGATTATGAGTGCCGAATCTCCAAAGACTTTTAGTTCTTTGATTCCCAAGTCAATTGCCACTTGCAAACCATTTGCACATGCCTCATACTCTGCAATGTTGTTGGTACATTCAAAATCTAATTTGATGGAGAGGGTCCTGTTTCCAGCTGGTGATACTACGACAGCTCCTATTCCACATCCATTCATGTTGACAGCCCCATCAAAGTACATCTTCCATGTATTCTCTTCTTCTATGTCTTCTTTTCCACCACTAATACCTCGTTTCAGGAAACTCAGCCGTGGTGGGTTGTCCATCCTCCAAAGGGTTTTCAGCTAGGTGATCAGCAATTGCACCTCCCTTGACAGACTTTTGAGTCACATACTTGATATCAAATTCTGCAGTATCACTTGCCACTTTGACATTCTCAATGACACATGGGGACTATCAAATATGTATCTCAATGGATCCATTGAGAGATTAACCAAGTAGTGTAGTATAACATGTCCTGCCTTAGCCTTTTAGAGGCCCATGCTAATGCACAACAGGTTTCAATTGCCAAATAGCGGATTCACAGTCATTAAACTTCTTGCTCAGATAATAAATAGCTTGTTCCTTCTTTCCATACTCATCATATTGTCCCAACATTGCCCCAAGTGACGTGGGCAACATGTGAGGTACAATATTAAAGGACGACCTGGTATAGGTGGGGTCAAAACTGGAGGTTTTACTAAATAAGCCTTTATTTTGTCAAAGGCTTCTTGGCACTCTTCATTCCATTCTCCAGGTTGATGTTTTCGTAATAGCTTGAATATCGGCTCACAAGTGCTAGTCAAATTGGCAATGAATCTAGCAATGTAGTTGAGCCTCCAAGAAAACTTCTCACTTCCTTTTCGGTTGAGGAGCGGCATCTCTGGATCGCCTTTACTTTGTCTGGATCTACCTTTATCCCCTCTTTCCTGACAATGAATCCGAGCAATTTCCCTAGACGCTCCAAAGACACATTTATTCGGTTCAAGCCGGGCTATATTTCTGAGCCTTTCAAACAACTTTTGTAGAACTTACATGACTTTCTCCCTCTTTAGACTTGGCGACCATGTCATCCACATACACTTCAATCTCTTTATGCATCATGTCATGGAATAATGCAACCATGGCACGTTGGTAGGTGGCACCAGCATTTTTCAATCCGAATGGCATGGGATAGCAGAATGTTCCCACGGTGTTATGAAAGTAGTTTTTCCTTTGTCGTGAACGTCCATAGGAATCTGATTATACCCTGAGTACCCATCCATAAATGAAAAGCGGTGATTTCTAGCTGTATTATCGACTAGGACATCAATGTGAGGGAGTGGAAAATCGTCTTTTGGGCTAGCTTTGTTTAGATCCCGATAATCCACGCACATTCTAACTTTTCCATCCTTTTTAGGCACGGGCACAATGTTAGCCACCCAGTCAGTGTGTCTTGACACCTCCAAAAATCCGGCCTCTAGCGTTTAGTCACCTCCTCTTTTATTTTCAATGACATTTCAGGCCGCATCCTCTCAACTTTTGCTTTTCGGTTCAACTCCGCATATAAAGGAATCTTATGTGAAGCTATTTCTGGATCCAGCCCTGGCATATCATGGTAGGACCACGCAAAACATCCAGGTATTCCTTAAACAATGCAATCATTTCTAGCGTTCTGGATTTTCCACTATTTTCACTCCTTTCTCTTTCTTCAGTGCCCATGTTAATCAGCTCGATCACCTCATTGTCTAAGTCAAATCCCTTTTCTATGTTCCAGGAAGTCTGAAAATTGCCCAACAATTTCTTGATCTCATCAGATTCATGGCTATCACAATCAATTGTAGCAAGAGAACCAATTGACGAGTTTTCAAATTCCCTTTCATGAGGCAAAATTTCTATAGCATTTAGATTCCTGGAAAGCAATTGTGGTGGGTTGGAAGGCCAAAAGATAGTGGAAAAATGCAAAATAAAATAAGAAAAATAAAATTAATGCGCTAAAAATGATGATAAAGAGAAAGCAAATAAGGGGAAACAAGAAGAATGAAAGACACCAAGAAATATAAAAAATACGGGATAAGAAATAAAGATGCTAATAAACACACAAGTTTATTTATGATGTCTTCAAGTAGCATAAATAAAAGCATAAATAGTCTTTACTGATACAACACAAATAATTACTTTGCAGCAATAACATCAATCACTTGTTCACTCCAGCATCAGCATTTCATCATTGTTGGCAGCATAAATCTTGTTGCTCTCTTCATTGTCTTATGTCCAAGGTGTTGATGGTGAGACAATACAAGGGGAATGAACTTTTCCACCTGTAATCACTTCAGCTGGACTAGGAAATGTCTCCTTCAAGTGAGGGATCTGCTTTATTTCTTCTCATGTTTCTCCTGTTGGAGGGCCATGTCATCCATTTCCTCTTCTAATGCATATATCCCAACCCAAATCGATTAGGTTTCTTGGAGACCGATATAGGTATTCTAATACCTTGCAACTCCTAACCCTTACCATGTAGGTATCCATTCTTAGCCATGATATGAGCCACTATTTGATTAACATTCTGCATTATGGACCCACTGCATTCATATCCGGGCTTTACTAACTCCAGGCTATGCCACAAGTTATTGTCTATCGACTCCACATTCTCCACATATGGTAGTGAGACTGGTTTGGATACAATGATGTCCCTTTCTCCATGGATTGTGACGCTGATCCATTCTCAATATATTTAACCTTTTGATGCAAGGTTGAAGGTCCAACTGATATCATTGATCCACGGTCTTCCTAGCAACATGTTATAATCTGAGCCAATCTCCATCACCTGGAATAACACTTGTGATTTGCTTGGCCCAATCTCTAGTGGCAACACCACCTCACCTAGAATATTTTTCGTAGCTCCATCAAAAGCTTTCAACCATCACTTGAGGTGATATATCATCCACACTCATTGATAGTTGTTTCAAAGTGGACAGTGGTAATACATTTAACCCTGATCCTCCATCAATAAGGACTCTAGGCACTATGTGGCCTTTGCATTTGAGGGTTATATGTAGCGCTTGTGGGTTAGCCCGTGATATCACTTCTTCATCTAAGAATGTGATCATATTGACACGTTTCACTGGATCCACCATACTTATCATGTTCTCCAATGAAGTGTCGGGCTTGACATAGGCTTCCTTCAGGACCTTCAATATTGCCTTTTGATGAGATTCAGAGGACAAGATTAATGACAGGAGAGATATTCTCAAGGAGTCTTCTTTAATTGTTCCAAATATCATACTCGCTCTGTTTCATGATTTTAAGGAACTCTTCTTCCTCTCCTTCTTTCTTTCTTCAGCTAAACCTTTTTCAACGTTCCCTCATCAACAGATTTCCCTTTTCCAACTCCTTGGGTCCATACACCCTTCCACTTCTTGTTATTCCTTTACCTCCATGACATGGTCACTTCCTCACCTCCTTTAGCTTTTGAGGTTTCCCCTATGTCACTTTTCATTTCAACCTTGGTTTCATAATTCCAAGGTACGACATGTGTGTCCTCATACACAAAGGGTGTGGTTTCTTCACAGTGATCACTACCTTTCTGGCTTGGTGCATTACAGAGGCACTCGAAGTACAAATGCTCGATCACATTCACCTCCTCATAGACATTTTGCTTCTTTTTTGCTTGTATAACACCCAAGTTAAGCAATCCCTGTACATGAACCTTGAAATCCCAACAGTCCTCAATATCATGCCCCAACTTCCACAATGGTATGCACAACTTGATTCCTTATCATGTTTCTCATTCTCTATTGTCAAGTGGGGCTGCCTACATTGTAACCACCTCCTTCAAGCCGATAAAAATTTTCTGCATAGGGGTTTGAAGATTCAAAACCTTCTTGATCAGTGGTTCTTCTACCTCCAGAGCATTTCTCGACTTCCTCCTTCATGATTTGAAATTGGATTATGGACAATATCTGGTTTTGACTCCCTCTTGAAAATCCAACCTCCCACAAGCAATTAGCTTCTTCACCTCGTCTTGAAACCTTCACAATCCTCGATGGAATGTCCTGCTATGTCCATATGATATTTGCAAGTTAAGTTCGGGTTATACCAAGCTGGGTATGGTGGTTCTAATGGACGCACAGGATATGCCGAGATGAGATGAGCATCAACTAGTCGTTGAAAAAGATCAGCATTTGAGATGGATAGTTTCGGAAAGGTGGTAAGTTTGGAATTGAGAACGACTTTGGTTTTGGGTATTAGGCCGTGGTGTTATGGTATTTGGGTGGTTTTGAGGATGTATGGTTGGGTTGTAGGTGTATGTTGGGCGGGTTGGTTGGTATGGGCGTATATGGATGTTATTGACTTGAGGTTGGGGGTATGGAATTGTGTTTGCATTTGGAGTGACTTGGTATAGTGGGTAAGGAGAGATGGATGGTATTTGGGGTCTTGGCGTGTCGAGGTATATCTTGGAATGAAAGGTTGCTGACCTTGCACATAACTTACTTCCGCCTCTTTTCCTAGGCGAGAATCCCTTCTTGTGTCCTCATTGCTCATAGGAAGTTTTCCAGCTTTAGCCAAACTCTCAATTCTTTCACTGTTATAGCTCAGAAAAGTCCTTGTATGCTGCTCCCCATTGTCCCAATATAAGGAGATCCTAAGGTCCCCAAAAGTACGAACACATTTCAGAAGGGATGAGTGGCGGTTCCTAGGCTAAAGTTCTCCATCTTTGAGCATAGTTTAAATGATTCCTCCTTCTTCCTTTGCATTGTGCTTAATTGCTCACGAGTGGGTGCTATTTCCATGTTGAACTTGTCTTGACTCATGAATTGATCAACCAATTCCTCCAACAGGAAATTTTAGAATGGTCTAACTGGATATACCATTCTAAAGCAGGACCACTTAAGCTTTCATGGAAAAAGCTGATGAGAAACTTCTCATCTTTGGACCATATCGCCATTTTAGTACAATAACTCTTCAAATGGAACAAAGGATTGCCGGTCCCATCATATTTTGAGAAGTCGGGAACCTTGAAGTCTTTGGGAACTATCAGATCTCCAGGAGGACATAGTTGCTCAATTTCCACATAACCATAGGTGCTAGGTCCCTGAATGGCCTTAATTTGATCTTGAATCTTCTTCATCCATTCTTCTAAATTTGTCTTTATTCACCTCTTGACGGCTCTTCTTGAGGAAAATGGTTGTTTTTGGGTGACAACATGAGGTGGCTCCCACAGGGGTAACATGCCCATGCCTTAGATGAATGTTCTCTAATGGACGATAGCCTTCCCCAATTGGGATCACCAATGGCATTGTTGGTGGTGGCTGTCCATGAAGGTTGTTCAGAATTTCATCCCCTCGTTACCCCTTGAGTGACATTTAGGCCACATTTGATGTTCAGGTATGGCTACCATTGCAGTCACTTTAGGCCAAGGACAAACTCTTCTTTTATGAATTCATTATGTATAACAGGAGCTTGATTTCTGTATTCAGAGATTGAGAAGAGCATTCATGACAGGATTTGAAGATTAATATCAATGATGATTCAATGCTATAAAAGATTCTTGTGGGAAAGCTTCTAATATTTCCTAACCATTTCTTCAGTTAGAATACCTTTGTCAAAATCTTCAAGCGGCATGTCAAGTTCCCATGTATCCTTTCCTGACACAAGCATCAATATTTTCATGTTCACTTTAGCTTAGTGTGCACATGGGCAAGAACAAGGCTTTGTAGTTCAATTGAACTTTTAACTTTTGCTGCTTTATCTCATTCCTTGGACTCCTCTTGCCATAGATGAAACCTTTCTAGATTCTGATCCTCCTCAAAAGTGACAGACATATGATAGAGTATTCTCCTGCAAGGTGGATGATTTGTGCCATTTTTTCCTTTGAATCTTTATCCTCTCCATCTTCATTGCTGAACCGCTTTAGAGGCCTGTGATACCACTTGTAGGTATAAAAGCACACGAGAAGGGGGGTTGAATTGTGCTTAACTTCTCTTTTCTTCTTTTTTCGACATAAAACTTCAAATAGATATACTATCAAGCATCAGCTTGAAGTGCATTGGAAACAGGATTAGTTGTTGGCAGTTCTTTTTTGAAAGCATTAAGTAATAGAATGATAAACAAACATATGTCAAATATAAAGTAATAATGTAGAGTTATGAAAGTAAGAAGGATTAAGGAAAAGAAGATATGCATAGATATTTTTATCTGGTTCGGCAAAAGCATACATCTAGTACTCAACACATGTTGAGATTCCACTGAACATCTTTCTCAAACTAGAGAAAGAAACTAGATAGTCTTTACATTAGCCTTCCTATGCTCTTCATTATGACCAATGGACAACCTCCATTGTCACAAGTAGAGTATTATTCACCAAGCCTTCTAACTTAATCGACTAGTCTTGTTCCAACCTCCAAGCTCAACCGTGACCAATATACAACCTCTACTGTCACGTTGAAAGTAGTTATTCACCAAGCATCTAAGCTGAACCAAATAGTCTTTTCTCAACCTCTTAAAGCTCAACTATGACCAATAAACAATATTTATTGTCACGTTGAAAGTAGTTATTCACCAACCTTTGCAGACAAGAGCCTTTCCCAAACCTCTCCCAAGCTGACACGTGACCAGGACAACCTCTACTTTCACGTTGAAAGTAGTTATTCACTATCCTCTCCAGTTGCGGAGTAGTCTTTTCCCACCTCTCCACTGAACCGCGCAAGAGCACCTTACTATCGGTTGCAAGTAGTTTTACATTAAGTCTTTCCAAGCTATCTTAGCATGATCCCTACTGGATCAAGGATACAAATGTTTGTATTTGGGTTGCTATTCAAACTAACCTACACTCAAGTTTCCTTAAAATATACATGAATGATCCTGGGATAACTTGAATGACTTCTTTCCCACAACTCTCCTAGGAAAATCATATAACTATTCAAGAACGAGGAAAAAATGTTTACAAGCAAGAAGATTACATGATGATATGATGAATCTTGCTGGACATGAAAGAGATTTTCCATAGAGTTTTCTCTCTAGTCCGTGTCATTCTTGATGATGTTGAAGAACGGCATCTCTTATATATATAGACGGTATTCCGTTATGACCGTTGCCCTTGATCAGATCTCCAAGTGACATTTGTTGATCATCCATTTGTGTCTTGGAAAAGCAATCTGAAGAATATCCTATCTATTGTAGAGCTTTTGTAAAAGCCGTTGTGAGATACTAGATTTCTAATGTTACTTCAAAAATTACTCTCTTTCTTCTTAGTGTCATTGGAATCTTCTTCTAGAAGCTAAGGTTGTTGACTAAGTTGCAGAGAATGACTGGCAGTTTGAACTGGGTTTGACTTTTAATTTGAATTTCAAAAATTCAAATTTCCTCTATTTAGGAACGTTGGCGCTCCACATGAAGTGAGCTTTTTGAAGTGTGGAATCAGTCCTTGATGAATCTTTGGTCTTCAGTCTTCAATCCAAGCTTTATGATGTTGGAAGATTTTGATCATGATGATTGAAGGTAGTGGAACACATTGGCTTCAGAGATTGATGAATATCTTTATTTTAGGTGTATTTTCTCCAACCTTGTGCTATTTTCTGAAGACCCAAACTGGTTTTTGTACTTGTCTTTGATATATTTTATCCAAAAGGCATGTATGCATACTTTGCATGATTTAATATTCACTTCTATTAAGTTCAATCTCGTTATATGAGATAAATCATGTTTGCACATGTAAAGTGAAATTATTCGCTTTAAGTTAGCGTTATGTAATCAGAAATAACCTATGTGCTATGACAAAAAACTCAAGGAAGACATTAGTCGTTCTTCAAAATATTTTCTTTGAATTGGTTTTGTTGTAGTCAAAACATATTGCATTAAAGCTTTCTGAAGGGTTATGAAGCTAACGTGTATGAATCAAATATAGAGATATACACCTCATGATTTTCAAGGTTTAGGAATTTGTTTTGAATTTTGTGTGAATTGTGGATTGAATTTCATATTAATCCCTTTTCTTGTTGAAGCATAGTTAAGAAATTAACATGTTCTATAGGAAGAGGAGAGTTGATTAACTAAGGAATTAGCATCAACTACTTAAAATCCTTTTATTAGTATAATAATTCCAACTCATGTGATTTATGAATTATAGAATTGTAAAGAAAAATTAGACCACTCCAATCCCCTAGTGTTTTAGAATCTTGAAATTATCTTCTGTTTAAGTTGCTCCGTATTTCGTTAGTTTATGTTTATTGCTCACTTATAGTTTATTTTTCTTATTCCGTTTCTTTGTTGAGAGTTGCCTTCAATCAAATTAATTTGATATAATCTGCATAGAAATTTTGTTGGTGAAGTGTTGTTTGATAGCGTCAATCATTGTGAGATGATCCCACTTTCGTGATTACTACTTAAACGATTCGGTGCACTTGCTGAAAAGTTATCAATTTGCATAAACCTTTTACATATTTAGATATTTAAAAATTGTACTGAACAATATGTTATGCTTGTACATGTTTTTTGAGTTTTGATTAAAATGTGCATTTCTTTTAGAGAACATACATGCATTCAGCGCTAGACAAATTGGTCCTCCAAGGAAAAAAAAATCATTTTATGATCCCTTACAAGGAAAGCTATAAGACAAGTTATATATCATAGTTCGAATAATTAGGACAAATAAATCTTTAATAATTTATAAATATTTCAAATTGATTGATAATAAAACACAAATAGAACTAATGAGTTCATCAAAATATTAAATAACTAACTTATCCTATATTTTTAATTCTAAGGACCACATATATATATATATATATATATATATATATATATATATTATTGACTATCTTTTAAAATTTTAAGGTTAAAAAATTAAAAGATATATATTATTATTTTTATATGTGCATTATCTTTTAGTCACCACCCTTAAAATTTGGGTCTAGCTCAACAGTGATACCTCACATCACCAAGTGCTCGCACGCAACCATTATGTGTTTTAATTTTTATAGTATACCTTTCCAACATTGTCCAAATACTCACCATTATTAGCCAATCCCACAAGCTAAACATTTTATAAGTATAATTGTAAGTTCTTTCATGCAATAAACATGATTAGAACAAGTAAATCTAAAATATAGCAATCACTATCAACACACTTCTCTTCTTCTACCATCTAAGCACTTTAGTTTCATAATTTGAATATTCTTCCACGTAGTAGCATCTTCAAACTCATATTTTTCCTTTTCCTTTACTTCTTTCAAATTCTTCCATATTTGTTTCAACTTCCTACAATACAATTTAATGTGACCCATCTAATGACACTAATAACATTGTTTGTCTTTATAGATAGTTTGATCTTGACATAGAACTTGATATTGAATTGTCCTCCCAAAATTACCATCACAAGATGTGCTTTTTCCACAACTAGTTCTTCGCAATAAAGATTCTTCCTTTGGATTAATCATCAATCTTTTCAATTTTTAATTCTCCAACACAATAGTTACATCTTCACTTTCAATGTAACTTTTCCAATTAGCAATGTAGTGATTAAACTTTGTTAATTATTTAGAAGAGATGATAATAACAACAATGTCTTACCTTCATCAATTAAGTATATGTGTAATCAATTTTGTAAAATTATTTACTTGATGTCTAATGTCTACATCATCTTTCATCTTCCTGATCTAATTCTTTCTTTAAAAACAAATGATTTAGAGTCTTTGACATGTACATAATTTCTAGGGTTAAACCTTATTCTAATTTCTGACTTTACACTCGTGAATTATTTTAGTTACTAACTTTTAAATTGAGCCAAATCAGTCCTAGAACATTTTTATAAAACATGGGTCAAGTTGATTCATAGCCTACTTATCTTAACATTCTATCAATTGAATGATTATGAGTAATGTAAGTGACATTGACGTACATGTGTAATCGGGATTAGAATGAAGTTTAAATTGACTCATTTTAGTGTTCCTGAAATTACACAAAATTAATCATTTAAACCTTCATTTCAAGTTATAAAATGACTAATTTTGTTCAATTTTATATACAAAAATAAGCCATTTAAATCTCCACTACACATTTGATGACACGCTAAATGATAATGGATTAAGACACTGATATGACTTACATTTTACAATGTAAGGTACCAATTTTCATCATTTTGAAAGTTACCCAAAGACTAAATGACTAATACGTGCAAAGTTAAGGATGAAAATAAGATTTAACTTCTACTTGCTAACTTCTTCCACATATCATTTCCAGAAGTTTCATTCATAAACACATTATATTTTTACCTAGGTGCTAGACATAGACAAATTATACTAACAACTTCATCCTCATCTCTTTTGATTCTTTATTTGTCATCTTTCGAGGCTTTCTCCCTTTCCTTTCAAAGCTTTAGCTAGTCCTTATTGCACTAGATTGTCTTTCACATTACTCTGTCACAAGTTAAAATTCTTTTGCCATCAAAAAGCTCCAATCTCAAATTGCTTCATTCCCAAACCTTGCATCTTACCCATATAAAAAAAAAAAAAAAGAAATACAGAAGTGGGATCAAAACCCATTTGATGCCATAGTTGTGGGAAAATTCTCTAGTTCACACAAGTCAAATAAATCAAAAAGGGGAAAAGAGTATTGTTGGCCTAGAGAGAGTTGAATAGAAGGAGATCAATCAATGGGCTAAGTGAGAGAAACACATCACATTTTAACCCAAAATCTTAGGACGATAAGCTATGGGTACAGCCTAAGAAATATATCCTTCACTCATTTTGATATTCAATCAATGTAGGACTTCATCTAGATGAGATCCAACAACACATGCCTTTGATACCACTTGTTGGGGCGAGGGGCCAACCCAGGAGATCCAAGCAACGGGTCAAGTGATGGAAACACAAGGCGTAGATGCAATCTATTGACCTATAACTTAAGGAAACGAGCTATAAAATTCTTCATATTGTATAGCACGTATATTCACTTAATCTATTTTAATGTGGCTACAACTCTTAGCACTTTGAAGCTCCAACAAGGAGTTACAGAAATTTAACATGATTTGACCTTCACTATTTATGTCCACAACTTCACAAATTAATCCACTAATTTTGTGTAGAAAAATCTACCAATCGCCAAAATAAAAACTCTCAAAAATCTCTCTCCACCGCGTACAACAACGGGAAAATATATGTATGACAGCATCTAAACTAACACCTCGTTCCCTTGCTCAGAAGCACACACCACACTTCAGCCCATTTCTTTTTCTTTTTCCTTTCTCTTCTTCTATGATGACATGAAAAAAGCGCGAGATCTAAGGCAATAAAAGAAAAACCAACATTAATAAAGTAAGTATTAAATAACAAAATACATTTAATATCCGAAGAATGTTAAAGAAATTCAGTACTTCAATTATTAAAATTAAGTAGATTTAAGGATACATAATCACTGATATATAGTTCTGCAATCATTGGTAGGATTTAGGAAATGATAAACGATAAAGCAAACGTTTGAGTGAAATCTTAATTTTTTTCCCTTTTAATTATTTCTAAAGAACGTGCATGGATCGTTGATTGATTTGATATTTTAGTTCTATGCGTCTGGTATTAAATGAAGAAAATCAGTACTAGAATAAAAAAAAATTAAGAAGATTCAAAGGGAATAGGTGTCAACGATTTATAATCATTGGTAGATAGTTCTACAATAGTTGGTAGGATTTGGGAAATTTCTTACATTTATATTTATTTTTCCCGGTTATTATTTCTGATGAACATGCGTGATTGATTAATTAATTTGATATTTTAGTTCTAAGTGTCTGGATATCCACTGAGAGGCAAAGGCTTGTTCAAATCATTCCAGACTAAGTTCGTAAAGTGTGGGATAATTGGGATCTACGAATATTGGTTCTAATCAGTTTTGCTTGTCAATATTATCTCCTTGCCACGGGAAAATCTAGAACAAAATTATGTTAGAGAAACCCGTTTGGGCATTGTATTTGATCTCAGATTGGGTGTTAAAATTCTGGTCTTCCTAACCGAAAGTGGGTATTAATTGAAAACGACGAAGCACCGATACGACATGGTTACCGACATTAGGATACGATAATTTTTACAAAATATAGGATCAAATGAGGTTTAAATACGTATTATAATGAAACTTGAAAATAACTTGTACTAATCGAAAAATAGGAATAAGCACTTTTATGGCTAACAAATACCCAGGTAACCAAGAAATAACCAAAAAATTTACAAGATAAAAAAATTTACACAAGGTTTTATCAGTAAAAAAATAATGAATAAATGTTCGCATAATAAAAATGAAGTTTGTCAGAATGTTTAGTGGTATGTAACTCTAAAGAAGTAGAGAGATAAAGGCAGACGCAGGACACCCTCTTTGGCAGATCTAATACGGAAAGTATAAATCTAATAAAAATTCCCATAGGTGAGGTTTTAATAATCTCCGTGATTCTTAGATTGAGACGCTACTGCTTTTTATCGTGGATGTGATGGATAGATAAAAGTCACTCATTAGATATAAACATAATGGAGTTTGTATCTCAATTGACAACTAATTCGCATGAAATAACATTTTTGGGTGTTAAATGTCTCCTGGTTGTCATCGCCAGCAAGGTTGGCATACTTGGAGGGCATGAAACCAACCAAGTGCTCATAGCATTTTGAAGTACATTCTATTTAGTACACATTGGGGGTCCCCCTACCATTACAGCCGAGGCACTAGAGGACAATGTTCTATGGCCTAGGACCATTCTTCTATGGATATCGCAAACAATAAGGGTACTCTATATAGTCCTTTTGGCTTGGAGAAGTGAGTATGGGCTCTCATACTTCAGCATTCCCATGCTTCTTGTTGGTTTTATCAAATGTGAGCAAGGACTTGGGTTCAATATTAAGCAAGCACTAGCAATGATAATAATAAAATCCACAAAAGAAAACTGTCTGGAGGGATCTAACAAGTCTAATCTGAAAAGAAATAATGAATTGGTAACTGCCTTGTGGAAAAGGATCCTCAAGATTAGATCTGTTGAAGACTTCAAGAGCTTGATCGCAGTGATTAACGATTCTGTCAAGATGTCTGGGAAACCTTTTGAAGGTATTTAACTTGAATAAAAATATTGAATCACCAACTGAAACTGACATTCAAAGGAATCCTCGGGATTGCTTTGAAAATTTCAGGCTCTTCTTCGTGAGTCTCTTTAAGGATTTTGTATTAAGTACTGACGATCTTTTGAGAGAGCAGTCTTACTTTCGGAATCTGAGTTATGCAAAAGCTTTTCAGTACGTGCATGAACAACTTGGGTATGCCTACGATGCTTTGTACACCAAGAAATATGTAATGATTTCTCATTTAGGTAGGATATTGTGTGCTTGTACTGGTTGCATTGCCACCACAGTGTTCATTTGTTTCTGCATAGCTCAGAAAACAGAAATGCATGGGATATCAAAGTCAGATCGAGTTATTACGTGGTTCTTGGTTGTTGGTATTGTATTTCAAGAACTCTACCATGAACGCGCAGCTGATTCCATCAAATTGGAATAAGTTTCTACCTAGTCTTTTGAGAGCTCCAAGATATCCTGATGTTTCTTTTGACAAAACTGGTTGGCGGTATTTAGAAAGTGCAACTTATTAACCTTTTGTCTGATGAACACAGATTCTTGGAGTTACAAGCACTACGGCTATTCTTGGAAAGCACAGCCAAAGATTGCAAAGTCGATGAAAATTTGAAAGAAAATATCTTCAAATACTTGTCAATCAAATCAAATTCAGTGATTGGGCTACTAGGCAAGAATGGGATGAATTTTACCATTGAGAAGTTGGGTCTCAAGTCCATAGAGTGGACCAAACTGCTAGAATTCCATCAAAGCATTCTCACATGGCACATCGCCACAGATTTGTGCTATCATGGTATTAATGATGTACAAGGACTCAATGGTACGGTTAAATCTAAGGTGGACATCAGCAAGAACCTCTCTGAGTATATGTTGTACCTTCTGGCCATGCAACGACACATGTTGCCTATTGGAAGGGGGCTGATCACATTTTCCATCACTTGTAAGGAAACATCGGAACGTCTCCAAAATCAAAAGTGCAATCAGATAATCTGCGTGAAGCATGTGACAAGTTGTTGCAGTTCAACTTCAACTCGGATACAGGGAGTAGAGGCCCATATTCCAATTCTGCTCTATTTGATGCATGCAGGCTTGCTCGCTCACTCATCAATGAAATGGAGACCGTCCAGAGATGGGAGTTCTTGGCGGCTGTGTGGATGGAGATACTTGGTTATGCTGCCACTCAATGCAGGGCGGAAGGGCATGCCCAGCAGCTTAGAAGAGGGGGAGAGTTCCTTACTCATGTGTGGCTTCTCATGGCTCATCTTGGTCTAATGGAACAATTTCAAGTAAACACGGGTACGCCAACTGATTCAGAGGAGAAATCCATTGATCAGATAAATGAACCAGTTGAAGGTAAGAATATAATAAACTTTTGATGACACCTTTTTTTATTTTTATTTTTTCAACTTTTTGTATGATTATATTCTTGATTAAAAGAAAGTTATGGGAATCTTTTGATTGAATTATTTGATGACTTTTTATGCAGGAAACACTGGCGAGAGAGTTTAGAACAGGAAGATGGAATTGGTGAAGGAGAAATTGACGAAATACCTTGAGTCAACTGTTCTAATTATGTGTTGGGGTTCCTTTTTTAGCTGCCTTTCGTGTTTCATTATGAAAAATATTTGTCCAATGTCATCATCAACTTGTCTCTATATATTGTGTGCGTTCTTGGCATGGAATAAACATGTAATGTTTCTATTTTAATTAGATTGGCAATCGGATTATCTAATAGCTACTTGTTCATCTCTATTAGTTCCAATAAAGTTCCTTTGTGTTTTTACCTTTTGTTTCAATATCATGCAACATCCCAATTTCTATTTGAATAATCATCAGGATAGAAGAATATGGAATAAAACAAATACATTGGAGACATCTAATGGATCTGAATATCTTGGAAGCAATAATGGTTACTGACGCAATGCAAGTAAAAGGAAAAACAAGTTCAGTATTATCTTGATAGCAAATTGAAGAAAATATATATAGCAGGGTGTGAACACCCAATTTTGTAAGGTCTCTTAAATTAAAACCCAAAATTTGCATAATTCATAATTTAGTTTAATTTCCTTATAGTTTCTTATTTAGTCCTTTTGAAAAAAATATATAACAAACAAAAAATAATTATTGTTCGCCATATTCTCCATAAAATAAAAACAAAAACATCAAGCCAATTTTAATTTCTTTGACCATTCAGTTATTCAAGCCCATTTTCATTATAGCCCATTAATTTGTTAGTCCATGTCCATTCAAAAAAAAATGTCCTTATAGTTCATTTCATATCTAGAATAAAATAAAAATAATAAATAATAAATAAAACAACAAAAACAAAAAAGGGACAAAAGAGGAGTCATCGGTTCTCCATCCCTGGACAAAGCTCGTCAAGGCAACAGTGATATGGTGATGATTAGGAATTTGAAAAATTGAAGAACTGATTGACACCATGATGAGAGCTCTCTTCCACTTGGCAAAGGCTGAATTTTCTTTCGGTGATGACTCAAAATCCCTACCAAACTAACCTGAAAAGTGGAATGTTCAACAATCATGGTGAAAAAGCAACTAAAAATACATCATGACCAAAAGAAAAAGGAAAAAAAAATTTCAAACACTAAAAATAAAAAGAATAGTTCATGATAATTGGATAGAGGAATCCAAGAGGTGAAACAAAAGAGAGGCCTGCAAAGAAACTATCAACAATTTTAGCAGAGTATTACAACAACAACAAAAAAAGAGACAAGGTAATTTCAACTGCAACAACATGATCATCATAAAGAAATTTTTAACAAAAGACGAGAAAAGGGAGAAGCCGCGGCTGCTCTTGCACATTCACGAGCGGTCTCAATGAAGAATTTTAAGTCCAGCTCCATCGTCTTCACTCGTCACAACCAACCGCCACCATAGTCACCTCGCCCATCCGTCTTTCTTCCCAGATCCCCCACCACCAAGCCATCCACCTGAAATTTCATTCCCAAACTTGAACCAAATCACATCCCAAATCCTTAGCAACCCAAAGCAAAAAGAAAAAACCGAACACTAGGAGAGCTCCGTCCTGGTTGGGTCCAAGCATCAGGATCGCGTGCGTCGCTCAAAGGCGCTACCCAACGCCGGCGACGGTCTCTGTTGCCAACGCCGTCACTTCCGCGCGATCCGATTAAAGAGGGCCCTTTCCAACACAGGGACGTCCAGATGCCCTGAGCCTACCTCTCCATTCGCGCGTCCTTCCGTGAAAAAACTTCCTTGCAGGGTCTCGGTGGGCGAGCAGGCGGTCCACCCTGTATGGAAGGACGACGAAGCTCCCTCCATGCGCGGCGCGGCACCGCTCGGAGCCGCCGCCATCCTCCTCGCGATTCGCGAGCCGCGCGGCGATCTCCATCCTGGCCGCGCACTGGCGCGGGCGCGGCCCTCACCTCCGTCTCCTTCTCATCTTGCTTTTCTTCGCCTCATCCTAAGCTTCGATCTCAGGTTCTTTGTTCTTCGTCAGTTTCTCTCTCGTTCTCTCCATCCCTACCTTCCAGATCTCTCAATCTCTTCTTCCGTCTTTCCTTTTTTTCCTTTCTTTAATGTATATGTGTGTTAAAAGTGAGAGAGAGAGTAGTAGGATCCTGTGTGTGTGTGTGTGCGTATGCGTGTGTGGATGTGGGTGTGCGTATGGGTTAGTGTTCCAGGTGCATGTGTGTATGTGTTAAAGGGGGTAATGGGGTAAGGGTAGTGTTAGAATAATAGGATTAAGGTTGTTTATTTGTCTATTTATGTATTGGGTTAATGTTATTTTTGCTTGGGATTCAAATTTAATTGCATGGATAGTAATTATTTTGGGTTCTTTTATGATTATATATTTGATTTAAGTTAGTTTGGGGTCTATAAAAATTTTTTTACATTTTAAGTTCAAAATAAATCTTGAGTATTTCGATTATGCAAAACAAAATAAAGAAATGGTTTAATTATTTCTTTTGAATGAATTTAACGTTTGTAGTAAAAAAGTAAAAAATAAAAAATAATAATTAGATTTTTTAGTTTCATCATTTTATATGTTTTTGTGTTGTGTTTAATTAATTGTGTAATTGTGCTCATCAATTAATTTTATTATTACTTTAATTATTGTATATGTTCATGTGTTGTGTATTTGTATTTATGAATTAATTTTGGAAGTGTTGTTGAATTTATAGCTTATAAAAAATATTTTCCTTCCATTCAATAATGAAAATCCATTTCTAAAAAATTAAAATGATCAATACATTTTATTTCTTTTAATTAAAACCAATCAACACACACTCGTTTTTCAGAACTACGTGACTTTGAATTCCCCATTGCAGAGGATACGTAGAGGCGATTCAATCCCTGTCAAGTCAAAATTAAATTTTTGTAATTTTTGTCTTATTTGTAAAATTTTTTTATGAGATATTTTATTTAATTTAAATAATCATTTCTTTAGGAAATATTTTATTTCAAATAAAAAGTTAATTTAGGGACGGCTTGTTAACTCAATATTGGACATCTGTTGTGACAGCTTGATGTTCCAAATTTTCTTTAAAAGCATGTTCTCTTTTATATTTTATTTTATTTTTGTAAAAATATCAAAATAAATTTTTATCTTATTTGTAAATATTTATAATTCATAAGAGATTTTCATTTTCATATATTTAGTTTAAATTTGTTACTTATTTGTGAAATATTGTATTTTGAATAAAAATGTTAATTTAACCGTGACGGTTTGTTAACACAGTATTTTGAACACCAGTTGTGACAGCTTGGTGTTCCTCAATTTTTTAAATTTTGTTGTAAATAAAATATAAAAATGAATATTTTGAAAGGTTATTAATAATTTGCACAAATCAATTAAGGTACCGTCTAAAGACGGGTGTATTAGGGGTGCGTAGGATTAAATCCTACCCTTCCCTATGCATAACCGACTCCGAGCAAAGTCTGGTTTCAAAGACCAATTTTTAATAAAACGGGTTTTTCCATGTTTTCCAATTTAAATAAACTTGGTGGCGACTCCAATTTTAACAAAAATAATTTTTCGCCGTCCGTCGCGATCCCGGTTGCAGATGGCGACTCCACTTGGGATTTCTGAGAGTCAAGCCTAAATAATTGATTGTGCACATTATTATAACTTCTTTTTAGTTTATTTTATTTTATTTTTTTATATTTATTTATTTTATATTTTTATCTTGTTATTTTCTTTTTATGCTAGAATTTTGTCAGCATTATTTTATTTCTTTGTGACAACTTTAGGGTAGGCGACTATTGTTGGTTTTGTATATTTGTTGTTTGTATTTATTTTGCAGGTATTTTACCATGGGTAGTTATAGGATTCCAGGTTTGTATGCTCCCTTCACACACAACACTCACACATTTATCACACACGAGTGGGGCCCTATACCCGGTCTAGTGCAACTTGAGATAGGTAAGAGATTGTGTAGTGGTAGCCATTTTGGATGTACATCCTGTTTGGTTATTGCGAAAATCTCGTCTAGAGTGTGACTCTTCGTGAATGTCCTACATCTAGCGTTCACCTGTTGGGGATAACATTCCGAAATGAGCCTTTAACTCTAGAGTAGAATCCTGAGATCATAGACCTACCTGGTGAAAGTGCTCACAAAATAGAACAACCATAGGACCACAGTTCTGACACCCATATTTTACCTCAAATAGGACACAAAGGGAGCATACCTTTTCTTTAATTAATTTATTTATTTTGTGTACATAAATTCTTTAACATGCAAGTGTTTATTGCCTTTTTTTTATATAATAAAAAACTCACTTTTTCTTCGTTGCTCCAAGAGGTTTGTTAGAGAACAATATTGAAGTCTTGTTGTGAGTATCTAAAAATGGAAGCAAACATGAGACCAAACAATCATGAAGAGAAATTGAAAAAGACTTTGCAACTCAAAACCAAGAAACCTGAAACAGAAAGCCTGAGATCCTTGAGTCAGCTGTTGAAAGCACCGCAACGTCTTTCTCTCACAAGAAAATATGGAAAAATCTTGAGCCTATTAGAAGTGGAAATACAGGTAGAGGCAATCAGCATTGGCCCAGTATTATGATCCTCCACTCCGATGCTTCACCTTTCAAGATTTTCAGTTGGCACCAACCCTTGAAGAATTTGAACGAATCCTGGGGTTACCGCTAGAAGGAGAAAAACCTTACAATTACCAAGGACATTATGCTTCTTTGCACACTATAGCAAATGTCCTAAAGGTAAATGTAAGAAATTTGCATGAAGCCCAGAAATGTAGAAATGGGACAAAGGGATTCACAAGAGATTATTTGGAGAAACATTTGCAGCTTAGCTCAAGCCGAAGATTGGGACACTTTTTAGATGTGTTGACCCTCACCATTTATGGCACCGTCTTGTTTCCCAATATTGACGGTTTCATAGATTTTGCAGCAATTGATGTGTTCCTTGCTAGAAAGTTTCATGGTCACAATCCTCTTCCCTCCTAGATGTCTCCTGTTCCTTGGATTTTTGTCATGAGAGGAATGGTAAGAGAATTTTGTGTTGTTTACCAATACTATATGTGTGGGTTACAGCGCATATCTTCCAAAGAAATTACAAGGCATCTTGTCCCCTTGATGATCTAAAAATGCATCGTATCAAGAAGAAAAGTGGGCGAGAATGGGCTGAAGACCTGGTTAAATTGAATGAAAAGGTGATCCGATGGTACCCTTGGTGGGAAGATGGGCAGACCTTGATTTACCAGTGCGGAGACTTTCCAAATGTACCCCTTATGGGTACTCGAGGGTGTATAAATTACAATCCAGGCATTGGTGTTGCGCCAGCTTGGTTACCCCATGATGGGACCGCCTTCCAAGCCAATTACTCCATTTGTCCTTTATTACCTAGATTCCCATGACATTAGCCTACTACGGAAGGTCCGATTTGCTTGGAACAACGTCATCCGAAAGGAAAAGAATTGGGAGTTAGGAGTTGTGCGGTAAAAGAAAATTACCGCCAATGGGTGAAAAGTAGGGCTCAAGAGGTCAAGTTGCCATTCAGAATCTTGACAACAATTATTCCTGACAAGACATCGGCCTTGCATTCTGATGAAAATGAAGAAATCAAAGAAATGAAAGAAAGGTTGGACAAGGCTAAACAAGAAAAGGTACAAGTGGAGTTCGAGTTGAAAAACGCTCATGATTATGCAACTTTAAAGCGAGAAATGCTGAAAAAGATCAGATTCTAGAAGGGACCAGTAAAAGGCTAAAAATGGGGCAGGAGCACATGGTAAAGACCAAAGAATGTTTTGAAGCTGCCAATAAAGAACTAAAGCTTCGAAGGCAAGAACGTGATATGGCAATAACTGAAAATCAGCAACTAAAGGAGCTACTTCGAAAGGCCAAGATTGGAGAAGCGCTGCAGAAAAGGAACAAATGAAGCAACAAATAGAAGAAATGAGCAAGGAATATCAGAGGGAAGCGAGGAATTAAATCAACACATGAAAAATGAGATCCTGAAGTATCAAGCTGCCCTAGGAGAAGAAAAGGAAAAAGTTGCAAATTTGGATCTTGAGGTGCAACACCAAGATCATGTCATTCATGAGTTGAAGATTCGCTTTTCGAACTTAGCAGGGTTGGCTAATGCGGCAATAGAAGACGTTCCAAGACACTTAAAGCTGGCTGAGCAGGAAATCATCCCTTTTGAAACCCCAACTGAAATTAGCAGCTTTATTGGCTATTGTAAGGACTTGATTGGGAGAATGAAGCAAATAATCGCGGAAGACGTTGAAGACACATAAAGGCTTTTCTGTTGGGTAGCATTGTTGTCGACATTTATGATGTATTTCTTTTGAATGGTTGTATGAAAAATGATGATTGTGACAAATGATAAATAAAAGAATGGTTGCTTCTTTGCATTGTGTTGGTCTCATGGCAATAACTATAACTTAGTACCTTTGAACGAGACGTTCTGGAAACAGTTATCATCAAAGATACTCACGTCAAGACCAGATATATTTGCCGCTCTCTAACAAATTGCAATATTTTTATCTTTTCACTAATTCTTTTTTCTTTTCTTCTTAACAAAGGTAAAACTGTGTCACAATTGGGCGCCCAAGGAAGGAAGATACCGATCTAACTCGTATTCACAATACCAGAGCTCGAACTAAGATGGCTGGTGGTAATCATGAACCAGAAAATGCTTCTGACCAAGTAAAAAGTTTGAGCATGGAAGTTGATGCAGTGAGAGGGAAATTGAATGAAATGTCAAATAACCAAGCAAAGATGGAAGAAATGATGAGAGCCATGAAGGAGTCACTGGATTTATTAGGAGCTAATCCAAACGAGACATAGTGACTGCGTCAGGAGGGTACAACCAAGCACTGCAATGGTAGCCATACCGGGAACATCAAATGTGGCTGTAAATGTCACTCAAGGGGTGAACGAGGGATGAAATTCTGAATAACCTTCATGGACAGCCACCACCAACAATGCCATTGGTGATCCCAATTGGGGAAGGCTATCGTCCATTAGAGAACATTCATACTGAGGCACGGGCATGCTACCCCTTTGGGAGCCACCTCATGTTGTCATCCAAAAACAACCATTTTCCTCAGAATAGCCGTCCAGAGGTGAATAAAGACAAATTCAGAAGAATGGATGAAGAAGATTCAAGATCAAATTAAGGCCATTCAGGGACCTAACACCTATGGCTATGTGGAAATTGAGCAACTATGTCCTCCTGGAGATCTGATAGTTCCCAAAGACTTCAAGGTTCCCGACTTCTCAAAATATGATGGGACCGGCAATCCTTTGTTCCATTTGAAGAGTTACTACTAAAATGGCGATATGGTCCAAAGATGAGAAGTTTCTCATCAGCTTTTTCCATGAAAGCTTAAGTGGTCCTGCTTTAGAATGGTATATTCAGTTAGACCATTCTAAAATTTCCTGTTGGAGAGAATTGGTTGATCAATTCATGAGTCAGGACAAGTTCAACATGGAAATAGCACCCACCGTGAGCAATTAAGCACAATGCAAAGGAAGAAGGAGGAGTCATTTAAACAATATGCTCAAAGATGGAGAACTTTAGCTCAGGTGCAACCGCCACTCATCCCTTCTGAAATGTGTTCGTACTTTTTGGGGACCTTAGGATCTCCTTATATTGGGACAATGGAGGAGCAGCATACAAAGATTTTTCTGAGCTAGTGACCGCAGGTGAAAGAATTGAGAGTTTGGCTAAAGCTGGAAACTTCCTATGAGCAATGAGGACACGAGAAGAGGATTCCGCCTAGAAAAAAGAGGCGGAAGTAAGTTATGTGCAAGGTCAGCAACCTTTCATTCCAAGATATACCTCGACACGGCCAAGACCCCAAATACCATCCATCTCTCCTTACCCACTATACCAAGTCACTCCAAATGCAAATACAATTCCATACCACCAACCTCAAGTCAATAACATCCATATACGCCCATACCAACCAGCTCGCCCAACATACACCTACAACCCAACCATACATCCTCAGAATCACCCAAATACCACACCACCACGGCCTAATACCCAAAACCAAAGTCGTTCTCGATTCCCAAACTTACCACCTTTCCCGAAACTATCCATCTCAAATGCTGATCTTTTTCAACGACTAGTTGATGCTCATCTCATCTCGGCATATCCTGTGCGTCCATTAGAACCACCATACCCAGCTTGGTATAACCCAAACTTAACTTGCAAATATCATATGGACATAGCAGGACATTCCATCGAGGATTGTGAAGGTTTCAAGACGGCAGTGAAGAAGCTAATTGCTTGTGGGAGGCTGGATTTTCAAGAGGAGTCAAAACCAGATATTGTCCATAATCCAATTCCAAATCATGAAGGAGGAGGTCGAGTAAATGCTTTGGAGGTAGAAGAACCACTGATCAAGAAGGTTTTGAATCTTCAAACCCCTATGCAGAAAATTTTTATCGGCTTGAAGGAGGCTGGTTACAATATAACAGCACCTCCTGACAATAGGAGAATGAGAAACATGATGCGGAATCAAGTTGTGCATACCATTGTGGAAGTCTTGGGCATGATATTGAGGACTGTTGGGATTTCAAGGTTCATGTACAGGGATTGCTTAACTTGGGTGTTATACAAGCAAAAAAGAAGCGAAATGTCCTTGAGGAGGTGAATGTGATCGAACGTTTTGTACTTCGAGTGCCTCCGCTTAATCAGCGCCGAAGCCAGAAAGGTAGTGATCACTGAAGAAACCAACACCCTTTGTGTATGAGGACACACATGCCGTACCTTGGAATTATGAGACCAAGGTTGAAATGAAAAGTGACATAGGGGAAACCTCAAAAGCTCAAGGAGGTGAGGAAGTGACCAGTGTCATGGAGGTAAAAGGAATAACAAGAAGTGGAAGGGTGTATGGACCCAAGGAGTTGGAAAAGGGAAATTTGTTGATGAAGGGAACATTGAAAAAGGTTTAGAGTCAGGAAGAAAAGAAAAAGAAGAAGAGGAAGAAGAGTTCCTTAAAATCATGAAACAGAGCGAGTATGATATTCTGGAACAATTAAAGAAGACTCCTGCTAGAATATCTCTTCTGTCACTAATCTTGTCCTCTGAATCTCATCAAAAGGCAATATTGAAGGTCCTGAAGGAAGCCTATGTCAAGCCCGACACTTCATTGGAGAACATGATAAGTATGGTGGATCCAGTGAAACGTGTCAATATGATCACATTCTTAGATGAAGAAGTGATATCACGGGCTAACCCACAAGCGCTACATATAACCCTCAAATGCAAAGGCCACATAGTGCCTAGAGTCCTTATTGATGGAGGATCAGGGTTAAATGTATTACCACTGTCCACTTTGAAACAACTATCAATGAGTGTGGATGATATATCACCTCAAGTGATGGTTGTAAAAGCTTTTGATGGAGCTACGAAAAACATTCTAGGTGAGGTGGTGTTGCCACTAGAGATTGGGCCAAGCAAATCAGAAGTGTTATTCCAGGTGATGGAGATTGGCTCAGATTATAACATGTTGCTAGGAAGACCGTGGATTAATGATATTGGTGTCCCTTCAACCTTGCATCAAAAGGTTAAATATATTGAGAATGGATCAGTTGTCACAATCCATGGAGAAAGGGACATCATTGTATCCAAACCAGTCTCACTACCATATGTGGAGAATGTGGAGTCGATAGACAATAACTTGTGGCATAGCCTGGAGTTGGTGAAGCCCGATATGAATGCAGTGGGTCCATAATGCAGAATGTTAATCAAATAGTGGCTCATATCATGGCTAAGAATGGATACCTACATGGTAAAGGGTTAGGACCACAGTTGCAAGGTATTAGAGTACCTATATCGGTCTCCAAGAAACCTAATCGATTTGGTTTGGGATATAATGCACCGTTAGAAGAGGAAATGGATGACATGGCCCTCCAACAGGAGAAACATGAGAAGAAAATAAAGCAGATCCCTCACTTGAAGGAGACATTTCCTAGTCCAGCTGAAGTGATTACAGGTGGAAAAGTTCATTCCCCTTGCTACCGTCTCACCATCAACACCTTGGACATAGAGACAACTGAAGAGAGCAACAAGATTTATGCTGCCAACAATGATGAAATGCTGATGGCTGGAAGCTGAACCAGTGATTGATGTTATTGCTGCAAAGTAATTATTTGTGTTGTATCAGTAAAGACTATTTATGCTTTTATTTATGCTACTTGAAGACATCATAAATAAACTTGTGTGTTTATTCAGCATCTTTATTTCTTATCCCGCATTTTTTATATTTCTTGGTGTCTTTCATTCTCCTTGTTTCAGTCCTCTATTTGCTTTCTCTTTATCATCATTTTTAGCTCATTAATTTTTATTTTTCTTATTTTATTTTGCATTTTTCCACTATTCTTTTGGCCTTCCAACCCACCACAATTGCTTTCCAGGAATCTAAATGCTATAGAAATTTTGCCTCATGAAAGGGAATTTGAAAACTCGTCAATTGGTTCTCTTGCTGCAATTGATTGTGATAGCCATGAATCTGATGAAGATCAAGAAATTGTTGGGCAATTTTCAGACTTATTGGAACATACAGAAAAGGGATTTGACTTAGACAATGAGGTGATCGAGCTGATTAACATGGGCACTGAAGAAGAAAAAAGGAGCTGAAAATAGTGGAAAATCCAGAACGCTCAGAAATGATTGCATTGTTTAAAGAATACCTGGATGTCTTTGCGTGGTCCTACCATGATATGCCGGGCTTGGATCCAGAAATAGCTTCACATAAGATTCCTTTATATGCGGGAACTGAACGAAAAGCAAAAGTTGAGAAGGATGCGGCCTGAAATGTCATTGAAAATAAAAGAGGAGGTGACTAAACGCTAGAGGCCGGATTTTTGGAGGTGTCAAGACACACTGACTGGGTGGCTAACATTGTGCCCGTGCCTAAAAAGGATGGAAAAGTTAGAATGTGCGTGGATTATCGGATCTAAACAAAGCTAGCCCAAAAGACGATTTTCCACTCCCTCACATTGATGTCCTAGTCGATAATACAGCTGGAAATCACCGCTTTTCATTTATGGATGGGTACTCAGGGTATAATCAGATTCCTATGGACGTTCACGACAAAGGAAAAACTACTTTCATAACGCGTGGGGAACATTCTGCTATACAGTCATGCCATTCGGATTGAAAAATGCTGGTGCCACCTACCAACGTGCCATGGTTGCATTATTCCATGACATGATGCATAAAGAGATTGAAGTGTATGTGGATGACATGGTCGCCAAGTCTAAAGAGGGAGAAAGTCATGTAACAGTTCTACAAAAGTTGTTTGAAAGGCTCAGAAAATATAAGCTGCGGCTGAACCCGAATAAATGTGTCTTTGGAGCATCTACAGGGAAATTACTCGGATTCATTGTCAGGAGAGGGGATAAAGGTAGATCCAGACAAAGTAAAGGCGATCCAGGAGATGCCAGCTCCCGAACCGAAAAGGAAGTGAGAAGTTTTCTTGGGAGGCTCAACTACATTGCTAGATTCATTGCCAATTTGACTAGCACTTGTGAGCCGATATTCAAGCTGTTACGAAAACATCAACCTGGAGAATGGAATGAAGAGTGCCAAGAAGCCTTTGACAAAATAAAGGCTTATTTAGTAAAACCTCCAGTTTTGACCCCACCTATACCAGGTCGTCCTCTAATATTGTACCTCAAGTGTTGCCCACGTCACTTGGGGCAATGTTGGGACAATATGATGAGTATGGAAAGAAGGAACAAGCTATTTATTATCTGAGCAAGAAGTTTAATGACGTGAATCCCGCTATTTGGCAATTGAGAAGACCTGTTGTGCATTAGCATGGGCCTCTAAAAGGCTAAGGCAATACATGTTATACTACACTACTTGGTTAATCTCTCGAATGGATCCATTGAGATACATATTTGATAGTCCCCATGTGTCATTGAGAATGTCAAAGTGGCAAGTGATACTGCGAGAATTTGATATCAAGTATGTGACTCAAAAGTCTGTCAAAGGAGGTGCAATTGCTGATCACCTAGCTGAAAACCCTTTGGAGGATGGACAACCCACCACGGCTGAGTTTCCTGATAACGAGGTATTGGTGGTGGAAAAAGAAGATGTAGAAGAGGAGAATACATGGAAGATGTACTTTGATGGGCTGTCAACATGAATGGATGTGGAGTAGGAGCTCGTAGTATCACCAGCTGGAAAACAGTACCCAGTCTCCATCAAATTAGATTTTGAATGTACCAACAACATTGCAGAGTATGAAGCATGTGCAAATGGTTTGCAAGTGGCAATTGACTTGGGAATCAAAGAACTAAAAGTCTTTGGAGATTCGGCACTCATAATCTACCAAGTTAATGGACAATGGCGTACAAAGGATCCCAAATTGGTACCTTATCAAAAGCACTTGTCTCGACTAATTGAGCACTTTGATGATATATCATTTTCTCACTTAACTCGAGACAAGAACCAATATGCGGATGCATTGGCGACTTTGGCTGTAATGACTAAATTGGAAGTCCACACCAATGTCCAACCTATCCATGTAGAGGTACAAGATGAACCAGTATCCTGTGGTAATGTAGAGGCTGAACCAGACGGTCAACCATGGTATCATGATATCAAGCAGTATATTCAAAAGGGAGAATACCCAGCTGGGGCAAATGAGATAAGCAAGAAGACAATCCGACGACTGGCTATGTCCTTTTTCCTGAATGGGGAAGTCCTTTACAAGAGGAATCATGACACCACTCTCCTTAGATGTGTAGATGCTCATGAAGCTCGAATAATCATGACTGAAGTCCATGAAGGAATTTGCGGAACTCATGCCAATGGACACATGATGGCACGCAAAATCCTAAGAAGTGGTTATTACTGGTCCACCATGGAGAATGACTGTATCAATCATGTTCGGAAGTGCCACAAATGCCAAATATATGCAGACCGAATCAATGCTCCTCCAGTTCCATTACACAACATGGTATCTCCCTGGCCTTTCTCGATGTGGGGCATGGATGTGATCGGCTCAATTAATCCCAAAGCATCCAATGGTCATCGCTTCATTTTGGTGGCAATAGACTATTTCACTAAGTGGGTGGAAGCTGCTTCATATGCCGGCATTACACAGAAGGTGTTTCTTAGATTCATCAAAAGGACATTATCTGAGATATGGAATTCCAGAAAGAATCATCACAGACAATGCTCCTAATCTCAATGGTGCCGAAGTTCAGAAATTTTTCAAGACTTTCAAAATCAAGCACCACAACTCAGCTCCTTACAGACCTCAGATGAATGGCGCGGTTGAGGCTGCAAATAAGAACATCAAGAAAATCATCGCCAAAATGGTGGTAAATTACAAAGATTGGCATGAGATGCTGCCATATGCTTTACATGCATATCGTACCAATATACGATCGAGCACAGGGATGACTCCCTTCTCATTGGTATATGGAACAGAAGCTGTATCCCCCATAGAAGTGGAAATCCCGTCATTAAGGGTTCTAATGGAGGCTGAGCTAGAGGAATCTGAATGGGTGAAGGCTCGATGTGAACGTTGAACATGATAGAAGAAAGAAGATTGGCAGCTATTTGTCATGGCCAATTGTACCAAAGTAGGATGGCCAAAGCTTTTAACAAGAAAGTTCGTCCTAGAGATTTTTATCCGGAGATTTGGTTCTGAAGAAAATTCTCCCGAACCAGGAGGACGCACGGGAAAATGGGCTCCGAGTTATGAGGGTCCTTACATTGTCAAACAAGCGCTCTCAGGTGGAGCATTGATTTTGCAAAACATGGATGGACAAGAATTGCCTAAACCAATCAACACTGATGCAAGTCAAAAGGTTTTATGCTTGAAAAGATAAAAAAAAAAGAGAGAAAAAAACCCGTTAGGTTGAAAACTCGAAAGAGCGGCCTAAGCAAAAATTAGGGCAAAACAAAAAGAGCTCGTTAGGTTGAAAACTCGAAAGAGCGGCCTAAGCAAAAGTTAGAGCAAAGCATCATCTCAAGCAATCTACACTGGGGCAATTTTTGGTGATAAGTTCATCCTCTGAGCAAAGCAGCTAGGGCTGAAGCTGGGGGCAGTTTGGGGAATTAAGAAAAGGAAAGATTGAAGGCTCAACAACGGAAGCAATGGTTATAGCATCCAATTTGCTGTGAGAAATCAATTGAATGAGTCACAAAGAACTCAAACTGGGGCAAAATTTTCATGTCTTTCACAATCCTATCTTTCATTTTTGTGGTTGTCTCTTTCCAAATATTTTGTCATCCAATACACCAAGCAATAAATATGTCCATTCAGTTAATTCTTCCACTTTCTCTTTGAATGCATGTTTATTTACGATGTCTCAAGTAGGATATATTTAAGTTTAAATTATACAACCTAACAATGTTTATAGCAATACATCAATGACTAGCATCACACCAAGAGAATTCAGAAGCTTCAATTAAGCTTGCAGAAAGCAATCATCATCCTTAAAAAGGGGAAAAGAGAAAAGAAAAAAGAATGGAAAGAAGTGGGTAAAGTTACAGAGGAAGAGGAAGCTTTACTTGTGCCAGAAAGTCCAGCTCAAGAATTACGAGTTTGATCGGTTAAAGTCTTCCTCGAGGCTTGCTTGATTTGGATAAGTTAGTTCTTCAAGAATGTGTCTGAAATAAACTGCAAGTGAGTGATAAATTCATGACTTTTGCATATAACAAAAAACAAAAGAAAGAGCAGTGCAAATCATTGTTTTCAGTGCAATTTACTTTCCAGTCGGCCTCAGATTGCCAATTTATTTTCAGTCGGCCTAGATTGCCACCAATTTACATTTCATGTCGGCCTCAGATTGCCAATTTACTTAGTCGGCCTCAGATTGCCAATTTACATTTCAGTCGGCCTCAGATTGCCACCATTTACATTTCAGTCGGCCTAAGATTGCCACAATTTACATTTCAGTCGGCCTCAATTGCCACCATTTATTTTCATGTCGCCTTAAGATTGCCAATTTATTTT
>JAMLFY010000012.1:11547215-11795442 GCA_030441495.1 Dalbergia oliveri | reverse complement strand
ATTTATAAATTAAATCTTGCGTTTGTAATGATAAAATAAAATGATTTTAATTGATTAAGAAAATTTATATTTAGAATACATTATACAGTGTTTACTAATGATTAAAATATTCATAAAAAAGAAATGATTAAATTATAAAAAAAGGATTAAAATTTAAATTGATTTGATTTTCATTTTATTTTTATTTAATTTTTAAAATCAAATCAACTTCCATTTGGTGTGAAGGTTTTATTTCTGATGCATAAAATAAAATAAAAAAAAATCAACTCTCATTATATTCTACTAAATTAGACATAATTTCAAAACAAAACAATTAACACTAAAATTCCAAACTGATCCTCAAATTTATATCAAAAGATAAATTAATCCTTCAAATTTTGAAAATCTCAAATTGGTCTCATATTTAAAAAGTGGACAAAGTGGTCCCTTTGTACAATTCTACAATTAAAAAAGGACAAATTGATTTTCAACACTATATGAAACTTAAAGACTAATTTGTCCCCTTTTTTAAAATATAAGGGATCAATTTGGGATTTTTAAAATTTGAGGGACTAACTTGTCCCCCAATACAAATCTAGGATTAATTTGGATATTTAGTCAACAATTAAAATTCATGGATTTAACAAATAAAGTTATTTCTTTTTTTTAATGTATAAAAGTTTAGGTTAAGAAAAAAACTTGCCTCATTCTAGAGTCATGGCATGGATTTGGGCTCATCAAACACTTATACAAGTACTTACATATCACCCACAATTTCTTATTATTTAAAAAACAAACACATTACTTAATTTATAAATCAATTCAATTTCTATTTTGCTCCGTTCCTAACTCTACCATGGGTTCCAAGCTATCCAATCCGATTAGGCACTAAATGTTCACACATTTTTCAGCTCACATTTGCTCTGTATTTCACACACACACACACACATAAATACCCTATATATATATATATATATATATCGTTAAACGGTAACCCTTTTTCATTAGAGCCAACTCTTACCAATAGTCTTCTAATATAATTTTTTTTATGTCAGCTTAATTCTTTATTCTTTTTGTAAGAGAAATTTAAGGTGATAGAATGGCATCCAATCTTACATTAAGCTAGGTCTCATAGCTTAATTCTTAAATTATTAGACAATTTGTATTTTAAAGTAAAAAATATTTAAAAGACAAATTTAGTATTCTGCATATATATTTTTCTTAAAGGCTAATTTGAATATTTAGCTTTTATGCTATAAAGAGCAATTATTTGAGTGATGATGATAAATAAAACTGAAATATAATTTTCTTTCCTACAAACTTGCTTCCACAAATTTTCTACTGGCGAAACAAACAGAAGCTTAAAAACTAAAAAGTTCATAGGCTATTTGGTGCTGCACACTGCTCGATGAGACGATTTTTATGAGGCTTTTTGCTTGTTTCAGTAGTGATTGACATAGAACCACGTTTTCATGTCATAGCCAACTCTATATTTGGCTAATTTGTGCATTCACCTCTCAAAATTTTGATGCTACAGAGAAAAAAATTTAAAACAATGTTTGAGAGTTTGAGGCCACAACCTTTCAAACCCAATAAAATTTAGAGCAAAACCCAGATTCGTCTTGATAAATAAACATCCCCTCACAATTTAAAAGTGCTTTTCTGATATCTCACTTTTCATGAAAAAAGACGCATTAATTCTTTCGACGACTCATCATTACGAAGCCTACCAAATTGCACCCAATTTACCAATCAAATAATTGGTATTTACAATAACTCCGAATTGTGTAAGGTGTGAACATTAGCTGGAGTAACATGGGGATCCCTCATAATATGACAAAAACATGGTTCAATCTCAATGGTAAGCATATACACATCTGGAAGATAAATGAGTCTTAAGATCAAAGTTTAAGGCTGGAGCATAAATGTGACTGCCAGCATTGATAACTACCTCAATCTTCAGATGAACAAAGAGGGCTTTTGGACTAGAGACTTCTTTGATTTTCATGAGTGAGAATGTTATTTGACTATGAAGGCAACATGTATTTACAGCTTGGAAAATTACAGCACAAACTGTGAAACTGACAATAAAAAGAACAAAGACAAATTACACTTACCTCCTTTGAGATTTAATGAAATTTACTCCAGAGAAGAAGAAGAGTGTAATGATTTTACAAACTAGAAAGATTGGTATAATAATTTCACAAACTCAAAAGACGGAATAAATTTCACCCAATCTCAAAGAAGGTTAGTATGATTTACCAAAAAAAAAAACCAAAAACAATCTGAACTATGAATTAGCTTTCACTATATGCCTATATATGGATATCAAAAACGCTGAGGATAAGACATGAATATAGGATCTGGCATAATTAGAGGCAACTTGTCAATGTACATAAACAGCCTCTTTAAGTTCTCCTTGTTGATTGAAGCCAAGTTATCGACATCACTGGGGCTCATGTAGATCCAGAGGTCGCCGGAGTTCACTCTTTTAAGACTGCTCCGACAGAAAGGGCAAGACTGCGATCGTGCGTGCCTAAAACAACAGCAAAAGCTTAATCCTTAGGAGTGAAGACAGTGTTAGCATAATAGCTTTGTCAAAGAATAAATCACAAAAACAAAAACATCTTTGCAAAAATTCAGAGGCCTAATATTTCTGCATAGTTAAAATATCTCACTAGAATAAACCTAATTATCTTCCAATCTTTCTTTCTTCAATATTTAGTTGAATTATAGGCCTAAAATATTTACAACCAGTTTACTTCTAATGTAACTTGTACCCTAAAACATGGATTCTGCATAAATCCATATTCATTACTTTGGTTTAGCTTTATTACCATTTTATCATTAATGCGTTTGGTTAAGGGGCAAAAAAAGGGATGAAAATTTTTATGGATAAGCTCAATATGTAATTTTATTTAAGAAATTCATCCATGAAAGTTTCCATTCCATTTTTTATCCCCCAATCAAACATACCTTAGAAGTAATTTTCTCCATCACCAACTCTAGTCAGCACAAGGTTTGGGGAGACTATACCATAAGTTACAAGAACCAAAGCATAGTCGCAATTTGCTTACCAGTCTCGATAGCATTTCATACACATTGAATGGTAGCAACTGGGCAACACAACGTTGTTGTTCATCTCCATGCAAATACCACATTCTTCCTCTCTCTAAATCAACCTCAGATAATTTTCCTTTTCCTGCCATATCTCTTGGCTTGTACTTTGTAGCACATATATCTTTCTGTTTCCTGTCTTCTACATCAGTGATGCCTCTCTGGAGTTGTAATAAAGAAGGAAAGATCACACCTGTTATTAGAGAGTGTAAAAAGCAATCACAATTGGATTGTGAAGCACTTCTCTGAAACAAAGCAGAAACTATTGAACTGTATCATAATCAGTCTCAGACATGGCAGTGGCAGTTTCAAACTGTACAATGGCACTTGAGCTAAGGCTCTTGGGCCGAAATTGGCCATATTTCAATATGAGTATGCACTTACCATAGAACTCCTTCAGACTGGCTTTCCTTTCATAAATGGACATGGTTGTCTTTCCATCCTCATACGTCTGTGACATTCCCAATACTTCATCACAAGCTTGACATTAATATAACTAAAGCATTGGTCTAAACTCTCATATTTGATTATTGAGTAGAGGAGATAGGAGATGTATAAAGAGTAAAGGAGATAGGATGTGTATAGAGAGTAAAAAGGACAGCAAATTTACCTTGTATATGAGAATTCTAAGCAATCCCAAAGCTCCAGCAAGGTGACAATCAGTCCACTGAACCAGAAAAAGGAAAAATTGAGCAGCTGGGCTATAAGACAATCTCATTTGCAAGCAGGCGCCATCATATTCTCTCGATACTCGGAAGCTCTATACCAAAACACATGAATAAGATTAATAACAAAAATATTTCATTTTTTAGTTCAGAAATTTTATACATTGAAACATTCAAAAAGGGAACATTAGGACCTATTTAGTTTCTGGTTTTATTTCCTATTTTATGATTTTGTGAAGGAAAAAATGAAAAAAATAAAATCTTATTTCTTGTTTTCATTTCTTGACAAAAACCCTTAAAACAGGAAACACAGGAACTGAAATCAACCAGAAACTTTTTGACAGATTCTACTCATACCAAAATTCACAGGCATAAGCACTCAAATTTGTACATAAAAGCTTTAATGCTTTATTATAGTTGTAATAAGAATTCAGCCCGAATCCATGTAACTTATCTAATAAAACTCTTTACCCCTCATGCATTTCTGCTAAAACGAATGACATTAGAACACATCTAAAATTGAACGTTAGGAAATGCGTTTATTTGCAAAATACAAAGTGAAAGGTGAATTACCCTTGAATTTTGCACAAAAGCGCCTGCCAGTAACCCAAAAAATGGGAAAAAGATGCACTTTAGTTATCATAATGGGATGTTCTTCTCAGAGCAGAACCGTGGATAAAGCTTAAAAAAACTGCAGTGCAGTCACTGATCCAATGACAAAAAGCAAACTGAACACATTCTACAAGGAACGGTTGAAATACATAAGAGACTACACATTAACAGTGTAAAATAATTTTACATTTCAAGCTAATAGAAATGCAAAAAAGTGACAAATCATGGTTGGTTACTATCCCAATAATAACCACTTAACATGATTTGACATCTTCTTGTATTTTTATTGGATGACAGTATAAAATGATTTTATGCTGTAATAATATATAAAAATTAATCTCACTAGCAGTCAGCCAAAGATGCCATTTTTGAAGCCATAGCAAGCATGAATTCAATATGCTTCACCCATAATAAGAAAAATCTCTGTATTCCTATGCAGTTCTTCCCCCCCACCCCCCCCCCAAAAAAAAAAAAACAACAAAAATGTGTTTCTCTTCTTCTTCTTTTATTCTCTAAGGAAGCTCCACTCTCATGTGCCATTCAATGAACTTCTAACATCTACTCTAGTTACCATTTGGTACATATATATAAAGAAAAAGGCCCACAAAAAAAGCATAAAGAAAGAGAATACAAGACTCAAGAGTACCTGCAGATTGGACAAGCAGAACTAAATGACACTACAAAGTACAAAATTTCAAACCATAATCATTTTTTTTTTCAAAAATGGAAATTTATCATTTTCCTGAAAAACCCTAATTCAACATTATTAAACAAAATATAAATAAAAAATGAAACTTTTTTTTTTGGTTCAAATATATATATATATATATATATAGAGAGAGAGAGAGAGAGAGAGAGAGAGGTTTGTTGGAATTACAGAGTATTGGCAAAGTGTATGTCAGCTTCAAGTGCTTTGAGGGAATCCTTGAAGGACTTTCCCATCTCTTATATTCAATAACTGTTCCTTCGTTTTCCTTTTCCACTACCTGACTACCAGCAATGAACTCATTCAAAGTTCACAAACCAACAACACCAAATGACGAAATTCAGGTGGTAGTAAATTCAACGGGTTCCTCGTTTCCCTGCCAAAGACAAGCTCCTGGAAGCAACCAGAGGAAGGAGAGAAAAGGGTAGAAGGAGTGAGAGTGAGAAAGAAAATAATAAACAAAAGTTGTGGGAATGGGGTTTTTGGTAGGTTTTGGCTTAGAGCACACGTAACCCTCTTTATCTTCTCCTCTCAGTATTTAAAATGCGAGTATTTATTAGAATAAATGATAAATCTCGTTAACTTCCCTATTTCATTTTTCTAACATGAAAATGAGAAATCTCATTTTGATCTTTGAAAAATTATTTTGCGAATAAAACAGGTCTTAAAAGAAATTATATTTACTCATGACTATCTAAAAATTTAATATATTTGATAAATTCATTTAAACGTTAATTGATCTTCATTTTCATCTATACAAGTGATTATGTCACGTTTTATATCTAATTGATAATATAGAATTATTGCTTTACTCTCAAAAGATCATATCTTTTATAAAATATCCCTTTTATGCCAAATTACATTGTAGAATCACCACTTTGTCGCAAAAGATAATTTTTTAACAAAATAGCCCTAAAAAATGCACTTTTGATAATGAAAATGAAGGTCAATTGACGTTTTATGAATTTGTCAAACGGGATAAATCTTTGAAAGGTCATGGGTAAATATAGTTTTTTTAGAGATTATTTTGTTAGAAATATAATCTTTTAGTACCATAGTAGTGATTCTCCCAGCATAAAATTATATGATTAGACCCTTGTAGGAATGAAAAAGAAAAAACTATTTAAGCTAGTATTTGTGAGCCGTGGGAGATTTCCCATAATAGGAATAAGAATATAGACAAACTTGATTCTCACGCATGGAACGGAATCCTCATTTATCAAACTAGGTGAGAACAAGGATGGGTCTCCACCTCATGAAGACTCATCACATCTCCATTTATTTTTTGTCTCTTTAGGATATATCATTCAAATACAATAACTAAGGATTTAAAGAGTAGAAAATGGCCAAAATCTTTATTTATTTGAAATCACTTAAATACCCACTTATATATAACCCTTGATATACCTTTTTATTAAAAAAAAAGGCACTAACTAAATTATTTGTGTTTTTTAATTTTTTTTAAATATCTGTTAATCCCTTGAGAAAACGGGGAGATGCACGAGAATTAGGGATTCAGGGTATTTTTCCATTGCAGAGAATGAGAATGATAATGTATCTCCTTGTATTGAAATTTCACAAGACATTATTATATATGATTTTTTATCATTAATTTAAATTATAAGACTCAAACATAATATGTAACATAATGAAAGAAATTATAAAATATCACATATAATAAAATTATATAAAATTTTAATATGAGAGGATCTACTGTCAAATGAGAACAGGGAATTTTTGGAATTGTGGGGTGGGAAAGGAGGACTACTCTCCATATTGCTATCCTTGAAAGTTCTAGGTTATATACATTATAAATAAATGAATTTTCAATTTAATACGGGTATATTTTCTTCGAAAATATGAAATGCCACTACCATTATCATTCTCTTATCATTTCTCGAGATCTATCCGTGATGATTCGCTCTTAAATATCGAGTTATACTGTTTATATTCAAAATATATAAAATATCATATCCAATTTATATTTTATTTATCTTTGAATGAGTGTAACCTCATTTATGTAAAGTCTATATTTCATTTAATAATAAATAAAATATAAATCAGTCTAATATCTCATATATTATTAATATAAATAATGTTTTAAAATAAAAAACAGAGCCTGTGCAGTTGCCATGGGTTGCGCGCAACTTAGGCCTGACGGTGACGTGGTTGCGTCACGCAGCCACTTGGCTATCAACTTAGCCGTCTCGCTCCTTCTGCTCTGCATATTATACTCTTTTCTTTCTGCTCTCGAGTTGTCATCAATCGTATTAGGATTCGTTTTCATGGATATAATAATTTATGGAAAGATAATGCTCATTAAGTTAATGATGGTTTACAGCTAAATCATGAATTACACATTTAAAATTAATTAATAAATAAATGTGATAATTACCCAATCGTGGAGTGGCGAGGAATAATGATTCTAAAATCAATATTTTTACTATGTCAAAAATTTGAAATTTGAAATCATCACTTTCGGAACAATTTTACTAAGAGGATTAGTGTATCTCGATCTAAGTTTTTTTTTTTGAAAAAAAAACTACGTTTTATAATTACTAATCAGTTGTATAATATATATACCAATGAATTGATAATTATGTCTCTGATGATTTCTTTTTTATTTATTTTATTTTATTAATATATATATTTAAATTATTAGTTAAATAACTAATAGGAAGCTTTTTTTCATGCTTATCTTTAAATTTTTAAATAACTAATTAAAGGTATTTATTTTTACGATTTTTTTCTTTGAGATTTAAAAGAAGAATTAATTTGAAGAAATCCTTAATTGAAAGTCATAGTAAAAATATAATAACTTGTTACTTTTTTGTGTCACATTGAAGTTTAAGATAATGTAAAGAAGAAGATAGGTTAAAATATTCTATATAAATGTATAAATTTGTATTTATCGTTAAGAAAATGTAAAACTTGATAGTAACACAACTATTCTCTTTTCGAATTGATTTATATTTATACAAGTTTTTATTTTTATTTTTAATTTTTTGTCAAGGGGTCATTACATAATTGATTTTAAGGTTGAAGTTCTAGAAAGTTAAGCTGAAGTTTCAACCCGGAACATAATTGTTGTAGGAGATATAGTTTATGGTGTAGGTCATATTTAGCCTGACTACGACTATATAAACACAGTAATAATTCCTTTATCAATAAAAGAAAACGAAAACAAAAAGAAAATATGTTGTATATGTCTCTACAGGTGAAAGCCAAACAATGTCATTGTCCATGAACGGCGAACGGCAACGGCAGCAATCTTCCAACTCGTGGCAGACATGCCCAATTACAACATTGTTGGTCAGATTATGCAAATTGTATGGTGAATATTAATAAAATAAAATTATATATATTATGGAAGAATAGAATTTATGGAATTTGAGTGTGTGCAATACTTGAAATTAAAATATTATATAGTTTATTTTAAATGATATCTAAGATATTGAAGTATTGTCTCCGACTTCCGATTACATACAATGTTCTCATCGATAAGGGCGTAAATCTAGCCACATTTGCTGCTACGGCGGCCCTGCAATTGTCCATATTTCAAGGTTGTTTCTGGTTAGAATATTGTTTTTTATATAAATTATAATTAGTTTTATTTAATTATTTGTATTAAAATACAAAATACAAATTTTTGTCAGCATATTTGCTGTCGTTTTCAATGCTCTTCCCTGCCACTATTATATTAGTGCCTTGATATAAAGTTACTTTAAATTATAAAAAAAAAAAATTCGCTTTACTCCTAAACTATATAACTATATGTCATGTACATTTTAAACACTAATTTTAAACATATATAATTCAATTTCTAAATTTTTTTAAATATGTAATTTGATCATTTCACTAATTATAATTTTTATCAATTATTAATAAAAATATTACAAATTTAACAAATATTAAGATATTAGATTGCATATTTAAAAAAATTTAAGGATCAATTTATATATGTTCTGAAATTTAGAGATATAATATACTTACCTTGAACAAAATATATATTTATCAAAGTTTAAAAAATCAATTTATGCCTTCTTAAAGTTTAGAGACTAAAATACAATGATTTATAATTTAAAGGAGTCATTATTATCATTCTCTTTTATTTATTATCACTCCTACTACAGCCACTCTCTATTAAGTTTTACCAAAATATCCCTTTTCTGTTTTAAGTAAAAAAAAAAGTTTATTGGCCCCACTAACACCGCTCTTTATTAATTATTATCAGCCACGAAATCCGTTCACCGGATATGCAGGATGACAAATCGAAAGCCTATTTTGACTGCATAATAATACATGTTCGTTTAATTAACCAATTTGAGTATTTCACCCTCCATGGAGTCAGCATTTGCTCCGCAGATCCAGAACTTCTAAGTTCTAAGTGCCATCTCACCAAAAAATTCGGTAGCAGTAAAAATGATACTGAGAAAATTGGATCTAATCTCGGTCCTTTTGGGGTTTCATAGATATTGCAGATTGAAAGTGCATTCTGCTTCAATCACATGGCTAACTTAATTTTCTCAGAATGAAAGATACATATATAGTCATCTCCATCTTTCAATAGACTATCAATGGTACTAAATACCAATTAAGTACACAACTAATTCTATGAGTTGAATTATCTTATTTTTTAATAATGAAAATGTCGAACAATTTTAAAAAAATATAGTAAAAAGCAACTAATTGTCTAAAAATCATAATATTATATGCTTATTTAATAATTTTAAAATATTGTGAACATTGTATAACAAAATAAAATGCCAACATATGTGTTGTGTGCTTCAATTTTGTAATTTATCTTTATATTTATTTATTTTTACTTATTTTTATTTTTCTATAATATTCACAATTATATTGTTTAGGTAACTATTGTCTTAAGAAAGCTTTAAAAAATAATTCAATAATGTAAATATAAATTATCATACTAAAGATGTTAATTTTCAAAACTTGTAATATTTAGTTCTAGGTCAATATTAAATATTTTTAATTAATCAAATTATTTTTTAGTTTATAAATTAACAATAATAATTTTTTTTATATCAATATGATAATTGATAAATAATTAATGTTAACTAATCATTCTTTTAATTAATGAAAGAAGGACATTTTCATAAAATTCAATAAAGAGAAATGTCAACTAAAGTGGCAATAGACAAAAGACTCACATAGTTTAGAGATAAAGTGCATAAGATCAATGCCATAGATGAAATGAGAAAACAGTTAACACGAGCAGCAAAGTATATTTTGGATATTAATTCTTACATAAATAATTAAAATTAAAACCAAAATTCATATAATTTTTTAAGTACTTATATAATTTTTAATTTTTTAACTATTCATGTATAACTATATAGTCAATATATAATTATTTTTATTTTTACTCTAATAATAAATCACTCCTCTTATTTAATGTGCCTAATGTCACATGTATAAATTAAATTAAAAGCAGGTATCATGGATTGGATAAAAGTAATTTTTTTATTTTTCTATATGATATTTACTTTTACTTTATTTTATTATTTTAAATCTATATGAAGTATTATAATATCAACAAACATTATTAATAATCTATATGAATAAAATGAAACTAAATATTTTTATGCATGAAAGGAAATTAAAAATTAGTATCAAATATAAAGAATAAAAGGATAGTTTGATTATGTTTTATTTTTCATTGTTCCTATATTTAAGTTACTCTGTAAGTTTCCAGCACATTCTGATCGAGAGGGAAGGACAAAGAAATGGCGGAATCCAACAAATTGCACAGCATTAAAAGAAAATAAATTATCTAATCTAAAATAATAATGTTTAATGTATAATAAAATTACATAATAAATATACACATATATTTTATTATCATTGGAAGTGGTATATAATCCCCTCATCACATTCAATAAAAATAAAATATATGATATATATTTATTATACAATTTTATTATACACCAAACATTACCCAATCTAAAATAACATAAGGGTTAGAGTGAGACAAGCAATCTGATTTTTCCACCGATCTGCTTCAAGGTTAGCTTCAAATAATGATTAATGGACCCTCTTTTGGATAAGATGAAGGCTTCACAACATAGACGGTTTATATTCTTAATTACCTGATGTATTTTTATCGGTAAAGCTTTGTCCCCTAATCTTATCAAGCATAGCCACTTCGCAATTCCTAGGCATGTGGCAAAATGACATATAGTAATAGGCATTCTAGTACATCTTTTTTGTCCATAAAGTCTGAATAAATTAAAAGCATTTTTGTTAATTCTTATACTTGTATAGATGCCAAAATTATAAATCAGTGGCAGTCTTAGAAAAAAACATATGTTCTCTTTCAAAAGGGATCAAAGTCAAACATTTAAAACCCCTTGGAGTGTGTTTGGAATGAGAAAAAAAATAAAAATGAATTTATTTGTAAATTAAATCATTTGTTTAGAATTGACAAAAATTGAGAAAAGAAATGATTTCTCATTCTATCAAATTTAATTATTTTAATTTGCAAATTTAATCATATGTTTATCTTTCATTTGCAAACATAACCAATTTTATTTTAAACATAAAAATAAATTTCTAAATCAATGCATTTCTTATTTCATTTAATCATTTCAAACATATAATTTAATTTAAAAATTAAATCAATTCAAATCAAATCAATTTCATTTCCTAGATTTAAACACTACCTTAACATTTGCCGAAGTTAAACTTCATATCTGGACCGATAGGACGAACCGACCTCCACCTGAAGAGTTTGAGCACATAGAAGAAGAGAGAATATAGTAAAGTTGTGAATGGGAAAATGTGAGAATGAGTTGAATGAGTTACAGTAATTTAATGTTTACATAGGCACAATTACATCACAGTGCTTAAGCTGGATTGAAACTAGTATGAAACCAATTTAACAAATTGTCAGCTTGCTTAACTAGTTGTGAGTCCTAGCAATATATGGAAATCACCTGTCTTAAAATCATATTTTTCCTCCAATTAAAATTAAAAATTGCCAAATATATTTATAATTATTTATACATGTGTTTTATGAGAATTTTGACTCTTATATTGACAACAAATAATCAACAATTCTCACTTTGCTTCATAGATCTCAATTTGGGAAGTAAACGACTCCTCTTATAGATTCTTAGATTTCAAAATTATTGTTAGAAGAAACATGTGATAACTTGCATTTATACATATTATTTTCTCTCAAAACTCTAGGCATTTTTGCATCATGTTATGTATTGTTATCATGCATTTGTATTGGAAATAAACATTGTTCCCATTGTGCATAATTGTTAAACTATTGGATAATTACACATGATTTTGGGATTTATTAATTATGAGAACCCAATACATGTGACCCTTCTTTCTTTGAGTGTTATTATACATGCAGGATATCTCCACTTAAGTCAGGACAACTTGTAATGGAGCTTGGAACAACTAGAACGCAAGATTCATATTGCAGTAACCGTTATAACGGTTAAACATTGTACATCACCCAGTATTTTGTCAATATTGGAGCTATAGAAGTCATATTGATATGATTTTTCTAACATTGGAAAGCTTATTTAAAGGGTTAGCCAAGGAAAAATTCAGATGTTTAGGCAACCAAAACTAATCAAATGAAGAGAGATGTTTGTTCTGCCCAGAGTTGTAGTGCTCAATAATGACAAAAGAATTCAAAGAGAGTAACTCATTGCTGAGCTCTACCAGCACTCACTTAGCACCATATATAGCGCTTATGCGATAGTGTGCAAAAGTTAAATTTTGACCATAATTTGGGTCCCACTTGACTTATTTTTGCATAAATATAAATAGGATTAACACAGACTTTTAACCTAATTTTTACTTAGTTTAGTTTCAACCTTGACAACCATCTATCTTCTTCTCCTTCCTCTCTTCTCTACTTTCTTTCTTTCTAGAGATTTCATTGGAGATTGACTATTGTTCTTGGAGAATTTAGCAAAGTTTCTTATTAATTGATTCAGTTACTATTTTTATTTCACCTTTTTAATCTTCTAGAGATGGAGGAGTAGTTTTTCTATTAGTGTAAGAGTTTTTATATGGGTTGGGATAACATTTCAGACCATTTTCTATTGAATGCATTAGTTTTCTCAATGTTTTTAAGTTTCTATTCTATAATTATTATTGTGATTGTTACAATTTTAATTAGAATAACTAAATTGACGATTGTCATTTAGGGGAACCTTTTAGGCATAAATTGATTGATTAATTGATTTAATTGGTGGTTATTAAAATTGACTTTTTGATTAGTGGTTAGGCTATAACAATTAGTGTAATTTCTAATAAATTGGGATCCTTTTACTGGTTATTTGCATTAGTCAAATTGTAGAGGTCAATTGATCATTAATATAATTGCTAATAATTAATTACTAATAGCCACTAATGTGGTCAATCCTTGGTATATGATAACTAATCCCAATTCTAGGAACACCCTTGTACTAGTGCTTTTAATTCTTGATTATTCTTAATTATTTTTAATTGTGACAAATTGATTTGCAAAACACCCCTATTTTTCCCAATTGTGTGACATAGCCTCCTTGAGAAATGACTCGAGTTGTATCCTAACTACAGTTTTGGTGCATTTGATATTTGAACTTTATTTTACTATATTCAATTTGAGGAGGTAACAACAACCTTCATCAATGTGTAACTTCTATAGTTTCTATGTATTTTGTCAATATTAAGAATTTTGCCTATGTCAATAAATGATAAAGTGTAAAAGAAAAAGAGAAGAGAAATGGGGAACTAAAATAACAATAAGAAAGTAAAATAAAGAAGATAAAGAAGAGAAAGAAGTAGAATAAGGACAAAAGATGAGATAAAGAACATAATAATAATACTTCTAAAGAGAATGTCAATAATGCATTGACAAAATGTTAGTGAAAGAAGAAAACGAAATTACAAGATAATGAAGAAAAGAAAATGAAGTTGAGTTTAGAAGACTTGGTCTCCCATGCACTCTTGGATGTCATTGAGACTATGGAGATTAGCGGATTACAAGTGTTTTCCAAAACAAAACCACCTTCTACATTGTGATTTATTGCTGCATTTGTAGACTAACTTCTACTATCAAATCTCACTAGGTGTCCTCAATAGTTTCTTGATCCAATACTCCAGAACCATTCAATTTGAATTCACCAATAACTTTGCCTTTGTGTCATGAACACCTTCCTGGCTCATAATTTTGATAATCGTCACTTATTCATTTGGATTTTATAACCGCTTGACACTCTTCCTTTGTCAACATATTCTGTCGAATGTGTCGATGGAATTTAATCACTTGCTTACAAGCAGTAGATTTTACCAGAATTATTCTAAGTCCTTAGAAAGCCCAAATTTAGATCCCTAGAATGTTGTCGGCTTCACTGACATCTTTAGGAATTTTAATTTACCCCCAATAACGTGGTAATAATTGATTGTGGAACAATAAAAGAGACATGATTTGGAGACATGTGATTTCCATCCCCTAACACCACCCCTAGTCTACCTTCATCCTTGATCCCCTCATGGATCAATTGGGTAGCTTATATAAATCTTTGAACCCAATAACTTCTATCAAGAACCTTTGGCATGGTGTCCCTACCCTGACTCATCCTACACATCATCAAACCATCTAATGGTGGTTTGGCACACATGTGCTAAATATCTCCCCTTAATTAGACCCATAATCCATGCCCTCCAATCCCATGATCTACGGCCCAGCCATGGCTCCCCTCATTAATGCCCCAACCACATATATATATACCCCCTGAAAAGTGAGCAATATGATGTATCTTTATCTCTAGCAAGCCTAAACACTAACCTACCCTCTATCTCTACTTAGACAACAACAATTTTTTTAATTTATTTTTATTTGCATGGAGTACAACTTTCTTTTGCATTGCAATTGATGTATTGAAATATAATATATCTTTACATAGATACATTAGATGAGCACATCTTGGGTTGATGAATTGCAACATAGAGTTGTCAATAAGGCAAGTTCTATTTTCCGACATGAATCTTTAGGAATTGCTAAAATGGACTTGTAATAAAGATATACCATTTACTTTGAAGAACAATAATGTTCAAATCCTGGAGTTGTCAATGGAGTAAATTGGATTGAAAGTTGTTCCCATAATGAAGCCTTTTAGTCTTAATCTGGGTTAATTGACCATGAGCAATACAGATGGTTTCACCATAAAAATTAAACACTCATACTGGATGTATTGCATACATTGAAGGAAAGATAGATGGATGTAATAACATCAAATACCATTTTGATGCATGAGCTATATATATAGGTGATATCTAATGACTCTTCAAAAAATTTAAGTTGTTAAATGACAAAGAAGTGATTTTATATTTAATACTACATGATTGTTGTAATAGCGACATAGCATGCAGTCTCTGTTGAATCAATTGCCATCATCTAAAGAAGGGTAAATTATTTATATATCTCATGCACCGTATGTTTATATATCAAATTTATTCTTACAAATTTTATTCAGTTGTGCCATCAATCGCTTAAATTTCAGTTTGTTTGTAAAAGAAGCTTCCACTATCGTTAGGACATGGTTTGGAAAGCATTTCCATTTAAAAGTAGTCAATTACGGAAACTATGAGCGCCCATTGGACTAATTACACATTTTCTAAAACTAAGATGGAGAAAAGATAAGGGGTCCATTGAATCAAATAAAAATTAAAAGAGAGAAGGGGTCCCATTTTTTTTTTATCGGATTTATCATGAGAATGCAGTCAAGGTTGATAATTAAGACTTAAAACAGGGACAAGTTATAATAGTCGGAGATTGCAAATTTATTATATATAACAACAAACTTGTTGGCTTCAGTTACGTGACGAAGCTGAGACAGAAATTCATTCATAATATAAGGTGCTTGTTTTTGTTGGATATCACTTTCACGTTGAAAGTGAAAGGATGATAACTTGGATAATGATTATTCCTGGATATTGTTTAATATCTTATAGAAGTTGGAATGGTGGCTGTATCTTATGTTCTACCATCTTTCTTCAATACAAATTTGTTTGCAGGTCAATTAATCTTCATTCCATGAAAGAATATTTAATTAATCATAGTACAAACATCCCTCCTGGATGGATTATTAAACAAAAGATGAGACAGCTTTGAACACTTTAGTCATAATTATATTAGTGGTGGGTTGGTTGTTCAAGAACCAACAATTTCTTAATTGTATATATGGATTCAAAATGAATGACCACAAACCATTTAAATTTAAAAGTATTGATTGTCAAATAGGAAAATATTAGATAATTAGAAACTTTGTCTGAATATTATATTCAGAATGATATGCCATTGTGGTTAGTTTTTAAATAATTAAATTAATGGGTTATACATATCACTTTATTTTATCTAATAATTAACATGATTTTTGTAAAAAAAATTATGCATATTTGCCTGGATGTGTTATTTATTTGAATATATCATTTTGAAGGTTTTGACCATGATTGGAGATTTCTTGTGAATAACACTTGGCCAAATAACATCTTGCTGACCACTTAACCATGCCACTAAAGTGACCATTGATCGAGCGAGTGATAATTTAAACTATTTTGGAGATAATGACATTTCAGTCTCTTATTAGGGAGGAATGAAAAGTGCAGTGCACCGTAAAAAGCCATCCAAAAAGTGGCAGAATTTATTTTCTTGGATTTTTAGAGAAAGTTAAGGGTCTAATGGTTTCAGAAAATATTTTTAAATAATTAAAAGGTCTATTTATTTTCAGAAAAATGATTTTATTTAATAATTAAGTGATTTAACTCTTCTTTTCTTGTTTTGAGTAGAAGTTAATATAAGAAATTTTCATAAAAAGTTGTACAAAAAAAAAAAACTTTCATAAAAAGTGGTTTTTTAGATTAAAAAGGTATCATTTTGTTAAAATAATACAAAATAAATGCATTCATAGTCTTAATGCTTTTTGATAGGCCTCAGAGTCTTAATGCTCTCGATTTATTTATTTATTTTCTTTTTGGTTGAACTTTCGCATGAATTATGATATCAAGAAAAAATAAAGTATATGATGATTCTTTTCCTTTTTGGTCAACTTTTATAAAATGCTTATAACATGGATGCTTCGTATGATTCTTTTTCGGTAAGGAAAGTATATGACGATTATGCTTTTAGTTTTGGGTCAAACTATTTAGAAACGCTGGCCTGGCTCCTAATGCAGGCCCAGAAGTCACAGCTTGGCTGTTGGGCGTGTCTCAGTTGCCACCACCAAACATGGCAAACAATCAAGAATGAGGTTGGAATATTATTAGGCCCAAATTATGTTATGAAGAATGAAGTTAAATACAGGCCCAAAAGTTCAGGCCTCAATAGTGAATGTAAAGATTACATACACACAGAAAGTTTGTGCAAAGATTATATATCTAAAGTAGTGAGGCTTCTGACACACTGACATTTGAGCCTAAGAGTCTTTTTATATGAGTTTCAATTTTAATTTTCAATTTTTATTTTCAGTTTTACCAGATTTTGGAAAGGAAATATTGAAAATTCTAAAATTATAAATTTCAATTTTCAATTTTCATTTTCAATTTTCAATATTTTCTTCATAAAATCCTATAAAAATTGAAAAACTGAAAATAAAATCGAAAACTAAAAATTAAAACAACAGACCTAAATGTTTAACAACATTATTTTCCATTTTCCCTAATAGCTAGGGAGCATATTGTATATAAAGAATGAACAAGGGAGATTATAAGCCATCCATGGAAAATTCCTCACACACCTCTGACTCTACACTTCAATTATCTTTTAAAACCTGAAATCAATGGATCATTGGTGAAGTATATTAATACACAAGAACCTCTTATATAGACAAATGTAGAGCGTACTATATACTTAAATGACTTGTTTATTTCCTTATTCCTTATACTTATGGGAACATATTATATATAAGAAATTTAACTTTTAGGAAGAATAAATTGAAAAGGCTACCAAACCTACAAGTAAAAAGCTACAAGAAGTTATGACCACTATCTTTGTCTTTTCTTATGAGTCATGTCCTTATTGTACCTAGCATGATGACTCATGTCTTTAGGCATTTACTAGAATAATAACTCTTGTGCTAGAATGCTATTTCATATAAGAAATAGCCAAGGTAAAGGAAGGCAACCTTGCTTTCTTTTCTCTATATAAGGAAAGGTGTGTATATATATATCCTTTGCCTTAAGTAACCACATAATAAGGAGGTGCTAGCTCCAAATCCGCTAAATGTGGTCAAAGACCACCCCCAATCTCCATCCCCATCCTGGGTGCATGCGTGACAAAAAAATTGTCACATTCTTCCGCACATCTTTCAAATATCAATGCTTAGAATAACGGAGGCAAAAGAAGGTAGTGAGGCCTGGTTTTCCCAACATTCATTGAAGAATTGAAGAGAAAGAAAAAAGTTGCAAGCAGTTTGCCGACCATTGAAAACTACTGTTCTTGTTAGATGCAACTATCGGATCAAATAGTTGGAGAATGCATATGCAAAACCACTAAGGTGATTGATCATTGTAGTTACAACAATTTAAACTTACCAGGTAGGATCAGTGAATAATAAGACTTATAAACTGATTCAACAATCCTACAGAATCTCCTCCAACCTGAAATGTGTTCCTTTCAGCTCATTGGGTGTAAAATGCAGCATTGTTTTGTGTTAATTTCTCACCAACTCTGAATAGCTTGCATCCTCCATAGAAGTATTTGTGGTAACCAAGGAAATTATAAGCATCACACAGCTAGATTATAGGGCACCCAAAATCATGATGTTCTTTATCATCCCAACCATGTTTAGAAGCAATAATTGGTCGTAGTCCGATGCAAATTGTAAACAAGATAAATATTGTTTTATTTTTATTTTTATTTTTCTAATCAATATCCTTAGAATATTAGAAAAAAGAAGTTTTAAAATTATTGTTAAAAATGTGGTGAGCCAGCCATGGTAATATGATAAAATTGCATAAATATCACATTGTGTGTGTATAAATAGATGTGACTAACATTACATGAGTTAAAAAAAAATTTCTATGACAGATCTTATAACTTTTGTAATTAAAAAGAATAAATTAAACAAGTAAATTAAGAGGAATTATACTTTATTTCCCATGGATGGATAAAAGCCATCACACGGATCTAAAATTGAATGGATGATAAAAAAAATTAATTGAAATATGAAATTATGAATGAAAGCGCAGAGGACAAAATTCCATCAGCTAGATTACAAACTGTGAAGTATTTAATATATATAGTAGTTTAATTATATCTGGGGATCTAATAGTACATATTCTCATTATAAAATATAACATTGGAATTGATCTTTTATATGTTCCCTGACCTCGGCTTCTACAATTCGATGAGAAAAGACCAATTAAGAACACAAGTCATCAGAACCAGCATATAAAATAGCTTATCCGCTAGAAAAATCCAAATCCCATCCTTAGACATAAAGCTGGCATTTTTGTTTAAGTCTCACATAAAGCTTTGTTTGTCCTTGAACTTTGATCTCCGGGTGAGGAAAGAAAGAAGCAACGATTATGGCAGGTCTAGTGGTTGCAAATGGGAACGGATCATTGAACTTGAAGCCAAGTGAGACCAATGGAAAGACCATTACTTGTAAAGGTACTACATACATGTATAACTCATTTATTCAATATTCACATCATTCTACATTTGCAATTGCAATTAAATTAAGAATTTTTGCATCCCAATTAATTTCTCTAATCATCGCATAGCTTGATCTTAACTAATCATTCTCATCATCAATATGAAGCTGCCGTGGCATATGGTCCTGGAGTGCCCTTTGTTGTGGAGCAAGTTCTTGTTCACCCTCCTCAGAAAATGGAGGTTCGGATCAAGATCCTCTTCACTTCAATGTCACACCGATTTAAGCGCTTGGCTAGGTGAGGTATGTATATATATATATAAAAATTTCTCTTTATATAAATATATATATATATATATATTAAACCATTCAAAATTGAGTCTCATTAATTTTCTCTAATTTTTGGCACTTTTGTTCTTTTCCTTTTTTTTTACTGAAGCTCAGCGTGCTTATCCTCGGATTTTAGGCCATGAAGCATCCGGGTAAGACACAAAATTACAAATGAATATATTATTATGATGACAAATTATAACATTAATCAATTGGACAAAAAAGTTATATACTATATACATGATGATTACTTGAATTGATGAGTTGAATGTGATGGTATGGTGTGATTGTGAGTGATTGAATTTGCAGGATTGTGGAAGTGTGGGAGAAGGTGTGAGTGACATGAAAGAAGGGGACTTAGTGGTGCCAATTTTCAATGGGGAATGTGGTGATTGCCCCTATTGCAAATGTGAGCAAACCAACAAGTGTGAGAGGTTTGGTGTAGATGCCATGAAAAAAGTTAGGGCTTGTGATGGCACATCAAGGTTTTCAACCATTGATGGCAAACCCATTTTCCGTTTCTTGAACACTTCCACTTTCACTGAGTACACGGTTGTGGAGTCAGCATGTGTTGTCAAGCTTCCCTCTGGTGGTGATGGTGACCTCTATTCATACCTAAAGAGGCTCACATTACTCAGTTGTGGTGTATCCACAGGCAGTGCCTTGGTCAAACGCATTAGTTTCGAGATTATTATGCATAGACATAAAATAATTAAATTTTTGAAGTTCTAGATCTCGAAGGTGAAGGGTGCATCATCAACTCCCCATTATATTTTAATCTATGAAAATGCTTAGCAGCCAAAATTTCGGCTTAAATTTATTTGTCTATAATCATATATGTGTTAAACTTTGAATGAATAAGTGAATCATATTATATTATTTTATTCAATAATTACTCATGTTTCATGAAAAAAATCTTTGATGACAATAACTTAGCAATACTCTTTCGTGAACAGGTCTGGATATGATATATTATGGAGTCTACCTTCAGAAACATTTATTTGATCAAATCCTATATGTTAAATTTAAAAATAGTTTAATTATTTGTTTTGTTTTCTATTAAATCATATAAAATTTTCTGAATTGTCTTAGTGTCACTGAAAGAAAAAGTTAAATCTAAATTTGTCTCTTATTATGTATAAGTAATTTATCTCTTATCTCTAAAATTATCTTATTTATATAACTTTTTAAATAATTAATTTGAGATTTAACCATTTTACTGATATAGTAATACATGGTTGAATGTATATTTTGATCATTTATCCATGTTAAACGTTTTCTTAGAACTTGCTTTGAGTGTATATAGGGTGGAATTGGGAATACTGATTTATTTATCAATAGTGACGGATTTGACTTTACAGATTCAGATTTTGGGGACTAAAGAGTATAATAGTACTCATATTCAAAGCAAAGAGAATAAGCAATGTAATCAGCTTGTTGAAGAAACTAGACAGCGACTTGAGCATAGAGACACCACATGGGAGGTGAATCAGAGGATTTTTGCTTTTCTCTGGATGCAAACATTCTTGCACATGTAATTTTGGGAACGGGGATGCAAATATTTTCTAAATAAGTTAATATTTTTATGTCAGTTTTAGGAATACTATTTTTAATATGGATTTAATTTGAATATATTAACAGTGTAAATTTTATATTATCATTCAATCAAATCTTTTTACATACATGATTTTTAAAATAAAATAAAAAAGTAATGGGTTATGTATTTTTCCGTGAATTCAAGCAAATCTTTGTCATTTCAATGTAAATTGGGTATTTATGAGTTTAACGTGGGATTGACTTTTTCCGTACCTTTCCATAAGTCTATTTTTAATGACATTCAGCTACATACTTACGTTGGCTAAGTATTATTTATTTCCTGTTCTTAGCATATATAGTCTTATATGTTATGTCAATGTTGTGGCAGTGTAGATGTTAATGTGAATTGTTGAAACCAGATGTATGATATGTGTGGGAGCTGCTTGGAATACCGCTAATGTGCATTAATCTGGTTCAACTGTAGCCACCTTTGGTTTAGGTGCTGTAGGCCTCGCTCTGTGTAATTTCTTCACTGCCCATTTGTGTTCATACATTTCTCTGACCTATACCCATATATAAAAATAAATCAAATATGATATGATAAACACAACATCAAGATTTATCTATCTGTTCCAACATTCAATCATAGTGTCACTTGAAGAAAGAAGAATTGTTACAATACTAGTACTTTGTTTTTACTTTCTTGCATGTTTAGCTTTAACTCTTGTTATTTGTTAATGTTAACATTATTTGCTATTGATCCGTAACTCAAGTGATACCTCTACTGATTCTTGTGCTAGATAGTTCTTGGTGTTGGGTCCAATCCCAATATGTCCATTCTATTTCGTCGTCCTCGTATACTCCACATTCATTAATTAAATTAAATGATATTTCAGTTAGAGCAGCTCCAACGGCTGCAATTTTGTGTCCCGCTGACTGTGCACTGTGAGGGACAAGTGACGAACACCATTGGAGCTATGAGGTGGGAGGAGGTGAGAGAGTGTTCAAGGACACATAGTTGGGATGGTCCCAACTCAAAGAACTAATAAAGAACTTATAATTTTTTGATCCTTTTTTTTTTTTAATCAATGGTTGTATTTTTAAAAAATATTATTTTATTTTATATTTCACTCTATAAATATCAATCCTTTTGAACTTCTTTTTTCACATCTCTTCTTAATCCTTTCCAAACTTTCTAACTTCGTGTTTCACAATTAATTCTACTCTTTTATTTTTTTTACAAACAATGGAATCAAATCAATTTAATTTGAATCATTTTTTCAATTAGTTACAAAATCTCAACCTCCCTCAAAATCCAAATATCCAAAATTCACAATCTTTAAACCCTCAAAATCCAAATCTAAATCTTAATTTTCAAATGTCAAACTTCTTTCTAAATCAAAATCTCTCAAACCATCGAAATTCTATTTTTCAAGTTCCTTGTAATTTTCAAATTCCATCAAATTTTCAAATTGCTTTTTTTCCAAACAATTAGAATTCACCAACATTTTAATTTCCATTTTCATTCCCATTTCAAGCCCATTTTTCTTAAAAATTAATTTTATATTTTTAACCAAATTGACAATAAAATTACATAATACAAGATAATAAAGTATTTCATAAATATGTTGATTAATTTTTTAATTTAAAAAATTACGTGAGGTCATAGTAGGATTGGAAGTTGGTCCTTTCATTGAAGAAGGGAGGACAATATTGAGACACTTTTACTTTTTATGACACATTGTATATGTGTCGTTGATGTGGCAAAGAGTGGTCACAAGTGGGATTAAAGAGGACAAGGATTAAAATCCTCTTATCCCTTTTAAGACTCATATTTAACATTTATTTTTAGCTTAAAATCACTCAATTAATGGATATGGAACATATCAACACAACTTAGGAACATGTAAAGATTTCTCCGTTAGGATAATAAAAGAAAATGTTAACACTATTTGATGTCTACTACCCTAATAAGCAATGAAGGGGTACAACTGATTAAAATCTAATATAAGGAAGAAAAATATTGAACACATGCATTATGAATTGGCCCAGGTTGCACAGGGAGCACGAGCTAGAGGTGCATCCAAAATTATAGGAGTTGACATCAACCCTGACAAATTCATCAAAGGCAATAACTTTAATAAGAAAAACCAATAAAAACTTTACATGAAATTCGATTTTTATATAACAACGTTTTAATGTAAGAAGCTATAATGTGACATATGATACATTTTCTATGTGCTCAAAGCCCGAGCAATGGGTGTCACTGACTCATAAATCCAAGGGATGAAGAGAAGCCAACATATGAGGCTTGTGTTGTTAATTTGTCCTCTATCTCCCTCACATTTTTCACAAACAAAATATCATCTTTATATGCATTTTCACCAGAAATATTGAAAATTTATCTGCAGATAATAAGGGAAATCACTGGTGGTGGAGGAGTGCACTACAGTTTTGAATGTGCAGGAAACTTGAACGTTCTAAGAGATGCCTTCTTGTCTGCTCATGAGGTATAATATTCATGGTAGCTACTTTTTGTGGTCTACCTTAATGTGTATAATATTGTTGTATTCCTTCACAATTGCTTCTCTTTCTTTCTTAAACACACTCCTATCACACTATAACGAATAAAATGATGGGTAATTGGGTATATCATGGTTGGTTCAAGTCGTTTGCAAGTTGGAACTTATTCTTTTTAAAACAAGATCTCATGATCGAGTTGAAAACGATTCTTGTGTCCTATATGTGTGATATTATGAGTAATTTTTACAAGTTGCTTTTGGTAAAGAATAATGAGTTCTTGTTATATAGTGTTGCGTTTGTGAAAATACGAGTGAAGGGCAGGAGACAAAAAAATGGGTTAGGTGATTTTTATCTGATTTGAGTCTTATGAATAAAGAAAACCAGTGCAAGGAGAGCTATAATTTCATAGCTAGCTAACACTGCTCAAATCAAATTAGTTAAACTCACTGGATTTCAGATATTGGCAATTTATAGATTAAACAAAAATATGAGTAATTTTGGACAAAAATTGAGAGGCAGTTTCACACCACTTGTTCAAGCAAACTAAAAATTTGTTACCATTATGATGCAGGGCTGGGGATTGACTGTGTTATTGGGAATTCATCCATCGCCAAAAATGCTTCCCATTCACCCAATGGAGCTGTATGAAGGTCGCAGAATAGTAGGATCAGTTTTTGGAGGTTTCAAAGGGAAGACTCCATTGCCACATTTTGCCAAAGATTGTATGGATGGGGTAATGATGATTACCACTCTTAATTTTCATGTTCTTTTGTTTTATGCTCTCTTTATCCTGCAATTTCTAATCTGACAGTTTTCTGAACTAATATCTGAATGAGACAATAACATTTGGTGCATGTTAATTAACATTTCATAACTGCAACCATTCAATGGTTACAATTTACAACACAATTTCCTTTTTTGTTAATTATTGTTCAAATTATTGAAGCCACACTGCATGGTCTAATACTTACTTCTTCTTATGGCCTTTTAATTGTTTTAGGTGGTGAAGCTAGACGATTTTATCACTCACGAGCTTCCCTTTGAGGAGATAAACAAAGCCTTTGATCTTTTGAGCACTGGAAAGTCACTGAGATGTCTTCTACACATCTAAGAAACTACACCCTTTTAAATATGGAAGACGTGATGATCTATCTGAATTCTTCCATAGGACTGTATCCAAAATGACAGTGTATCTTATTCAGTAAAAAAGTTGGTAATAACAAAGAATATGCAATAGTCATACCGTCATAGGGTACCTTGATTAATTGATGTTATTCAATACCAACCTTATTGTTGACCCAAAGAAAAAAAAAAACCAAGGCTTATAAGGCCTTCATCCTTCTCTAATCTCTTTAATGTAGGACTTCTTGTTTCACGTGTGAATCACTCAATATTGTTTCTGAAGTAATCTCAGTTTTCTTCTTTCTCATTAGTAGATTCCCAAACTACACTTGCATTCAAGTAAGCTTGCTTCCATGACTAGATTTCCAGTTATGCCAGTTAGTACCGGTTACCCAAAATGTCTAATTCTAAATTCTATAGGATAAATTTATAATATTGGTGCTTACAGCTATACTAAATCGTTTAGGTGGCGATGAAACAATGCTATTGTATACAAAACTTGAAAAGGTTCCAAGTCTAAGAATAGTCAACCTATCGCTGAAACTTGTCTAGATTCCCACAGAACATTTAATCAAGATTGTTGAAACGATTTTATCAATTAATAAAGAATAAAGGGAAAAATGTAAAATCAAAGGAGCAGCTTTGATTTGATTACTAGATCACCATTTTTGTATGACAATTGTTGGTTGTACACTTACAACAACTAAACCTGTCCACTAAATGAGATTGGCTACATGATTCAAATGATATTAAAATCTATCATATATCATATTTATATTGGTTGCAAACCTAATCAAGATATATTATCATAATTATTCAGGTCGCACCTATACCATGTGTGCAGAAGAAAATTGTTATGCCATGCGCATTTGACCATTTGTTGGGTTTGTAAATTGCAGAATTTTTATTATATTACTACCAAGTTTGGCAAATACAAAGTCCCTACAAAAATTACAGCTAACAGTACATTGAGCAAAAGAATATAGCATTACAGATAATCTATCAAACTTGTATCCTACAAAATTCACAGCCCCAAGATGCAAAACATTGGTAGATTGGTTGCTGGGATGTTTTCATTACTGCTGGCAGTCTGGCTAAAGTAATTCCCACAACTTCTGCTGGAGCATTAGTTCCACAGAAAAACATCAGCGGGAAAAAAATAACCGAAAAAATGAGTCTCGCTATCATTGACTATGTTTCTCTTGTTTATTGCGGTTTTCCTCTGTAATTGTTTGAAACTCTTTCTCACTAGCTGCAATTAGCCGCTTGGCAATGTCATATGTTGTAAGCCTGATGCTGCAGAGACCAGAGAGAAACGAAGAAAAGATTGGGTAACTAATCACATTCTACTTTTAAGAGTGTGTTTGGTTGAGGGATAAAAGTGATGGTAAAAATTATATGGATAGACTTATCCATGTAAACTTTATTCCTATTTGTACTTTCCAACCAAACATACCCTAAGTAAATATATAACCGTGATTAGCTATATTTGTCAAAGCCATGTATGCTTTGTTGTGGGCACTAGCAATCTTAGATAACCAAACTGGGTTCTGACAGCATTTTATCACTTCTTTTTAAGCGAAGGTGCTGACCTTCACAACCGCGGAGTTAAGTATCAACAAAAATTGGTATTGTCATGAGGCCCGATGACAAAGATTGAAAATATAATAACGATAAATAAAAGATCACAGAAACCTGCTGTTTGGTAGGTTTTTCAAAGCATTGGGCAAAAATCCCCTGTACAAGCCAATAAATCCATCCCGTGCCACAATACCTGCATCGATGAAATAATTATTTGCCAATAACACAAAACTACTGAAGCATTAAAGCTTAAAATCCCCATTGTTTAAATAAATTCCATAAATCAACTACCTGGGAATGTAGAAGGACAAGTGAAGTCCTTTAATTTTTGCACATGTTTATCAGTCAAACACCACAAATAGTTTAACTAGTTGAACAAAACGATTTTGTTTGTGCTCATCTCTGAGTGTTAGAGTGCATGCCCTTACTACAACTAGATCATTAGTGAACATTGATTACAGTCAACTTCAGAAGGCTTTATATGGACTCAAACAAGCACCCTCTACCAGTTTGCCAAATTCCACAGCACTGTCTGTCAGCAAGAGTTTTCCTCCATGCTCATGATTGTTATGCTGTTTATTCGTAACACTAATCAAGGTATTGTTATGTTGCTCATTTATGTTGATGATATGATAAGCACCAGTGATGGCACTCCTAGAATTGTTGTGCTTGAACAGTTTTGTAGCCAAAAGTTTTAGAAGATCAATATCTTGGGCTGAGTATGCTTGAGGTACTATCTCCTAAGGCCTGAGGTATATCCTTTCAGTGATGACATATTCCTATCTCGGGCTAAGTATGCTTTAGTTCTCATTTCCCAAGCTGAACTTAAGGACAGCAAGATTGAGCACACCGCACTTGAACAAAATGCTGGATAGTACCACAAGATGGCACTCTACTAGATGATCCAACCCTTCATCGCTAGCTAGTTGACAGCTTGATCTGTCTTAAGAGTTACCTGACCTTAAATTTCCTGTGTTATTCATTTAGTCAGTTTATTGCTGCACCGATACCAACCACTATTCTATTGTTCTTCAGGTTACTCAATATGCCCCAGGGAGCAATGGCAATAATTTTCAAGCACATTAGAAAAATTCATGGATAACTACATTGTGCTTACTGATTATTCAACATGTCTGCATTAAAAAAATTAAAATTCAATACACCATCTAGAAACAAGCAAGCCAAATTTTACTGCATTGGCCTATATAATTTTGTTAAATTATCAATGGAGCCTATATATTTTTGCCACTAATGTGTGTTTAAGTGTGCTGGTGACCCTAAAATGCTGATAAAGTGATGCTAAAAGACAAACTAAAAGGAATCCTCACCTGAAATGGCATCCAATACAGTCTTATATGGTGTCCCCTTCAATTGCATCTGCCTTCGCACAGTGTCCAGAGGATAACATGTAAGTGTGGCAAGAGATGCCGAAAGCACCGTAGTGAATAGAGATGTTTCAGTTCTCTTTTGATATTTTTCTGGCAATGACTTCTTTAATCTATAATCCATATAAGGTCAGGATGTTTCAGTTTCAATGTCCACACTCCACATCCAATCTCCAAGTTACTTAAAAGGTAAAAAGATTACTAATGGACTCACAAGTCAAAGACGCAAAAGTTCACTGCAATATATGGAGCTATTCCAATTAGAGAGGGTCCAAGACCATAGTAGAAAGATGCAAATCCTTCCTCTCTTAGCATGCTCAAGGCAACCTGGAAAAGCCACAATATGGTTCATCAATACACATGCAGATCTTGCTTAAATATTAAAGGCAGTCTAATTATACCTCTGACATTGTTCGATAACCAGGTTCAACAGCTAATCGTAATCTCAGGACATCTAATGGGTAAGTAATCTACACACATATGGACAAAGTTAGATACATACATTAACATTAAGTAAAGAAATAAGCAAAACATAGAAAGATCAATTGAACAAAAAGAAATTGTTCTAAGCATTGCATAAGGTTTAATCCCTGCAATGATACACAATAGCATCATGAAAGCAACTGCAAACCATGCAATGCTTGCTTCGTGAATCATGATTAGTTACTTACAAAAGTTGATGTCATGCCAGCAAAAGCACCTGCTGCAAGTCTTCCCAGAACAGATAGCTCACCATTCTTTCCTCTGAATATTTTCTGCACACGAAAAAGAAAAACTTAGATTTGAGCAAGAAACATTTTGTAAGAAATTCTTGAAAGACAGTTAGCGGTGAACCTTATAAATTTCATAAGCAAAAAGCTGGACGGCACTATAAGGTATAACCCGAATCACCTGGTACATTAAAAGAAGAACACTAAACCAGATGAAAACACTAGTCAACACTATGAGCAGATATAAATACAGATATACCAATGAATTTGTTCCTAGTTATAGAGACCTGGGGGAGGTTTCCTCTCCAATAACTTTTGATGCCTTCTTCCTTCCCTATAACTGTTATGGCCTGTAAATCATGTCCATGTAAGCTCCAAGGAAACATTTATAGGTAATGTTCTGATCATTCACCAAAGAGCCCAATTCCTCTAAGATGGGCAATAACACAAGATCACCATAGGGAGACCAATAAACAATGCAATATGCAAACATAAATCCTAAATCAGAGGTAAAACTTCTACTGGTCAATTGGAAGTCATTACACGCAAAAATTACCTATTTCCTTTGTACTAGCTACTGTTGAAATTGAAATTACAGGATTATGGTGTAAACAGAGAGAGGTGACTCTGAACAGTATGATATATGATTATATGATGTGTTATAAAAGGACTACCATAATGCTCAGATTTATACTATTGATCGAGATCAAGTACTAGTGTAGCAAAAATAGTACAACACTAGCTCAATAACACCACTAATATAATTACACTAACAAAACATAAGAATCCTAACATTCCAACAGCTACAATTATAAGGCTGTCCCTTTAAGAGGAAAAAGCCTCAACAAACTCCACAAATGATCAATTACTAATCAGTATAAAACAGACAAATTTGTTAAGCGTTTAAAAACACAACAGTCCCACAATCATATAGCTCAACTTTCAATAAGGGAAGTTGGTAATACATACATTGTAATAATATTTTAATACTGGTCAATGAATTGGCCATGTGCAATCAGCTCACCACATTAACAACATGGCGTATGTTTGGAAAGAAAGTCAGGGAAGGTAAATTTTCATTGCAAGCAAATATTCTCTCATTTCTGATTTTTATTTTTTTTTAGAAAAATGAAATATTATCAACAAACATGTGTTTAATTGGAATGCACTTGCAGTGTAAAATTGTTTTACATATTTATCCAATCATGTAATGATACATTGGCAAATATAATTACTTTCAACCCCCACTACTTAAAAAGTCATACAAAAGAAGAGATGAGATTGGATGAAAATGTAAAACTCTTTTACATTCAGTGCATCAAAATTAAACTCTATAAACATTTTATAACTCCTGCAATTAAAAAATAAATAAATAAGGACTTGTATGCATTTTCATTTTTTATTTTCAGGATTTTATTGCTTTCCTTGTCTTCATCGATTGTTTCACAAAATTTTGAAATCATAAAACATGAAAATAAAAATGAAAAACAAAAACCAAACATAGCCTAACCTAACATTCTTTCCAAATTCAACCAAACAAAAAGAACAAAACAAATCAAAAACTTAAAAGAAAAAAAATACAAAACATCACAGCAATTAAGTATTGAAATTTGAATACCTCAATTAAACCAATCGCTCTTTTAGCACTTTCTTGCCCGACTCGTACTCCATCCGTCTGCAAAACACACACAAGGAACGCCATTCCACCGAACGTCAAAACAAACCGAATTCAATAATTCCATGCAAGGACACAGAAAAAAAAAAATCAACGGAGAGAGAAGTTACGATGGCACGCACCTGCATGAGGATCTTGATGCGGTCGAGCGGCGCCGTGACGGTCTTCGCGGCGGCGCCTGCGAGTGCTCCGGCGAGGAACAGCGCTGCGTCTTTCGGCACGAGAGCCAGCACGGCGAGCGGGCGCTTCAGCAGCTGAGACGCAGTCGGAGCGAATTCGCCATCGAATTTCCTTTCTGCCACTGAGGCGCACGCGAATTTACAGGCGATGCCACTGCCGGCGGAGAAAGCGAGGGTGGCGTTTTTCAGCGGTTCGCGGGGTTTGAACGAAACGACGTCGTTGGAGGAGGAGAGTGTATTGAGGTTGGGGATTTTGCGCCACGTCGCGATGGTAGCGTCGTGTGCCATGATGGGGTGTGTGTGTTTGGGACGTTGAGAGAGTAACACTGTAATGTAATGTAAGAAGAAAGAAAGGAGATAAGCTGGTGGTAGTTGCAGCAGACAGAGATGGCAAGAGCCAATAGCATGATTTTTAAAGTACACATGAATAAGAGAAGGAAGAACAATACTCTATACTTTATAAAATATTCATTAAATTTGAATAAACACATATATTAAAAAAAAATAATAATATGATAATAGTATATTTTTATATAAAATAATGGTATATAGATTAATATACATAATGGTCATTAATTATGGAGCATATCAAATGGTTGAAAATGAAATATTACACTAATACTCATTAATTACTCAGGATACTATAGAAAAAAATCTACTTTATTAGAATGTGAAATTAAAGATATTTTAAAGATATTTTTAAAGTGACAGATATTCTTAAAAGAAATAGAAACTTTTTATATTAGTGTGTTTGGTCCATTTATTAGGTATAATAGTATATATTTATACTATACATTATACTCTTATTCATTGTTGGTGAAAACTATAACCTACATCATAACCTCTTATACATACGTCAAAACGCTATATAACTTAATATAGTATAAAATCATATTAGGTCTAATTAGATTTTAACATATAAGGTTATTTTTATTTTTTAATATTTTATTAAAATAAAATAATTTTTAAATAAATAATAATAAGTAATAATTCTTTAAAAATTATTTCATAACAAATAAATATTGTTAAAAAATAGAATATGATATCAATTTAGCTATATACAATAAAAATAAAAGTAATTATAACTAATAAATATAAAATAAAATAAAATATAAATAATAAATAATAATATTAAAAAATAACTAATAATATTTAATATAAATTAAATTTTACTTATATATATTTACATAAATCTAATATTTGAAAATTGTATTTAAATCATTAATAAAAATAATTTTTTATTTTTATTTTATTTTATATTTACTTATAATATTAAAATTATTTATAAATAAATGATAATATTATGAAATACAAAAATATAATATCTTATATAGTGTTATACCAAAATTGTATAGTATTAAAAGTTTATCAAACATAATATATGGTCTTATTTTATCATATGTACCAACGGTCTTTGAGTTTAATTTTAAATACTTAATTGGAATACACTTACAATGTAAATATCATAACCCAAAATTGGAAGCATGCCTTACGTAAACTGGGTCCCCATGTAAGCTTCTTGTGTAACATAACTTACTAAATGTATGAGTTAACATGATTTTCATTCTTAAAATGTAATTTAATCGTAATCATCGTTAAATTCTCTATTTAAAGCATATTATTCAAATTCATATAATTGAAATATTTCAACATACATAATCATGAATTCCTCTTATTTTAATTCAACATGTGCTAATGCAATTCGTGAAATCATAAACTATTTCATTTCATGATCTTAATCATAATTTGAAAATCAATTCAATACTTAAAAATTGAATTGAGAGTATATATTTGGTTTGTTACATAAATTTTAATCACAATCTACATTTTAAATTCATACTTAAATTCTAAAACATATAGGAACGTACATAAATTCTAAAAGTAAATATATAATCTTAAAATGGAAAGCATGGTTAAATCTTGCTTGAACAACTATCCAGTACTCTAATTTAACAAAAACCTAAACTAAGCCTTATTGTGAAGTAAAGCCCACCACTAAATAGCTGAACTATGGAATCGATGATTGAGCAATAACTGATATGCAACTGCAATTGTAAGGAGGAAGGGAGGCGTGGGTCATCAACTAATAAATGAATTCATCCACACATAAGACAACAACAACAATACATAATATATACATACAACTAGCAAAGACATTTTTAATATTTATATACATAGTTATACTAGAAAAAACATTTGCAATTTCATAATTAGCAAATCATGTAATTCTCAAAAAGCAATATAAATTACTCTAAGGGAATTAAGGGAAGAAACGTAATTCTAAGCATGTTATAAAAAGGTGATACTCAATCTCTCACAAACATGAACATCTAATTGATGGCAAATGGTCCTTCACGAATCGCGTCCCTCGTGGGCAAACCATGGGCACCTAACTAGGCCCCATTATCTATAATATGAGTAAAAAGGGTGATTGCCTCTCGTTGACAACATGGTATACAAAAGTTAACAAGATCACTGTCGTCAGTTCAAGTTCTTTTCTCTCTAATTTATATTTCAAAACTAACTTGCAATTAACTGAATAAATCTAAAAACTCTAAAAGCCCTAAATTCATATAATTCTAACAAGTTAACTGTCAAGCATAACTAGAGTTCTAAAATCATGCCTAGAGGATCACTAGCTTGCAAATACGATGATTTTAGAAACCCACAAAGTATGTATCTAGTCAATGTTTTGAATCATACTTAATTTAATATTCTCAATATTGCATAACTGAATTTCTAAAAATCATATTTTGAGATGACATGGTTTCATAAACTTTGAAACTTGTAAATCGTAATATCATGTCTGTCAATAGAGATAAATCATATTCAACTTAATTTTTTTTTTAATAAACATAGCTGGGTTTCTAGAAACATAGTCACACATTCAAAAATCTTGAACATGAAGTAATTTCATCAATCTATATTTTGTGCTTAAGAATTTTAGTAAACTTCTAAATTACATATCTTCCAATAAATCTTTTAATGTGCACATAAAACATTTTCATGGCATATAATAAATTAATCATGGTCCTATAGTTTTTCTAAAACATGTTTTTCATGATTTACTCAAGGGTTCATAAAACTTCTAAACTTGTCTTACTTTGTAAAATTATATTCATGACATATTTTCACTTTGAAGTTTATGTTTAGCCATCATAATACTTAGAAGATACCGTAATGACTAAAAATAAGGTTATGAGTTCAAACTCACTCACCGTTTGGAGCTAGGAATGTATGGGTACTTGTCACAACCGTCTAGAGAACGTGATCGACACGTGAGGATTTGAACCTGATGGAAGCCTCTGATAATGTGATTGTCTAATATGCATAAATAAATAGAATATATTTAAAATATCTTAAGTTTAACTAAATTTCATAATTCTAAAATGTTTTCAATTATAAATCCTGAACATAAAATTACATAAAATCCATAATCTGGGCCAAAATTAAACATAATTAAATAAATGACTGAAATTCTAAAATGATGAAAACAATATAATGCATGTTTAGAATCCTACTTGCACAATTATTGGAGCACTAACTGACATAACCAATAGTAAACTTCATTCCAAAGCAAAGCTCACCAAAGAAGCTATAACACTCCTGGAGATCCTATGGTGCAACTGAATCTGTATCTATAAGGGAGGAAAAAGAGATGGGTAAGTTCATTAAAACTTATGAGTGAGCTTCCACTCACAACCCACATGGGATAACAACAAAAATACATAACATATACATGCGACTGATGTAAAACATTTTATATATAATTACCTATAACTGATTGAAAACAATAATTTAATTGAATCCATGACAATAACTAGTAAAGAAACAAGATGTTCTATACATAAATATCTAGTTGAATAGCTAATCTGAGTCAAAGACTAATCTGATGGGCACCTAATTAAGTCTCATAAATGGACACTACACTGGGTTCCTTACTGGGTGAGCTAGTCCTCTAGTGAACCACTTGGTACCAAGGTTAACGATCAATCATGCGGCCATTAACTCGCTGATCTATTTCTCACTATTTTTTGGCTAAAAACTAATAGTAACAAAATTCACTATTCTTACTATTCATAAAAACTGATATTCATAAAATTTTCTAGTTGATAAAATAAATCTAAATCATACATATAACGAGTATGGTCCCATGAGTTTTCTAAAATAATAATTTTTTATAATAACTACAAGGCAATAATTTTCTAAAATTTCTATAATTCATAAAGGCATATTTCTTGACATACATCATTCTAAAATTTCATAAACAATTTATATATTATCACCGTTGGTAGCTGCGAGTGCACTTTCACTAAGAACTTGACTCTAAGTAGTTAGAATGACATGGTAACAAAGAGATTAATTGGAGAAAATTGAGAGAAACCATATTTTTTTTTCTCTAGGAAAATTCCTTCAGCTCGGTTCTTAGGAAAATATTTAGGAGTATTATGATGCGCCTAAAATATACTAGAAATATAAAACAGAAACGAAACTGTAAAGAAAAAGAAACTCAAGCTTCTCTGTTATTACTTATAGGTGTGTGTGTGTGTGTGTTATTCCACTAAGAACTTGACTCTGAGGAATTGGAATAGCACTAGTAATGGAAGAGATTAATCGAAGAAAAATTTAGAGAAACCACGTTTTTATCTCTAGGAAAATTCCTTCGCAGCTAAAGTTCTCAGGAAAATATTTAGGAGTATTATGATGCACATAAAATATACTAGAAATATAAAACAGAAACAAAACTGCAAAGAAAAGAAGAAACCAAAAAAAACAAGCTTCTCCTTCTTCATTACTACTTATAAGTGTGTATGTATACACATACACACACACACACACACTATATATAAGTGCAACCCGTGTTGCACGAGACACACGAGATTACTTATATATTATTATTATTGTCAGGAAACCCGTGTAGCACGGGTTAGTAGGCTTATATTATTATATTATTATTATTATAATTATTATTATATATATATAATAACAATATTATATATATATATATAAGTAATAATTATAATACCAACATGCTACATGTTTTCTCTTATAATATTATTAGAGCATTCTGTGTATACATCTCGTATTATAATAAAATAAATGTAATAGTAATAATAATTCAAATACTAATAGATTCCATATTTAGGGTATTACATACTATTCACTTAACCTTAGAAGGTTGGAATGACACCAACAACTGTCATAGAGCAACATAGACATATGAATAAACTATAAGGCTACTAAAACAACTCTATGAACATTGGGAGGGTACCTAAGTTTGACAACAACCAAGAACATAAACACCTTAACTCATGAATATGGAGGAAATAAGAGAAAACCCAACATAAACAATGAACAATCCTTACCTTGAAACTTGAATGATGCTAGATTGAAGGAGGAAGGAAGAAAAGATGTGGAATAAGGGGAGAGGCTGTTAGGGTTCAAGTTTTGGAGAAAAACATAGGAAAAGGTTTCTAGAGGGAGAATGGTGTTTTAGTAAAGCTGCTGTTTTAAACATTTGTTAGCATCAAGGATCTTTGCTCCAGCAAGCCTACCAAACCTCCTTCTCGCTACATCGAGAAAAGCTCAATGCAACAAACCTTCAGGAAAATGAGACTTTAGCAAAAGGTGATTTTATGTAATCCAAGGGTTTCAATACCCAAAGGTTGCGTGAGGCTTTTCAAAGGACACGTGGATCTGAGGCATCAAAGTAAAAAAGTTTTACACATTCATCGAATCATTTAATAACATATCAGCAAATATAATTACTTTTAACCCCTATTACTTGAAAAGCATACAAAATGAGAGATTTGATTGGATGACATTCTAAAACTATTTTACACAATGCATGAAAATTAAACTCTAATTTTTATCCTCCATGGTTCATGCAATCATTTATTATATCAACAAAAGTAGTTGAGTTTCACATCTACTACTTTGATTTTTTAAGAGTTTAATTTTGATGAACTGATAATGTAAAATATTTTTACACTATCAATCGATCAAACCTCTTCTTTTGCATGACTTTTCAAGCAGTAAGGGATGAAAATTAAACATATTTGTTGATATGTCATTATATTATTAGATGACAGTGTATATTTTTTTTATGCGACAATATATTCCAATTAAATCATTTTTTTAAATGGGATGAATTCATTGATTGGATTACAATGTAAAAAAATTTTACACGATTGTGCATAGAAATCAAACTCTTTTTATTTTTTTCCAAATTTTTTAATATTATTTTCATTTTCATTTTGTTTTACTCTTTAGTAGTTTCTTATTCAATTTTGATGCATTTTTAGTAGGGTCAAAAATGAGTCCAGCTCTTGTTAATATTAAGCTTGGCTCAAGTTCAATATCATTAACTATTGAGCCTAAAATTTAGCTCAAACTTGGTTCATTTGAAAAATAAGCTCATCAAATCATTAACTCAAACTTAACTCATGATGAACTTGGCTTATTGAGCTATTAAAGGATTGAGGTAAAACTAACTCATGACATGCTTTGATTCACTTCCAATTATAATTTTTAGAGTGCTATTTTTCAAGTACTTTGAAATTATATTATTTGCAATGAGATTTGAATCTAGAATCTCATGTGATACTACCCAAACCCTTCATCATTAGATCAATCCTAGTGGCTTTTTTAGAGTGTTATTTAGTATATGAGTTTAATTTCTTTGCTCTAAAATATATATTAACCAATAGAATTTTAGCTAAAATAACAAATCATGGTTGGTAAATGTGATAGTGTGCATTTACTTCCTATAATTTGTAATTTTGATAAAATTCTATTGGTTGATGATATAAAAATTTTATACTATCAATATATATAAATTAAATTTTAATTATATTATATATAATTACAACAGTAAATATGATTGACTTTAATAATTATTATTTGAAAGATTATAAAAATAAAAAAATTGATTACATAACAGTAAAAAAATAATCTATTAAAACTAAACTCATAATTTTTTAATACAATCTTAAATTTGTCTATAATTAAAATTGTGTTTGACATATTATTTTTTCACTTATCTATTCGAAATGCAATCGAGCATTAAATATTGACTGAAATCTAAGCTGTGCTCCTTTTTTTTTTGCATAGACTAAGCTGTGCTCTATTATGTTGTGAGAAATTAGTTATACGTAGTAGTTTCTATAAAAGTTACATTTTCGGTTATATTAGTTAGTTATTTTAAAAAATTAATTATGTTCAATGATCAAGAACTTAAAAAGATTTAAAATTACGGGCATCTGATTCTTAAAGATTATGTCAAAAAAAATTATTTCTCAATAACTAATGTGTACAAGTCTAAGTTTTAACACTATTTTATTAAGACACAAACTTGAGTATTTTACTCAAATTTATTTCTTTTGCAGTTTTGCGAGTGAACCAGGTTGATCCTCCACTTACACATGACTTGGTTTGGTGCACTTATTAAATTATTAAATATTTAAAGTTTAAAGAAATAAGGGTGAATAATTTGTAAGCTAACTTTAATACTTCAAAAATAAACAATCAAGTTTTCAAATTATTAGGCCCAATCCTTTTATCTTAAACCAACTCTTCTTTACCTCTTCATAGAAGTCAGCATATGTGGCACTAGCATCTGTTCAGATTTAGTTAACAGATCCTACACAAAAACCATCGACTGGCAGAAAAAAAAAATGTGCTGAATATTCAATGAAAGCTAGTGCGTCATTTGGCTGATGAGGTAGTGCACCTTTGCCTTTTTCTTTTTATTTTATTAACACCACTTTTTTACATAGGGAAGTTTGAGGTGTAAATTACTAAAATATGAAATCCTGAAATTATTTACAAAAATATGATATTTTAAAGGAAACTTGCCATACTAAATGGCAGGTTTGGATTAAAAAAAATTGAAATTGAACTCGCAATTTGTTAGAGGGATTTACTTAAAATAATATGGGTGAACACCAATTTTGTCACCCAAAATTTTTGTATTGAATAATTTAGTTCCTTAAAAAATATCCTATAATCCTTCAAGATTACAAATGGTGGATATGTTAAATTCTCTGTTAGTTCTTTGTTAATGGAGTCACGTACATGGCATAATATAACAATAACATATCATAATATTATTGGCTGGAATTAAAATGATATTGTTTTGGAACATTTCCCTTCTTCACCAAAATGATGTTGTTTTATCAAGTGGTAAAAGTAAGTGAAGGTTTTTTCACTTGGGATTTTATCTAAACCAAACTGAACTCAATCTCTCTGGTCTCTTTCGCTAAAGGTAAAAATAAAATGACATTGTTTAATTTTACTCATGTGTTAGGCAACGTCCAATGTTACTATGTTAATGGGTTACTTGTGTGTAATTTCAACAAGATTTCATGAATCAATTTCATAGAGAAACTAACTAGTCCTATATTTATATCTTTAGGGAGCAAATGATAGGTTTCTGTTTAGGGGGCACTGTGTTGTCATGTGCAATTTTCTTAAAGAACCACATTAGATATTTACTCAAATAATATATGGCAAAAGCACTGAAAGCCTGTGCGTTGTTACAAAGGCAACATTTAGCCACGTTCAATAAATATGGTTAAATACATTAAAAAAAAATATAGCTAAAAGCAATGCACTCACTTCTCCCTACACATATACAAAAGGCAAAGTAGAGAGAGAGAGAATAAAAGATACCAGTCAATGATATTGGCAGATTCTCTTTAATTCCCATATTTGAAGTAATTTTTCACGTCTCTATGACACTGATTAAAGAATAAAATGATAATTTTCATATTGAAAATATGAAGTTTATTAACGTTCTCAAAAGATAGTACTCCACTAAAATAATTTAAAATTTATTTGTTTTGATATCTTTAAATTTTGGGTCATTTTTTCTATATGGTTTGTATTGGCAAAATTTGCCATGAAATAAGTTTGTTTGATTATTTACATACATATAGGGTGTAAAATCAATGACAGAATTTCATAAAAAAAATATTTTTAAAAATTAATTATGTATCCATCCACCATATTTAATAAAATATAATATTTTTCAAATGAAATCTCATCAATAACAAGATTTTGTTAATAAAATATTAATTTTTTAAAAAATAAAGCAATCAAAATTTCTAAAAAAATAATTATTTAATATAAAAGTTAAAGAGCGAAAACTCATCATTGACAAGTTTTGAAGTGTTGTCATTATATATCAGAAGGAAAATATGTTTTTATGCAGATGAAATTTCACCAATGGTGTGGTTTAGCAATACACTACAATGATGCAATTTTTCCTTTATATAATATTGAAGCATTATTTACTTTATACACCATAAAAAAAAAATTTCCCTGTGATTGTAGAATACTAATTGAAAAATAATTGTTTATTTTACTAGATGAGGTAGCTGACATTGATTGAAATTGGGCTAAGGCTAGCTTACGCTAATATGTCACTCATGTCTTTTCAATAAAAAACATATGTTACTCATGTGAGCTGACTCAACTGAGGGAGAAGTTAGAATTTTTAAGGTTTAGGTTTTTATTGATTGACAATTGATAGATATTTTAATTTATAGAACACCCTAATGGACAATTTGATGATTTTCAAGCGACTTGTATTATTATATATTATATGATCCGATATGAGCTTGAAATTTAGCATATATTATCCGCTCAATAATTTTAATATACAATAGTGTAGGGACTTGGTGAATTAGGATTTTATAAACATAACTAAATTATTATACATTCATTAGAGTTAGGTATTCGGATCACAATATGGGGACTGATTTGCTAACCCTATAACTTGTGTGGTTTACTATAAGGCATTTTCTCAATCTATTTATTTGTGGATTTACTAGTCCATCTGCATAACCCAAAGATTTAAGCAGCCAAAAAATGTAAGTACATCCTTGTATCTAATTTATTTATAATTTATATAATACAATTCCAAATAAAATTTAAATAGACTATAAATCCTGCAACTTAAAACATTTAAAATGTGTTTGATTAGAGTAAAAAAATTTATAGGTGAGTTTCAAGTGTAATTTCCACCCTATATTACACTTCTAGCCCTTTTCATAAATATTTTTATCCCAATTTTACCAAACCAAACACACCTTTAAGTAAAATAACAAGATATCCATCTAAATAGCAACAATATTTAGTTCAACAATCCAAATAACAATGACATTTAGTCAATCTAAGTAGCCACATTCAATCAACCTAACTACGAAATTAAGATATACAAGTAAAGATATGCTAGATATTTTATATGTCAAGTACTCACGGGATGAGAATAGTGTGATCTCTGCTCCACCTTATTTAGTAAATGAGTATTTAAAATACTCATCCCCATTACCCATGGGGAGAAAACTTTTGGGTAATACTTGCCCCATTGCATTATGAGTATTATCCACGGGTACCCATCGTGCTAGTAAAATTGCCATCCATATTTGAAGCAGGCTTCGATGCATTGGTTCCTTAAGTTTTGGTGAGAACATTATTTCCATGGGCTTTGTGAAAATGGATCAACACATACACCTCAATTAATGTCATTAGGAGTAAACTTAATAATCTCGTTCTTCATTAGATAAGATCTTTCCTGCTCATAAGTTATGATTGCTCTTGGACCAATAATATGTTGTTGCTCTCATTTGACACGACCTTGGAAAAACCTCTTTTGTTTTGAGAATTGAGATCCAATATGCAAATTGTTGGGTTTATCCTAAAGGGTTGATGTCTATTAATTGATATGGCATTGACGGAAAGGATCCACTTTTATTGTGATCTTTTTGGGCTATAATTTGTGGTTATAGTTGTTCAATTTGATATTTGTTTTCAAAATATTTTTGAAAGTTAACTAAAATCAAATCGATATTGCCCAAGTTGAAAAATATAAAAATTTTCAAGATTTAGACTTCTATTCATTGGCTGATATTTTGTTTTACAAAATGGGTTGGATGAATAGCTTAAAGATTATGTTATTATTATGTGACCTTTTATTGGTTTAGGATTCACTTTTGTTATTGGGTTGGCTCAATAGTAAGTGTTTTAGGGGCTTGATGACATTGAACTCAGCTGTAGACAAAACTAGATTATTATGTATTCAAACTATGGATAGGTTCCTGCTCCACTCTTGATACTCCAATATGACCTCTGAAAGGAGAAAAGTTACCTAATGTATGTTGTGTGTGTATGCTTCCACAACTAAATTCAAATGATTGTATGGCTTCAAGGGCTGTGCACATTAACGTTGTTTAATGTTCTCCATTTATTCAAGAAAAATATTATTTGTCCTCAAAATGCGTGAGACACTCACATTCCATCCACCATTGGATTGGATGAGCCAGTCATCTAATAGTGAATGAGATGTGGTGACACACCATATATAGTGAGTCCAAATAATATAACTCTTTATTCAATGTTTCAAATTCCTGGTGTTGATTCGATTACAAAATTTTAAAACGAGATAGCTTAATTAATTTATATATATATATATATATATATATAAGTTATTTTAACAGCATTTATAAACTTTGGGTACGGTTCAGCACTATTTGTAATGTAAGTTAAAATCAGGTTATAATAAACTTGGGGGTCGTATATCACATTAAAAAAAACTGAAAAAAAAGGTTAGGGGTTTTATTTGTACTATAACTAACTAAATTTTATTGAAGTTTTGATGAAATGGGCCTTTTTTTTATATATGAAATTTGGATGGTATATTTATATCAATATAATATTTTATGAAAAACTCACAATATGATGTTTTTAATATTGAATCCATAAAAGACAGATTAAAAAATAAGGTAAAAAAATCAATATCAAGTGTAAACAAAATTAACACGAAACCTATCAAAGGCAGATTCAGAACCCATAAAAACATATTCAATATAAAATGAAAATAACACTTAACAAATATTAATATAAATTTACCCATTATCTCATATTAATATAAATCACCAAACAAAACACCAATACAAATTATTTTTCCAAACTATCCATCATTTGATTTTCAATTTGTTCCCTTCTCTCCCATGTGTTAGATTTTTGTTTGATGAAAGCTGCCGCCGGTGGAATGGCGTTCAGTAATTCGTATATGTATCCACTTAATTTGCAGAATATGTATAAATTTGTGTCATCATGTTCATTCGTTATATAATGTTCAATTATCCGTTGAACCAGCCAGCATTCACATTGTTGGTATAATCGTTGTGAGTTATAGAAAAGACTAAGCCAATAAAAAAAGGGAATAAAAAAAGAACTCAGCAAACACTAATTCTTACTCATGTGACCTCTCAACTTCAAAGAACCATTTTCATTTATTTGAGAATTATGACACAAAATTCATGTTACTCATGGTCACAAAATTTAGTTGGAGAGGTCTATACACACAGATTGCAACCAAATAGATCACAAAGCTTCCGCAAACTTCTTCACCTTTCAGCCCCATTATGACAATGATTGAAATGAATAACCATTGAATTTGGTCTCTTGTTTGGATAGTCCTATCCTTCATCTTTAGACCAAAATAGGCCAAAGCCTGCAATCAAGTGCATGCAATTAATTCAATATAGTTCTTGTGTTAAGGCAAGAGTTACGGTTGCATTTGTTTCAGTTTTCTCTTTTTGACAAAAAGAAATGATTGTTTTTAACTTTAAAAAATTGTTTTTCATACGAGCTACTTATGTCAGCTTCTATTAAAAAATCAAAAGAAAAAACAAAGTGTGATTTTAACTTTTGAATAGAAACATAGTAAAATTACTTTTCTATAAAATCATTTGAAACAAAAGCAACCTACATGTACAGGTGCTATAGAAAAACTCACCTATTAAGATCTAAAAACGGCATCAGTTGCTGATTTAAGCATCCCGTTAGTAACAACCTGACCTTGATCTAAGGAAAAAAGATGTGACCATATTTTAGAATGCATAAATATAGCTTCTTCTTTTTTTGAGTATTTATGTAACAATAAGATAATGTTACATATATTAAACTTACTATTACTAAAGGGTGTTCTCTGAACAAAAAAGCAGGCCCCAATAACAATGTAGCACAGAAGGAGAACAAGGCCTTTCATGTAGTGAGAAGTTCCATCCTACAGAAGATATAGGAAGCAAGAGTTAAATATCATTGAAAGATTGAATATTGGTATACACAAAATGTAATTGTGGCGTTTCTACAAGTTGAAATGATGGTAAATATACCTGTAATGTGAAGGCTGTGACAATTATTGACAAAGCAAGAGAACCTGTCTCTATGAGGTTGAAGTTGAGGTCCATTTTGATACCAAGAATCCAAGCAACAATGATACATAGGGGAACCTATATTGTTATCAAATTTGATTGATGTAAGCTTTCATTAATCCGAAGAAAAGGTGAAAGGAAGTATCCATTTATTTCCTATAGCTGAAAATCTTACCACAAACATGCTAATTTGAGTTGCTGAACCCAAAGCAACACCCAATGAGATGTCCTGCATGAACATCATTCAGTTAGTTTCAATCAACTTAAGTGAAATTAAAAGGAAGCGTATGGAATCTCAAATAAAATTTTCTGTGCTCTAACCAGCTTGTTCTTGAAAGCAAAAATGATAGCTCCTGCATGTTCAGCTGCATTGCCAACTATTGGTAGCAAGATTATGCTGATGAAGCTTACAGACAAACCCCATGAATCTGATGCATCCTGTTTAGATTGACATTTTATTTTATCAGTGTTATGATAGTCAAATGGAATTTGAAGGGCATGTTTAATTTCTCTTTTCATTTCCTATTTTCAATTTGTTTCATATTTTTAAGAATTTTGTGAAAGAAATAGTGAAAATCCAAACACTTATTTTTACTATTTTATTCATATAATCCTGAAAAAAAGAACAAACCAAAAACAAAAAAATGAAATCAGAAACCAACAGGACCATAATTTTTTTTCTTTGACATGAACCTTTTTGCATATCCTAGAGGAAGAGAGTAGTTTCATATATTAAACAAAATAACGTCAATTACCTCTATAGTTTCCACCACATATTCAGACAACAAAGCAATGAATATAGTCATCCCAACCAGCCAAACAATCCCACTGCAGAATCCTATCACTGCATCTTCTGAAGCATTTTCACCCTCTTCATCATCATCCTAGAACAATGCATCATGGTAATTAGCAATTACTGATCAGAATCATCAGATACTGGCACAAATCAGAATCACAGTTAGATTTATCATCAAATTTAAAGAAACCATACTCCTTGTGCTTCAAATAATTGCCGGTGAGTCCATAATTGGAAGATAAGGTAAGCAAAATAAGCAATCAGCATCACAATGCTAGCAGCTCTGGACAAATGCAAAGATGAGTCAGCAGTGATAGCTGCCGAGTCACTGCCATATCTGAACAGCATTGGGAGCAAGTGACACAACAATGCCAGAAGCAGCATAAGTGAGTTCACATCAGCCTGCCTCTGAAAATCAAATAGCCAAGAAGAACATTGCAAAACACTAAATCCTTAATACTAGTCATTATTTCACTATGAAGTAGATGAAGAACAAAAAACGTGCAATTAGTAGACCAAATTTTAGAATGGATTGCATGGCCTTACTCTGTCATATTTTTGCTCATGCCTAAGGTTTGCAATGCCACCACAAAGTAGAGAGGTTCCAAGAACCAGAAGAAGGTTTGACAGTATGGAACCAAGTAGAGAATACTTGACCACAGCAATTTTGTTGTTGCTAAGTGCAAAAATTGCTATGATTAGCTCTGTAGCATTCCCACATGTAGCATTCAAAAGTCCTCCAACTACAATTCAAATAAATAAATAAAGCTTCAATAACATGATAATCAATATTGACATTGTTACAAACTCTCAACAAAAATTGGTTTAGTGTAGTTGAAATGTTCATACACACACCTGTAGGACCTGTGTAATAAGCAACTTGCCTGCCATATTTGAAGCAACAAGTACAAAGGGATCAAACAAAACAAGAATCAGAATTCAACCTTGAAGGGGAAAAAATATTGTATGATGATTAATGTAGGATCCAAAGAAAAACCATTAATGCAAGAAGCACTTAAGAGGGTTTTCTTACTCAGTCAGGAAGCTGACTCTTTCAGCAAGTGGAGTTAGCCCAAGTAAGCTCAAAGCAAAGATCCAAGGCTGCTTGCAACAAAAGAGAGCAGTCATATCACCATAAGTCATAATATTACAACCCCAATTGAAAATTTGATAACAAATTGCAACATTTACATTTTTCCTGAAAAATGTTTCACATTGATACATATTTTATGAAAAAATAATATTATTCATAATGGCCATCCCTTCCAAATAACCAGTACTCATCATTAATCATCACAAGTCTGAGGCAGATGCCATATTTGAAATAGTATTTTAAAGAATAAAATTTAAATAAATAATTCCATTTGGACCAAATTATTTCGGGCAAATTTTCTCATATACCAGGTTTAGTTTCTCCATGAGACAACTATTGCACAAAGAATTTAGTGCGATAAATAACGAATCCAACATTTTAACATTTGAATTTTTCCAATTAAAGAATTAGACTAAAAAAGAACGTTCCCAAAATAATCACCACTCAGTTTTTTTAAAAATAAAATAGATTTCCATGCCATCTGACAGGTTTTTTTTTTTTTGTTATGTTCCACGTTATTGTGATATGTCAATTTCAGTATATTTGTCAATTCAACTTTTTAACATTTGAATTTTTCCAATTAAACAATTAGACTAAAAAGAGAACGTTCCCAAAATAATCACCACTCATTTTTTTTAATAAAAAATAAATTTCCATGCCATCTAACAGGTTTTTCTTTTTCATGTTCTACATTACTCTGATATGTCAATTTCAGTATATTTGTCAATTCAAAATTTTCTGATTTAAAAAAAAATGCAATGAAATTGATTCTTTCAACTAATAACAAAAAGTTGATTCCCTCAAATGATAGCTTAGTTCACTTGTTTTGCTCTCATCAAGCTGGACATCAACCACAGAACCATGGTCACACAAAAAATACAATAATAATAAAAGGCGGCTTAGTATACGAGAATTCCACCTAGTGAGGTATAAAAAGAGTAGATATCGCAATCTTACCCTATATGCGAAGAGACTGTACTGTCTCCTGAAATAATACTAACAATAACAACAACAACAACAAATTATTAATAAGCATGTCGTATACTATATAAATACTCACTCTTGCAAAGCCAAAGTATTCACCAATGATAGCTAGAGGAATGGCTGGGAACAGAATGAAGAGCTTGGTTCCAAGAATGACCTCTTGCAAGTTAGCAAGCAAGTTTCTGAGGAATCCATAGCGAATCTTGGACACAATAGTGAGGTCAGATTTTTTGCGCAAGGATGATGATGACATATTATGTGCTGTTCTTCCATGTCTCATCTCCTTGCTCAACACCTTAATGTTGCCATTCTCTAAAAGCCATGGTTCTTGGTTTCTGATAGACCCCATTTTTTCTTCTTCTTACTTTTCTCAAAAGGGCTGATGAGAATTCTGGAGTTGGTGAAGTTTCTAGTATAAAATAAGGACAAATTAAAGTGATGGTAATACTATTGCAGAAGGTGACATGTAATGGAATGTTACATGCATTGTGTTGTATAAATAAATAAATATAGATAAGTAACATGGAGAATGAGGTGTGTCAGTGAATGAAATTTCCAGGAAGTTTCGTACCTTTGATTATTTTGCTATGTATTGACAAATTCGAGAGAAAAAGGAAAAAAAAAATCAAAACGCGTTTTTTCAATTGAATCTTAATAATTATTTATCATATAATTTTAATTTTTTAAAAAAAGTTGATTAGATAAAATCTTTTAATTTAAAAGGTTATGTATTTAATTTATGCATGAATATTGACTAAACACGTATTTATTAATAGGTATATATTTTAAGAGTCCTGAGGTGAAGATTTACTGGAAATTTCTCGGAAGGTGCCAATTTTAATATAATATATAATATATAAATATACTATTAAGTTGATTTATTTTTTAACAACATTATTAAGTTGATTTATAAATATTAGTAAAAGAATAAAGTGGAACTGCATGGAAATATTTTATTGTATTCAATTTCAACTGAAATTAAAATTTTCCGTATTAGTTTTTGTTATGATTGGACAGTATAAATATTAGTATGCAAATTATAACATTATAGAATGAAATATATGATAAATTATATATATGAAAATATTTTTTTGTTAAACTTGACAATAGATACATATTTATAATTTTAGGTTACATCTTGAATAATAAACGTACGAAGAGCGACACTTTAATTTAAACAGTTTAATATATTTCTTTTAATCAAAATCTCATGTCTGCATTTTATGCATAGAATAATACTGTGATAAGAAATTTATTTTTCTATAACATCTAAAATTAAACATTATTTTTTATCAGTTCGGCTAAAAAAAGTGATGACATGTATTATAACCTGTGATGCCACAACATATTAACATGGAGTAATTCTATATATTATATAAGGAATAATAATTTATTCCAATAACATGTACATCTCTTTAATTATCCAATTCTACTGAATGAGAAAAAAAGGAGAAAGAAAAAAAGAAATACATTTAAAATAAGAATGTAGAATGAATTTTTCAGATGTATATAAATTTTTCATTCACATGTTATCAATAGTGACACGCCATCCATCCTTTAATTTATGATTGGACCCATTATTGTTTTATATAAATATGTATTTTACTAAGTTGATTGATAAATTTTAGTAAAATAAATAAAGTGACAATGTGTTAATATATTAATTTCAAATGAAATTAAAGCTTTCTGCATTTTTTAATATGATTGGACAGTAAAAAGATTATTAAGCAAATTATAATGTTATGGACTCAAACTTGTGACATCGCTAAATTTTACAATATTTATTCACTGATTTACAACTTTGTTTAGGTGAACCTAGCTAAAATATCTATTATTGAAATTAATAGTTAATCTTCTCAATAGATAGAGCTCACATATTTATAATTTTAAAATATAAATAAACATATTATTTTATTATTGGGTAATATAAAACCCTGGTTATCCAAAGTCTTGATCAATCACCGTCTATCTCACTGCTCAATGAAAAAGGATGAATAGCATAAAATTTGAGATAAAGTAATTTAAGACGTATTTAAAAAGAATTAAGATGATTAAACCTTAAGGATTTTGTTTGATTGATAGATAAAAATGAGAGACAAATTTCTATAGATAAATTTTTTTTATATTTTGAAAATTACATACATTGATTGTAACGATATTTGAATTTAGAATCTTATACATACTACTTAAATCTTTTACTATTAAACCAATCCTAATAACCTTTTATAGATGAATTCTATATATGAAATACATATAAAACTCATTTATAAAAAGTTCTCTCTCATTTTTATATCCTAACTAAATACACCTTAAATATTAATTTTAATCCGTATGTAGGTGCCTGTAATGAGTCGGAGTATATGCACTGAGGCTTGGAATTTGAAATCTTCTCTCAATCTAAACTAGCTTCACCTTTTTTACTTTTTTCTTTTCGCATACAATAATGATAGTTTAGAGTAATAATTAATTAGCAATATGATAGTTTTAAAGTGAATTAATGAACGGTAATTAATAATACTAAAGATGTTATGTTACACTGATATTTCATCATCTCATTATATATAGTATCTAGGATGTATTATGTCTAATATTAATATCGATATTCAATACTTCAAAATATTGTCACAATTAATTTTTTTGGATGGTTTTATAAATTGGTTTGTTCACAAAATATCATTGATGTATATTTTTTATGTTTTCTTAAAATAATTATTATAAGAGTTAAATAAATTAAATAACAAGTTGATAATCCCATATCTTAAATTTTAGAATTTTACAATATCCCCATATCAATATTGATCATATTAGTATGTATTTTATCTATATTACAAAGCTATTAACTTATTCTATATTCAAAATAGTTTATAATTAATATTTTTATAAGATAGCTTTTAAATTAAAAGCGCAATTACTTTTAAAATAGTTCCGACCAAGTATACTTGAAAGATTAATTTTAATATAATGTCAGTATAAATATTTTATATCAGTAATTAAATAAATTTTTATTTTTAATTTTGAAAATATTTATGTTAAAATTTTTAATAACATATTATTATGGACCTGAAATGCATCGTCATAAGTGTATCATTTCACTCCATTATCACTCGCAACAGTTCAACATTTCTTTTGTACTTCACAACAGGATCATTATAGGGGATCAAGGCTCACCAATATATATATATATATATAGATTGAAAAAACTTTAAATATATGGGATTAAATTTAAAAAGTTATGAAAGGTAAGGGATGTAATTAAAAAAATTAATACAAATTATTAAACTACTTGTTTTGCTAAAAATAATTTTGATACTTTAAATAATAATCAGTGAATTAACTATTAAATATTATCTTTTTCAATTGAGCTAACTATGGTTCTTGCAGTTGCAAATAATATAAGTGAATTAACTTTAAATTATTAATTAATTAAGTTTGCCTTTAAAAATTGCTTGGTTATGTGAATCAACGTGTTTTTTTATAATTTTAAAATTATATCCATCACAATAACATTTGAATTTAGAATTTCATATACCCTTTCAAAACACCTCACATTACACTAGGCAAATCAACGGTAAACAATTCCACGCCAGACTCGGTGAACATATGAATAACAACTAAAATCTTATTTGAGGTATAAAATTTTCCGGATTGGGAATCCGTCGAGCAGAAGAGACTCAAGTCACTATATATAAATTAGAAATTCTTGTATACAAAATTTAATACATTATGTTTAAATACATTCATAATAAAAGTATATATCATCAACTTTATTCAATATATATTTATTTTTTATATGGGGCGTATCACATTAAATGAGTAATTTATTATGAGAATAAGAATAATAAATATGGGTCATATGATGATCTGAATTAAAAATTAATTAATAATAATTAATACTCACATGCTCATTTAAAAAATTCACATAACTTTAACTTATGTTTTAATTTTAACCATTCATATAAAATCTAAAGATCAAATTTTACTACTCTCACTCTCTAATAAACCACATGTCTTATTCGATGCGTTCTCCATTTATGAGTTTCGCTTTCTTCTGTATAAATATGTCTAAAAAAATTCATAAAATTATACTCTTACAAGAATTTTTCTATAGAAATATCCTAAGCAGTAGACAACACGTTGATTAATGATTTGATACTGTTTGTAGTAACTGAAGAAGTACAGGTAAAGTACAAGACACTAAACGGCCACGCAAATATGCAATGTACTCTAGTAAACTTCCTGGAAACCGTAGGCCACTATGAGATACATAGAGTGTTGATATTTTTCAAACAATTAATTTAAAAATTATTTTAATTTGAAATTTTACTTTTTATGGTATAAATAATTTATACAATATTGAAGATTTTCTTAATTACTACAAACTAATAGTGTTAAATAATTCTATACTATTATGTAATATAAACTCCAGAAACTTTTAATTAAATCAAATTGAATCATTATCTATTATGGTATCTATCAACCATAATTTGATGCTTTTTAAATTGCTATTATAAAATTATTTCATACCGTTATTACATAGAAATTGATTTCATTCTATAATTAATTTGTATATATGGACAAGATAGATAAACCATAACTCTGTACCTATGAACATTTGTAGTTCACCTATGCTTCTCTATTGAGAATTAACCTCTTTTCAGCTATCGTAAAAAAAAATCTATAATATGTATGAAAATAAAATAACTGATCTCTTCAAAAAAAAGAAAATAAAATACAAAATTTCAACCAAGATAGATTAACTAATCGAATCAAAATGTCACATTTGGCTGTATGAAATTTAATCCGTGTCTGACCGAAAAGATCTTGAATGAGATTAGTCATTCTCATATATACAGTCATACATGCTAATTGGTCCTCGGTTGAAAGCTTTTGTCACACAATTCAAACCAAGTTGTGCAACTTGCTACCCTTCCGTGCCTCTAAATGGTTTTTTTTTTTTGCCCCTCTAATTATTTGTTAATATATAATAAATAAATATAAAATTTTTAATAACCTATAAATTTTTAAATTTATTTAATTTTTATCTTTTCACATAACAATAATAATTAAAAGACAAAGAATAAGATATGATTTAGACACACAAAATTTCAATCTCTTTGATACTGCAAGAAATCTTTTAACTTTTATGAAAATAATAAAGCGTAAACATTGGTCTCTTCACTGTTGCTCAGTACTCTTTTTGTGCTCATAATTGTTTGCTAGCATGAAAAAATCATCATATTCTTTGTCCACAGCGCTAACTAAATGCCGCATCAAAGTGCCCAGAGCCAGGAGAAAGTATTGAGAAATTTCCCAGAAGTAATTGTATTCTTTATCATCAACCTTATATATATAATAGGGAGTTTTATAGTTTGGCAAAGAAACCAAGCAGAGTATAGTGTAGTTTCACTTCACTACTCTTTCCTTAATAAGGTACTGTCCTGAACTTCTTTTACTTGCTCTTACTTAGTGTTTTGGCTTCATATATATAAGTAAGTGAAAATTGAAATCGGATCCACACGTTTTAAGTATTTTAAAACTTCTATAATTCTTTAGTTAGGGTGAATTAGGTATAGATTATTTCTTTAGACATGGCCACATGGCGAAAGCTTATCATGAAATTGCATTATTTTAAGGGTGTCATCAGTTAATTATTAGAAAATTAAAGTTGCTGAGTGGAATAAATAGATTTTTTTCAAAACAAAATTATAAGATCTGTGATTGGGATTGCAAGCAGCTACTATTATTGAACTGCAATTTTCCATAAAATGTTTATATTATTAGTTTTCTAAAATTAAGGAAGGTAATCCCTGCAAGATAAGGCATGTCTGTCAACATGTGCTTGCTCTACAATTTGTCAGTAAGATCATTGTTGGTTTCTGATACTTTGTGTGTTTGGAAAATGGAAAATATTATATAAATAATAGGTGATCTTTTGTTTATTCCTCTTTATATAGCTATAACTAATTATTAGTTTTAGTATACACGTCAAAAAAAAAAAAAAAGTTATTGCATATATCTTCTAAAGATAATTTCTCAGCACCTGCTCTGCCAACTGCATGACATGCATGGTTCAGTAGAACTTAATGCCTTTTCTAATGAGAGATCTGTGAAAGGACATAGCCATTGTGTAGGACCACATCCTTTTCTCATTTTTTAAACATTTTAATTCCTCAGTCACAAAATCTTATAAGATGTCTATCTTTGAGAAGTATCTAGTTCAAGTTGGGTTAACTCATTAAAAAATAAAGTTCTTTCATAGAATTAATTTTTTATCCATCAAATTTAAAAATTTAATTTTAATTTGGTGTACCAATAATTTAAACTTCCTCACATAGATATTCACTCATTCAATTAAATTGTCTCTTTTACATAACGTTTGAAATGGTGGAATAAGAGTTAAATATATTTATTAATATGTATTTATTATATAATTTTATTGTTCCTATCTCATTATTCTTCTTCTTAAAAGTTGAAACAAATCACCACCCATGACCTCGGACTCGGAGCTCCGTAACTTAATCCTTTGCGAAAAACCTGTCATTTCAGATTGAATGCATCCGAAAATCCCTCCAAACAGTAGAATCATAGGATATTAAATTTACTCCCATGCATGAAATGGTGCCCACATATATAATCAATGTTCTACTATGTTTTCTTTTTGTTGGGCAATCAATGTTCCGTTGTAGCCACATCTTCGTAATTTCGTTCTGTCGAATGCTATATCTCCTTGTCACGAAGGGCTATAAGCCTCATTGGGAGGCTCACTTACTAATTGAGATGTAAAAAAAATTGACAAAATTTGTGATAAAACCTCCATTTTCGAGTAAGGGTAAAAAACTCCAAATTATCTCTCAATTTCTCAACGACAATGAAGTATAATATTACAATGATAGTATTTCCCAATTATACATAACTACTATAGAAATATTCCCTAACTAATTATTGGAGTTGTAACAATTTGTTATGAAAATCACAGTAATCATTAGATAAAGCATGTATATAACCGACTTATTTATTAAAAATTAAAAAGTACAATATGACATATATTTTGACAAATAAATTTTAGCAAAGTTTCTTGCTAGCTAACATTTTTCATATAAATAATATGTCAATAATGTCCTTTGTAACGTTGTTGTCCTTATCAATGGAGGCCAACGTGTGAGAACACCCCAACGGCTCAAACTCTCCCACCTCACTTCCACACTCTTATCACATTATCACTTGCCTCCAAAAACCAACTCATTTTGGATTTTTGGTAATGGTTGCAATCCTATCCCAATCTGCTACACTACCCCTCACCCCTTCAACATACCCAATAGCCACATATGTATTCACCTGCATGCAGACATATTATCGCATGCCCCCCATCACATGCATGTGTGTTCTGAACACTCACCCTCATGCACAGCTTCCTCGAAGCTTCCTCTTTTCCCTTCAAGCATAACTTGTTCTCCTACCATGTGACACTCTCCAATCTCTACAAGTAACTTATTTGTTCCATTTTTTTTATATATTTTTTCTTTGTGGTTTAAAGGAATGCTTGCTTAATTGAAAGTACACTAATTTATGGAAAGATCTAACTGACAAGGTACATTTGATTATGATAAATCTGCTCTAATCAATTGAGGGATTATGAGGCTTCCTTGAAGTTTTCTATGTCACCAACATTGGTATATAATATAATGGTTGTTAGTAATTTGTAGTGCTTTGTTCTAAATTTGTTGATGTTGAGACCATGTGTATGAGTGTGTTGGTAAGTTTGTTTAATTATATGAATAGAGAAACGGGGTAAATATTGTTGAATTGGATATAGATTATAGGTTTGACTCATACATATCATTATTGCTATTTAATATGTTACTTTGTTTAATATATAAGATATTAGTTTATTGATTGATATGATTTTTTTTTACTGTATGACCTATATTGCACAAATATTAGTATGAATATTTGGTATGATATGGGTATACTATATAGAATACGTTATAATTAAATTATACTAAAAATATGTAAAATATAACTAAAAGAATTTAAAAGTATCCTATCGATATACAATATATATTCAATATGGGTACATCATTGACTATTTTGAAGTATTCAGATATATCATATGGCAAGACTAATATAAACTAGACATGTGATGCAAAGAGCAATTGAAGTGTTACAATGTTGCATTTATGCATGCGAGCTGAAAAAAAAAAAAAACCCAAAACTTTTTCCATAAAACTATTGTATCTTAAAATACATATATTTTTATTATTATTAGGACTATTAGAAAATTAATATTCTTGTTATGTATTAGAGAATAAATTCATTAATATATAATAAATTCAAGATTTTTTTGTTCTCTAATTTATGAGGGGAAAAATGCACTAAAACTTTTTCTATATTTTTTTTTATGTTGTCATCAAGATATTTTATTTGCATATTAGTGTTTTTAAAATTTATTTGGTTAATATGTTTGTCTGGAAATGATAAATTTTTCTGATTAATATGTATAACTATTTTTTGTTTAAAATCTCCCTAATATATGTATTTTCAATAGTAATTTTGATATTATGTAAATTACAACTCATCATATTATTGTGATTATAATTTAAAATTATGAGAATTGATGCATAGGAAGGCATATCATTCCTCTATGTTTGCCCCCTAATAGTTTAGTCATCTTCCACCATTGCTTTTAATAATTCATTTATGCAAAAATAAGTTCATCATTGTTGATTAAACAGCTTGTTTCTAATGCATGTCCTATGAAGGTTTTGAGTGTATTTGGATGTGGTTTTTCTAGATAAAAATTATTTTTTTACTTTAATTTTTTTTATATTTGAATTCTTTTAAAAAAATCAGATTTTTTTAAAAAAAATCTGTTTTTCAATTTTTTATAAAAACCAAAAAGAGTAGCTTGTGAAAAAAAATATTTTTTCAGTTTTTCACTTATATATAAAATTTAAATTTCATAATTATTTTTTGAAAAATGGAAATAAATGCATCCTATATTTTATTTATTTATTTATTTTGTATTTGAGGAACATTTAACATTATTTGTGTGACATTGGTAAACAAGCGCATGGTCTAATATTTGTGTCGTGTGCTATAAATATAGTTTTCAGGTTTCTCTTTTTTTTTAATTAAAATAGTTTTCAGGTCTCTTCTTAGTTGTCGCTTTGGCCTTGGTTAGCTTTGAAGTGAAAGTGGCTTGGCACTCAATCTCTCTTTTGCTTCATTCTGGAAATTACGATTTTGTTTTCACCAATATCTTACGCAATATTCCATTTTCTTCTTCCGGTTATTGGTCATACTAGTTTGTATTAGGGTGTTTCTCCCATTACTTTTTTATTATGAACCCGCGACCTTTTTCATTCTTTATAAATAATGCTATACATTATATTCATATAATTTCATGCATTTAATTTTGATGCTAGCATAATGTAATTATTATATAGGCTTTTCTAATCGGTGTCTTGAGGATAATGGTTAAGGTTTTCACAATAAATAAGTTTAAAAATTTTGTGATAAAGCCCATACCTTGAAGACATAATAATCACACTTATCAATAGTAAATTTACCTCTTTTTAAACCTTAACTATTACCATAATGATACTAATTAGCAGAGCCGTTATTATATAATTGATTTTTTTTTCATGACTTTTAAATGGTAGCTATGAGAATTATGTTAGATTATTTTGTAGACGATATCTGCCATGAAGCTTTGTTTTAGGCTCAAACCTAAGTTTGATTAAAGTAATTAAGAAAATTTTTATTTTTCCATAAAAGTACATTAGGAAGCACAATATATCATTTTCAAATGAGAAATTTTTTTTTATCAAAACACACGCTAAAAATATTATTTTGTAGACTTATATAAATTGATATTGTGTTTATTGATAGAAAGAATAACATATTGAAACACATGATTAATTGACAATATATAATTTTTTTAACTTATAAATATTCAGTGTATTAAAATTAAGATTTTAAATAACAAATAAATGAAAATTGACATGTAATATTATAGGCTCTTTTACAAATAAAAAAAAATTGTTATTTATAGATATCCATAGGTTTCAAATTTATTTATCAATATACACTAAAAGCAGTACATTTAACTGTCAAATATTTTCACTAATCTAATATATTTAACTATTAAATGAATTGTATGAGTTTAAACGTCAACATTCACAAGTATTATCACCGTTGTTATAACATCATCATACAACTTTATTATATAATATGCAGCACTACTCAATAAACAAAGATCAATAACCGATTTCTTCTTATCTTCTGCACGAAAGGGGGTCCTCTTTCTGCCAATGTATCTCAATTCCGTACCAAATCTTCCTTCGAAGGTCATGAAATCCGTACCTATATGTCACGTACTCTTCCGAAGAACTCGATCAAATCAAGCTCAAGCTAGAAAGTCAAGTCAAATCTTCAAAGGCTGAAACATGTAAAGATTACAATAGTCACAATGCCACGCAAGTGTGGCTTAAAATAACATATCAGCTTTGTCGTCTTCAGTAGAGACAAAGTCATTTAAAGACTGATTTGTCTATAGACGGCGCATCTTCGTGGTACTTGAAGTTAATTACAGCAAACCTCTAAATTCGTCTGGGACTAAAAAGGCAGGGACAAATTAATTTCTAAAAGAGATTAAAATATCAATCATATTAATTCTAAGAAATAAAGAATCACAACACCAATGTATCTATAAATAGGCACACGTTATCCATCCACATAGGATAGTAATTAGTCGTATTTATCCTCTATGTTAAAATCTTCACCTAATAACCCATTAGAGCAACCATTAATTCTAATCTAATAACCCATTTTATAATATGATCTTGTTACTACAAACCACTAAATTCATCTTGGATTCAAAACAACAGCAGACAAATTAATTTCTAAAAAAGATTAGAGTATCAATCATATTAATTCTAAGAAATAAGTAATCACAACACCAATCTACCTATAACCTGAAAGAAAATCACATGATCCAATCATATATGAAGTCAGTAGTTATATTTGCCCTATGTTAAAATATTCCTTTAATAATCGATTAGACTCAACTCATTAGCTTATTTTATGACCTAATAAATATTAATTCTAAGAAATAAAAATCACCACCAATTTATTTATGTTAAATGGTAAGTTAACTAATGAAAAGTCATGTTATCCAATCATATGCAATAGTTATTAGTCATATTTGTTCTATGTGTCAAAATCCTCCCCAACAACTTATTAACTCATCTTACCAAATCTAATAATTTATTTTACAGTAGGATTTTGATACATGATTGTGATATAAAATTAAATAACAAGAGACTAACTATAAGTATTAAAACCAAATGATTTTCAAAATGTTGGGATCAAAACCAAGAGAATTTCTAGGGACCAAAGCCAATACTCACTTATTTTTCAGGAATTCAAAAGATATTAAAGCCTACAAAGTATTAGACCAATTTATCCTTAGAACTAATATGATTAACATTTTTAATTCACAAAATTTATAAGGAAAAATTTTATTTTTCAAATACTAAAATAGCCGACAATATTTCGGTCGTAATCGAACTTGTGGATTCGCTCTTGAAATTAAAGCTGATCACCAAGAAAAATGGCACACCATGCCAATCAAAGGGGACCCTACCAAGCTTTATACTTTGCATGTGATATAGGAAGCCAACCCGTGCTAGGAAGCTTTTTCTAATTCAAAGCTGAAGAAGCAAACAAATAGGTAGGGTTGTCTTATGAAAGTGATAGAAGACTGTCCCTTTGAGTCACTCAGCTGCAACATTTATAATCTTTACATGATCATGATCATGATCATGCCATAATGGCTAAGGACAGAAATGAATTTCATTGAAAGAGAATCAATCAATCAATGCATGAAAGCAGTTACAATAAAAGTGCAAAAGGCCAACTAAGAGATCCATAAAGTTAGATGATCTCAACAGTGTGACAACCAAAACCAAGAAATGAATACTGCCCCTGTATAAAAATAAGAAAAGAAACTGTGACATCATTACTCTCGGCTCAACAACAAAGCTTTGTCCCACTAAGTGAGATTGGTTACATGAATCAAATGGCGCCATTACTCTCAGCTCAAACTTATGAAAAATGTTACAGTGGTAAGAACTGTTACTAACTGTAAGTGCTGCAAATTAAACTAAAAAAATGCTAACTATGACCTCAAGAAACTTTGTTAGTGGACCAACCTTCCAATTTCCACTCATTATTCTCCCTGGCATGCTGTACTACTTGTTTCTAAAGTTTTTGTTTCAGATTTATCATTTCCTACAGGCCTGATGCAATATACACGGGATTCAATATGCTGCACTTCTAGACCTGCCTTCTCGCAACCATTGAAGAAAAGCTGTTCATCTTCCTTCCCAATTCTTCGCCTCCAGCTCATTAAAAAGGCTGGCCATGGTAACACTACACCCCCTGCCAGCAAAAAAATATTAAGATTCAGTGGAGATGCAAATTTTGAGCAGCTAAAGTGTGTTGATCGAAAGAGTCTATAGTACGATTCTGAATTACCGTCATCATTGTTATTCCCCGCTGGAGAAACTGCTTTCCTATCCCTCGGTTTGTAACATTTGAGAGAAAGGAAATGGTCTGTATCAAATGTGGATATTGCTTCACATCTACAAGCATTAAGAATTAAGAGAGATGTATTAGGCAGGGACCATTTCCACTGTAATAGTCTTCCTTTCTTCTCTGAATCTTCCTTGAGAAGAAAGAGGAATGAACTCCACGAGAGAAGAGATCAGAAACTCAAATTAAATCGATTCCCAAAGCATGATGTTTAGGACACTGTTTAGTAACCATCAAATTAATGCGTGGCCAGGACCAGAACACTACCCACTCTCCCTGAGATTGTAGTTTCTTTTAAATATTTTAACAAGAATGTTTTTCTTTGAATTAATCACAGGTGAAAATCTAAATACAATTAAAAAAAGAAAGAAAAAGAACATAGTTTTGATAAGTATAAAACAAAAAATTATGAATTCATTTCTTAATTTTCAATTTTAATGAAAAGCAAATCATTAGTGAAAGTTAGAGTCCTAAAAAGAAAAGAGGCAACAGAAAAGTTAAAGCACTACTTCCCTCCTTTACAATCATACAATTCAGAACATCCTTTCAAATTAGATCTGCTCGGAAATTACCAATCTTGCCATTTTATGAAACAGTAACCGGCAAGTGACAAGATAGACAGACACTGCATCCAAAACCACAATATAACAAAAAAGATCTTCAGCATTATAAGACCAATAGTACAATAGGCATGCCATTGCTATGCTTTTCTGGGCCACTATTTATAAAGTGCTATAAACTCCGCAGAGAACTCAACTAATACCATCGGAACGTAAGATCATGTTTTGTGGTCCCTCATAAGTAAAAATGTAATGGACTTATTTGTCCTATTTGTGTTTTTATAGTTAGGGGTCAATTTGTCCTATTTTAATCATAAGGGACCACAAGATGTAATTTTTTTCCTGAGGGACTAATCTATCCCACACTACTTTTTTCAAAGATCAAATTGGGGTTTACTCTAATTCTACTTCTTGTAGCAAACTTAGTATTTTATAGATTTCAATTGGAAAGAAATAATAATGCTGATTTTATGTGTTATTCTTGAACTATTCCATCACGGATAAATTGCATTAGTTACAACAAACTAACATTTAAAAAACAAGAAGGAATGTTGGCTAACAAAGTCACTAAGTTGGAAGACAATTATCTTACATAATAAGATATCACTAGCAATGATCAGGTCCCAGTCAGGGTCAGACTTTGGAAACTTGTCACCCCAGGTGTCTGGAAAAACAAGCACATTAGTGTTTCTTAATGAGCAACTACTCTGAGTATATAAAGTCAATAAAGAACAAATTAAATGTACAGATTGTGACTTCTAAAGATGAAAACAACAGAATTCTGGAGTTCTTTTCAATTTTCATGATCAAGAAACTGTATCGTAAAATTATCCCCATGAAGGATATGGCAAGGGATATCAAGCAGATTTCATCTTCATTCATATGGAATGAGTTATGTTAACTACTCAGCGATAAGGATAGATTAAAAAATACTTGTTTTATGGCATAAAAGATTTTAAATTACATCAATAGGGCAACTAAACTAACCAGAAGAAAACAAACAACCACTACTGATAAAACTGGTTCAGATTATACAAGAAATAAAGCTTTATTGCTATGGAATCCTTGGTTTATGTGATCAAGTACCTAAATCTCAAAGGGGAAGGGATAATTTGAGAGTTCCCTCAACTCTCCCAAAACTCTCTCAAATTCCCAAATACAAATCTACCTTCTCTCTCTCTCTCCCCCTTATTTCTATATATATTAAAAGGCCCATTACAAGGCCCAATGTCCTATCAACTACATTGAAATCCTGCTCAGTGGCTAAAAGCAAATGATGGCTAAGTCAACAGAAAGAAGGCTCACGCTTTATGTGGGGAATGACAGGTATTTCATTTGACCTACAGTTGTGAGCTATGTTCTCTGCTATTTCTTGATCATCGTAGTCTGAAGTTGTAATATCAAGATTATATGCTTTCTGGAGAAATATAGCCAAAGCACCTGTGCCACTGAAATCAGATATAAAGCTACATGAGCAAGAAAAGAAATTGAATGTATGAAGCCTGGAGACCTAACTGCACACAAGATGAAATGATTCGAGACAGTTATTTTTTTTTTTTATGCTGGATTCTGATATTTTGCTTTATTGGTGTCCTGAACTGTGTGGCAAAAATATATCAGCTATGTAAATCATTTTAGAAGGCCTGTTGATCACAATCTCTTCTTGTGGGACAAATCATTTCACCAATTTAATCCCCCATCAAGCATCAATGCTCCATCCCTAACTAAAAACATAGTAATACACTTCCATATGTGATGGCAATAAGTTATTAGTCTGCTTGTCACTTGTCACTTGTCACAAACAAAAAATGTACAACCAAGAGTGATTATAGATGATACAAACATCACAAAATCAAGTCAATATCACTTCAGTACAAACATTTTGAGCAACATTTCCTTGAAAATAACTCAAAGCACTTGAAATACCTTCCCAACTCAATGGCACGTCGTCCTTCGATGCATGATCTGTGCTGAACTAACCATTCCACAAATGCAAATGTCCCAGGCCAGAGTAGATTTGCATTCAGTTGATGAAAGGAAAATTCTCGGACAATCAATTCCTGCATAAAAGATAAAGTGGCTAAGACCACTTACAATGAAAGCCTATGCTAAATTGCCAACAAAACTCCAAGCACAAGGAGAACTAAAAGCTTGAGCTTTAAAGTTAAAAATCCAAATAAGCAACCCCACCAAAAACAAAAATTGAAAAGTATTGTCTTTCTAACACCCATCCTAGCATAAAAAAGACCATCTCAACAGAAACAACAACAAAAGCAAAAGGATTTTTATTTGCTCTTTACAAAAAATAGACATGCATACACATGAATTACAGTAGACAAACACTGCAATCTGATATGTTGTCAAATTATCTGATTTAATTGTGAGGCCAACATAGAAGGCAGGCCTAGCTGAAACACTAGTCAACAAGAAACAGCCGAACTGTGTTTACTATCATGATAGCATTCAAATATACAAATCCTCTACACCAACATTTTTCTAATAAAAGATATGTTTAAAAGCCACAGCACAGTAACAGTTATTTTGGATAAATTGGGAATAGTCCTTCTATCGTATCCCTTTCCCCAGATACTTTTAGTTTGTTAAAATGTTATTTCTGTCTTGCAGTCTATATAACATGATCAAATAGTGAGAAGTTGAGGAAAGTTTCAGCTTTCACTGATCACTGCCTTATGGAAGTGCTTGGTGAAAAAGATAGCAAATGAAATGGCAGAAAATGGATCAGGGAATGAAAATTAAACAGTGTAAAATTAATTTTCATAAAGCGGCAAGTATTGTATTTACCATTTAATCTTCAATGACCAAATAATAGAAGCACATATACATGTATTTGTTATTCTCTAACACTTGACATATTACACTTTCACCTAAACCATACCCTAATTGAAGAGATTACAAATTTTGTAATGTATAGTAGTGTACGATGACAACTTCATTTCTGTTCCGTTATTCTCATACATACCCAGCAAGCAAGAGACTATTGATCTTTACTTCCTTGTTTCCATCCCAACCAAGGAAGCCTATTCTTTCTCAAACAACGTCCAGATTGCCTTGAAAGGAATGTTGCACTAAAATCATCCAAGGAAAACAGTCACTTTCTATGACTATAGAGTCCCAAAATGGTTACATGATCCTAATTTCCTATTAACTCAGCAGTATAATTCACAACAACAAGCTGAGCCTTACCCACTAGGTAGGGTCGGCTACATGGATCAGACGATCCAATAGTGTCCTATCATGTATCACATAAATATATGTAAATCATTTATTTCTAAGCCTTTTTTGACAATTATCTGCAGAGTATAACACACCATCACAACTTTATACCCTTCCAACACACACAAAACTGCAATTACATATGGAAGTCTTCCTCAGTAGTCAGTACCATTCATTACAATGTCAAAGATCCTCTGGCACTGGCAACAATACTCTCATAGTAACCAACCCATTTGAAAAAAAAACAAAACAAAAAACAAAAAATTAAAAAAATCAATTTGCAAACTCAGCTCCTGTGAAGTCTACCCAAAAACAAAGTGCACAGTAATTCGGCTAAATCGTTCAAATAGTACCCACAATTAAACTAAAACTCTTCACATGCTATGAATTTGATAGTCCCAATAAACAAACCCCAGATGATGAATTTGCTAAAACAGCCATTGGTGAGTACAAAGGTGAAAGCTTTACCATTCCAGGAAACTGGTGCCTCCTCTCAACATAGGTTTCTTGAGTCTCTGCATTTTCCTCCCCTGCTGCTGCATTCAGACAAAAACACAACAGATAGTAATGCAATTGTTACATATAGTGACCAAAGGAGAAGGAGAGAGAGAGAGTACTCACGAGTAGGAGTGTCATCATCTTCGGAGAAGAGGGATGATGGAGAGAAGAGAGCAATTTCCATTTGTTTGTTGCTAGCTGTGTCAAAGCCAATTAGTGGTATTGTATCATTTGTTAGAACCTGAAACCTCAGTAAATGCTAAACCTAACCGAGTTATTTATTTGAGGTTTCGGATCAGCATGGGGAAAGAGTGAACCCCATTTTGGTCTCACACGAAAATATGTCGCACAAATTGGCCTGTCCCTCACGATTATAATAATACAAATTGATTCCAGTCATTTATAAAATTTGGTCAAATTGGACTTTAATAGGGGAAAAAAATACGAAATCAAATAAATAAGTCCATCGAAATTGAGAAATGATTAATTTGTCTGATTTTTTTAAATCACGAAGAATTAAAAAGTCTTTTTTTCCCTAAATATACTAATTTATTCTACATTATTTTCGTGGAGGATCAAATTACAATTTATTCAAAAAGAAATTAATCGAGTGTTTGGAAAAGCTGAAATTGATTCCAAGGAACTGAATTCAATTCTCTACTTTGAAACCAATAATTGTATAATATTTAATTACCGTGAAAGTTCAATTCTTTTTTTTTTGTGGCAAGAATTCAATTTCTTTAAAATAGCCAAAAAAATAAATCACATCCAAACCACTCTAATTTACATCAAGATTTGGGTCTAAAAAATGATATACATAAAATACTCTTATCTATCTATATTTTTTCTCATTCTCTCCCAGCACTCATTCAAAAATGAAGGGCAAAATTATCAAAACAAAGAATTCAATTTATTTTCATAGACATTATAAAACATGTTATTGAATTTAATTCTTTTATTCTAAACATAGGAATTCAAATTAGAATTAAATTGAATTCAAATCAATCAATTTTGTACATTCCAAACAAGTTATAAGAAAAGTAAAAACAATGGAGAAAAAATATCTCTTGTATGCTTGATTATAAGGTAAAAAATGGTGTAAATTTTTCATGATTAAATTTCATATGTAATTTTACCCCTATTTTTTACTCCTTAACCAAATATACTCTTATTAGATTACACATTACGAAGTATGGTTGCTTGATTAGAAGAGTTTAATTCTAATTCCTAGATTTGTAAAACTTTTTCATAGTGTAAGTAATCAAAATAAGGTGTTAAAATAAAATCTCATCCAATCAAAACCGTTAAAATAATCTAATCGAAATTGAACACTGGTCAAAATCACAAAAGTTTGAATTGGATTGTATCGTATTTTGTACTAACCATTTGTATTAGATTGAATTTCAGATTTAATTTTTAAAATCGATTAATTCCAATCTAAATCAATAAAGAATATTATGTATCATGCTTATTAAACTTGGACTAATGATCAACTCGACCAATGCACTAGATCATGATTAAATCGGTAGAATTTAATTTAATTAAATAAATGTTCCATACAAGGTTCTAAGATCCAATGGATTAAGATTCAATCCTTAACGACAGTATCCAAGTTAAGGCTAAGTTAAGTTCTCTCAATATAAAGGTGTTAACTAAGCTTCAAAACTTGTTCTTAACCAACCTTTCGACGTTTTATAAGGGTTGGTTGAGGATTGTGGAAGTGAACGGTCAAATAAGTCACAAAGTCTTCTAAATATGTCGATCACACAAATAAAGCATCGTTCCACAATGATAGTACCAACTAGATAGACAATTAAAGAGCCAAACCCATTCAAAGAGCTTTACAATCGGAAAATATTCCTGGGCTTTCTAGTTGATCGGCCTAGAATAACATATATAGTTCATGAGCCCGATTATAAATCAAAAGTACTTTGACTTAATGAGCAAAGACTTTGAGTTTTTGATTTAATGAGCAAAGACTTTGAGAATTTATAGAATTAACCCAAAATAGTTAAATTAAATATTCCAGAAAATCCCATAAACCATATGAAATTTGAAAGATAAGTCTAGCTAGTTAGATAACACTATATCCAAATTTTCTCCAATCAGAAATAATTTAATTTGAGTGACTAGATCACACTATGCCCAAATTTTGTTTGATCAGAATAGTTAAGTTGCTTTACACATTTATATATTAAATTTGTTTGCTTATTCCCATTTTTTGGCCCACTTTTGAGCTTTTGTTTTCATGAGATTCCAATTTTACACTTTTAGTTGCTTGCGAATCGAGGCCATTTTATATATGACTTACACACATCTTTTCCCTTAAGGCCATTAAAGCTCATAGTGGACCACTAAAAACACTAAGTGGTGTTTGGTTTGATTGTTTTCATTTTCATTTTCAATGAAAAGAGAAATAACCAAGAAATATGTTTGGTTGATCATTTGAGAAAATGTTTTCATGAAAATATCTCCTAAAACACGCGAACTGAAAACGTCATTTCACATTTTCATCATTTTCATTGTAAGCTATTGAAAAGATGAAAATGGTGAAAGCAGTGGCACACTGTGTCATATTAATGAAATGTGTTTTCTTTTTTTTTAAAAAAAAAATCTTGTTCTTCTCATTTCATCGCAAAACAGGAGCACAGACCCAAATCAAATCCTTCATCTTCCTCATAATCTCACCACCATCATCATTCCTCATCCTCCACGGACATCGCGAGCTACCATTGACTAGCCAAAGCCTTCATCCTCCAGTCATGCCACCAAAATAAAGCTCCATCACCTCTGCCCAACCTTCTTGAACTACCCACTGCAAAACAATTCGCTCCCGCCACCATCATCCCATCTCGAATGTACCCATGCCATCATCCTCCATCGCGTGCACCTCGTATTGTCGTCTGTATGCTTGCTTCTACCTCACTCGCCATGGCCACTATGCTTTGTCACTTTCACTGCACACCCATTCCTCTTTTTCTCATTTTGTTTTGGGTCAAATCTCTTCCTCAATTTTAGTCTGAAGCTGAAGCTTTTTTTTTTTTTGGGTACAAATGAGGCTCAAGCTTTATCATCAATGTTGTTGTTCTGTTTTTTTGTTTTTAAGCTTGTTTGGGTTTTTGGGCTTTGTTGGTGTAGGTTGTTTTTGTCATTTTTTCAAGCAAAAATTTCTAGCAATATTTTAAATAAACATTAAAATAATACTATAGTGTTTAAATATTTATCCATATACAAATCACAATATAATAATTGATAACTATAATAAAAATAACTTAAAAGTGAGCACTTTATTTTATTGTTAGTCTTCATATTTTATGGAGGTATTTTTATAAATTTGTTTAGCAGATGGATAAATGCAAATCAAATATATATATATATATATATATATATATATATATATATATTATATAATGTATTTATTATTTAATAATAAATATAATATTATTATCTTAAATTTAATATGAAAATATATTTTGAAATAGACAAACCAAGCATATTTTTATTGTTTGCACTTTTTAAAAATAAAATCTACTTTTATAAACCAAACGTATTTGATTTTGAAAATCTAAAAATAGAAATGTTTTTTAGAAAATGAAAATAGAAAATATTTTCACAAACCAATCGCTCCTATATTTTAGAGATTTTCAAGTTCATGTATTGTAAGCTCAAGGGTCTTTTTTATTCTACTTGCTTCAGAATTTTATAAAGGAAATATTGAAAATTAGAAATGAAAACTAAAAAATTAGAACTGAAAATAAAAATTGAAAACTAAAACCACTAGGCCCTAAGCCTTTTGTAAAACTTTTTGTGATGTTTCAGGTCCACACTTCCTTATATAAGTCTATATGGCCTTAGGGTTCCTCCCTACCATGTCTGAAAAGGTCCTGAACAAATCAATCAGGCGGCAACCCCTTATATAGATACCTTCGCTATGGCAAGGTAGTTGGCTAGCTCCTAAGGCACGTTAGGGAAACTTACCATGGCCAGGTACTCCCTCGCCATGACGAGTGTGGTTTAGTCCCTAGATATTAGAATACGTCTAAAACGATGCAATTTCGTTTAGTGACACCCTATTTAAACCCTCCCATACACATTTTCCTCCCAAAATCCAAAAGTCCTAAGTTCCCAACTATTTCCCTACCCATTTACTTTCTTCATCCTTCAATCCTACATCTTCCAATCTCCAAGATAAGGATTCTTCATGGCTTATACTTAGTTTCTCTTCATTCCTCCATGTTTATGAGTTTAGGTGTTGTTGTTTTTTATTGTTGTCAAGTTTAGGTACTCTCAATATTCATAGAGTTACTCTATGGTGTTTATGAGTTCCCATGGGTTTTCTTTTGCTTCCATGGCAAACATTGGTGTTATTCCCGCCAAGAGCTCTCTTGGTGTTGGCACCCTACGTTCCACCTCTTCAAGTGAGTGGGTTCAATCTTGTGACCTTTACTTTGGAATTAGAGTTATTTTCTTGGCCTTATGATATTAAAACATGATTTTAGAGACTATTTCATGACTAGTATGATTTATTAAGAGATTATGTCCAGGTTATGGAGTTTTATGCTTTCTAATTTATCATGAAAAACATGTTATAAAACTGATGGGATCATGTTTGTTGCACTACTTATTTATGAATAGATTTTCACTACAAGTATGATATTTAGAGACAACATGTTTACCTCAATGTTTTCAAAAATTTTATAGTTATGAAATAATGCTTTCCAAGAATCAGAGTTAGGCCCAAATATAGAATTTAGAGAAATTATTTAGCTTCATGATTTTAAATTTATATGGGAGCTATAGAGAAATAGATATTGAGTTAACGACTATAAGATAGTTAATTTTGGTACTAAGTTATCCATCAAAGGACAATCTTACCCCTCTCAGAGTATTCAAAAAATGGAACTTAGTTAGGTGTCTAATAGGGACCTTCTCAGTGCCTTTTAGAGCTCAAAGAATTATTATAGATTATTATAATGCTATATATATATATATATATATATATATATATCTAGAAATTTTATTTCTCTATTAGATTACTATTCCTCATGAGTTATAGAAATTACTAGTTTTAGGATTATTATATATGTAAATATGGAAATAGTTTTAGATGTTGCATTTATTTATGTTATTATGTACTTTTGTTGGTTGTCCCATGTGGAGGTTAGGCTAAATCTGTTCATTGAGTTTTAGATGAAACCGCTCTTCTTTTCCTTCCCTTATAGATACAACTATTATCCCATATCCTTCCCAACTTCCTCCTGCAATAGCTTACTTCAATTTTGGTAAGCTTTACTTTGTAGTAAAGCATTAGTTTATGTTTCTAGTAGAGTGTTCTAGTGATATGCAAGAATCCCTAATCCTGCATGTATTTTGATTTTTCATGCTTAGAGATTTATACACATGCTTATTTTGATGGATTTCATGATTTTGTATAGAGTAACTTGATTTATATTTTAATTGATGATTATGAATTTCAGACTAGACTTATGAAATGAAAGAATTTATACATTGAATATGTTTTGGAAATTAAAGTGGTATTTAAACTATGCATATAGTGCGACTTAGCGGGATGAAGTTTATGTAGGATGAGATTTCTTACGTGTCGATCATGTTCCCAAATCGGGTCATGATACTTTCGAATTAGCAAGTATTGCATTAATCATATTTGCAGTTACACTTTTATTTTTAAGGGGACATTTGTCCTTTCTCTATCTATACAAAAGTATTAAAGACATATACTTTTCAAAACATCGTCTCTTAAAATGGCAAACTCACTGAAACTTATTTCAACCAACCCCATCATCACATCAATCACCATTAAAGACACCTCCTCACCATTGGACTTTTTGACTCCCTATTGATCGTTGATGAAACTTCTTCTATACTCCCATCCATTCTTTCACAATTCCTTGGATTCCTGGAGAGAGTTTTTCAAAGAAGGCCTTTCCTCTCCAACAAGAAGAAGCATGTATTCTCTCTCTAATGAGTGAGTAAGCAACAAAAGGGACTTGAAAACTTGCTTACTTGTATTTATCGTTTGTTTGTATTCCTTCTTTATTTTTGTTTCTTGTTTGTCAATTATATGCACTTTATCAATTTTTCCTATTTTTTATTAGGATAAAACCTCAATCATCTCAGTTGTCTTCTTTTTGGTATTGTTCTTCGTATTTTTTACAATTGTTTAACTTTCTTGCAAGCCAGATCGCATTTGTGTGAAAAAAGGTATGTTTTTGGGAAAGTTTTGAATTTGCCTCATAATATTAAGCTCATATGTTGCTTGTAATTTTGTTGTGATTTGTAATTGGGGAAATTTGATACATAGAATGCATTGCTAGAATGAGAAAGAGCAACTTTAAACTATGCAAATAGCAAAAATACTACAATTTTATCGTTAATAGAATCTTTAACTGAGTGTAGAGTTGATTTGAATAATTTCTTAATTATAAGATGTAGTCCTATGGGGAAAATAGGCTTAACATTTTTTATTTTTATTATTAAAACATATTTTCACATTCATGGGTATATTAGTGATTCCAATAGGAAACTTTCAATTAGATTCTCATTTTTATCAGAAAACACAACTTAAAGCTTTTTATCTGATTTGTGCTCCCTCCACCCAGAGTGTAGGTTAATGGCTTTTGAAGAGAATTCAAACCATGTTTCTTTTAATTGGATTCATTGAAGCACAAAATTAGAACCTACCACATACCTTTCAACGGAGCATATAGAAAATTCTAAAAGCTTTGAATGTTGCGTCATCTCAATTGCATCCAAACATTAGGGGATTTATGCATGCATTCGAAATAGTGTGCAACATTTTACAAATAACTCCTATTGTACCTAAGTTTTTTTTCCCTTTTTCTATGCTCTTCGTATTTTGAGCAGAGCAATTTGTTGGGTGTCTACACGAAGTTATCCTAAAAATAAGTTATTCATTTCCATGGATAGCTCATATAAAGAATTCAAGGCGAATTTCTCCTAAGTAATGTTGCATCCAAATACCTATCCCTATTACTTGGATTCAAAGGGAAATCATAAATTTTCATTGTACTAGAGAAGGTTCCCTAGGTCTCCAAAATTTTATTTAGAAGATCTATCCAGTTGACCAATTAGATGTGGAAGAATTAATTAACATTCCAAAGCTATCATATGAGGAACTTGTAGCATATGAGACTAGACTAGAAAAACTAAAATGATAATATGGTATGTATTTGTTGTTTGTAAATTTATGCCTTATGGTTGACTACTTAAATTTTGTGTTGGCAGTGGCATGAAAGTGACGTCAAAGGAGTTGAGGAAAGTTATCCAAGAAAGAAAGAAAAAGCAAGTGGGAGTGCTGATGAAATATAGAAGACAAAAAAAGGAGGAAGAATGGTAAGGTTGGGAGCTCCAAACAAAATGTTCCAATATTAGAAGATGCTGAAGGCAATGATAACAATTCCAAGCATACATGATTTGCTAGGATTGACCTAAATGTGCAAATGCCAACTGGAAGTCAAGAAATTTCTTTTCCTCTATTTGATCCGCAACTCATTTTTCAAATGTTGAAGGATTTTAAATCTACTATAGATTCTGCTTATCATTATGGGATATGGACTTTCATAGTGAGATTTTCATCAATCAATTTTTGAGCATGACAAAAATATGCTAGATTCATTTGGTGGTTATGCGTTGCGATGGATGGAGCTTCATGGTCTATACATGGCAAGTATTGCTCAAGTAGTAGAGTTAGGATTGGTAAAATTTGAGAAGGAGAAAAAGAAACTTGGCTAAAAGAGAAAAAAAACCTTGTGAAGAAAATAAAGAAATGTCAAACCATAAAAGTTGGATAAAGAAGAATGCACAGTTGAAAAATAAGCAAATTAAGGAGTTAGAAAAAGAACTTGCTAAGGTGAAAATTTCCTTTGACACTGAAAAGGGAGACTCACAAAACTTCCATGGCTACATGGATTTCCAAGCAAAACGAATGAAACAAAAAAATGGAAGTTTTGTTAATCCAAATTTGAGACCTACAATTCTTAGCTAACATAGCTAATCTATCACCTACTACATTACAATTTCTTAGAAGATAATGGAAAATTATAAAATAATTATGGTTTCTACTTCAGTACCTATAGGTACGGTACTCTTCTTATTTTCAATAGTTGTGGTTGAATCTTTGCTTTTTTATATTTTAAAAAATTAAATTAGTAGAACACATGATATAATTTTAATTATAAATAACTATAAGGTATTGATACCCTTAAAATTTATGATGGTACTATAGAAATCCCAATAATTATTATAGTAAATAGTACTTATCAATATTATGAAATTTTTCAAAATTTTATGATTAATACCCTAAAATTAATTACACTATTAATTTTTTTTATTTCCTAAGACATTTACTATCAACTATAAGATGAAATGACTGATTCATTCGCATATTGTATACGCAATTAAGGAGTAGGCGCTTGGTTAACGATGGAGAATTAAGCGCAAAAAAAAAAAAATTCCAATTTTTTCAATAAAATATTCTTATTATTTCCCTCGTCACTTCGTTAGCCTCGGAGGTTACAGGCGGTTTGAGAGTGGCTCCTTCATCCACGTCCATGTTCACAGCACAAAAAGTATCTATTACATAAATATATTATCTATTACATAAAAAAAGGGAATTCCCTATTTTATCCAACTCTTTTTTGATATTTTTACCTTTATAAATAATTACCTTAATAATTTACTAGCGACTTAATAGGCATGATGCTATAATTATATATATATATACATATTTAATTCTATATTATATTGATATTCAATTTGTAAGCAATACAGGCACTATCGTGATATTGTTATGCCTATCAAATCTCATTTTAGTTTGATCTATTATTATGCCCATCAAATCTCATTTTTTATTTATATAGAAGAAATAATCTCTTTTAACTATATTTTGATATCTAAAATTTTTATTTTTCAAAATACTCTTAATATATAGAGAGTTAGAGAAAATTTAAAAAATAAATAAAATAAATTAAAAATATTAAAAGAACTTATAAAAAAATAGATTAATAGATAAGTGTATTAATTCACTAGTAAATAAATAAAGACATAGTAAAGAAATTTAAAATTGGACAAATCTAAAGAATTCGTTCATTTCAAAACTAAAATGGTAATGACAACAGTTTTTTAAAACTGGACGAAATAGTCTTCTGTCAAATTTTCTATCTATATGTCTACATTCTCTCTCTACAACTTTTGAACAACCCAATTATTTAATTTTAAATTTCTTATTATTTTTAATTTATTATAAATAAATAAAAAGAAGCAATATGCAAAGTACAAAGACAACTATAGTCATCATAGTACTGAAAAAACAACAGATACAACCTCGCCTCGTTAGTACAGCCTGTTTTCAACTTCGGAGCCTTCTCTCAGTCTCTCCCCTCTCCTCTTCTCTAACAACCCCAAAAAAAACCCTCCGATTTTACACTAATACCCTCAAACCACTCCCCAAACTCCTCTCCCTCACAAGGACAAAACAGTAATTCGATCTCCACCATCATCAACCCAAACCACCACGCTCCTCACCCACACCGGAAACCCAAATCCAAACCCAAAAAAAAAAAACCCAAAAACAAGGGGAAAAAACAATGCTCTCACCATTCTATTCTCTTCCTCCGATCCACCACCACCCGTTAACCCCAAACCCTAAATCCCCAAATTCCCCCAATCTCTTCCGTTTCAATCCCAAAGACAAAACAAAACAAAAAAAACCTCGAATCGCAGAGAGAAGTAAAAGAAAAAGAAAAAGAGTTTCGAAAATGGGAGATTTCAACCTGGCACTGGTGATCGTTGCGATTGTGGTGTGCGTGATCGTGTTCCTTGTGAACGTGTACCTGCTCGTGAACTACCAGCACCCAGACGACAAGAACCAGGCCTACTTCCCCAAATTCGTCGTCGTTTTGGGGCTCTCAGTCGCCGCAATCTCAATCCTCATGCTCCCAGCCGACGTGGCGAACCGTCAGGCGTGCCGCCACTCGATCTACAACGGCGCGTGCAACCTCACGCTCCCAATGAAGGACCTCTGGCTCGCCGTCTACATCCTCGACGCGGTGCTCGTCTTCTTCGTCATCCCCTTCGCCATGTTCTACTACGAAGGTGACCAAGACAAGTAAGTATCTAAACGTAGTTTCTGCCAAAAAAAAAAAAAGGAGAGAAAAGAAATTTGAATATTTTTAGCCGAATTTTAGGGTGCAATAGGTTTAAGAAAACAGTTTTCAGTTTTTATATTGATTTTGCGGAGAATAGTTTTCACTTGATTTCATGATTTTGTGAAGGAAACAGTGAAAATTGGAAATAAAAACTGAAAACTGGAGTTTTTTAGTTTCAATATTTTCTTTACAAAATAGTGCAAAACAGGAAACTAACAGAAAACAGAAAATGAAAACTGTTTCTTCATGGCAAACTCACCCTTAAATTTAAATGTAATTTGGAGGAATTAGTTTTTGATGACGTAGGTTGGTCTATGTAGGTGACGAATTGACGATATGTAGTGCGAGAAGACTTGGTTTGTTGTTGGTGTAGTAATGTTGCGTGATTTGAGAAAATTGGTGTTTTAATTGATGCGGGGTTTTGACTTTGTATATAGATTAGATTAGATTGACAGTGTATCTATAAATTAATTTTTCAAAAAAAAAAATGTGCGCAGGAGTGTTGGCAAGAGGATTACGAGCGCTTTGTTGTGGATGGGGACAACTGCTGTCGTGTGTGGTCTCATTCTGGGAATTTTGTATGGTATGTTATATGTGTACGCTCTTGTTTAATTTGTTTTGTTTTTTACTTTTTCAGTGTTATAGCCTCTACTGCGTTTTCAATTGTATGTGAGTGTGTGTGTGTGTGTGTGAGAGAGAGAGAGAGGGGAGGGGGGTAGGGATAAGTTGGTAATTTCAGGGTTTGATGGGTACTCAGTTGTGTTTAGTAATTTCATGGTGCGTTTGTAAGTTCTGGGTGATTGGATTTTGTTTGACACTTAGATTACCATTGTGATAGAAGTAGAAAACCCAGATAATGGTTTTGGATAGGGTTAAATTGGTAATTTAGGTCCTTTTTTTTTTTAAACTGGCATTTGTGTTAAACTTCAGTTGTCAATGTTGGGTTGGGTGGTTGGAATGTTGGATTTGTTTGGTGAACATTGTGATGAAACAGTCAAATATTGTCTTAGTGTAATAATTAATGTGTGTGAATGATAGGCCAGTAGTTAAAAGTGGAAATAGAGCAAATAAGCTATATTGAGTGGCATTGGCGCAGGAAGTCTATTGTTTGGTTCTTGCTGGTGATCACTTGTAGTTGTTGGTTGGTAGGCATAAGCATCTGTTGATTGTGTGAGGACTAACTTGGCTGTGAAGCTTCGTATTCATATCCTGAATATCTGCTGGCCAAATAAGGGAAAGAGAAAGAGTAGGGTTCGCTTCATTCTTTGGGGTCATATTTCTTTTTGTCAAACGACCACTTTGCAGACTTTTGTAAGTTGATTAAGAGTAGAAATGTTTTGAAGTGGATTTATGGCAGCACAGTGGTTGAGATTTAGGCAAGAACAATCACGATTTTGGGCTGCTCTTTTTTAGTAAATAGTAGTGCATTGTGAGCAACAGGGTCCGTTCCACAGTTTATGATTGGAAATGATTGATAGTGCTTGGACTGGACCTTTTTATATGCTGGCATTGTATCCGCCATCTATTCACAGAGCAATACTTAAGCTGCTCATATATACTGGTATAAACTCATAACAAATGAAATCAACACCATCAAAGCATCAAGTCTTTGAATAGCTATATAAGACTAATGCAAAGTTTGCTAGCTTTTTAGAGACTCTTGATGGCCTATAATACATGATATAAGTGCCTAACCCATGCTTTGTCAGTAGATTGAGATTGACTCTGGAATTGTGTGTTATCGTGATTCTCCTTTGATTATCTTATTTGGTTTATTCTTTTATTGAAGCACGATGCCATAAAATGTTGTCATAAACAAGTAGGGCAGAGACTGTTCCTACATGTCAGATATTTGAAAACATTCTTGCGGCTTCATCTGAGAGGTCATGCAAGGGATAACCCTTCACCTAACAGATTAAGCCGTTATAGGAGAATTGATCATTGGTATTGTACCAGAGTCTCTATAACTGAGAAGTCTTTAATCCTTGTTGCCCTCGTCCTTCACAATTAAATAAAATTTTAGCCAAAGATACTTGCCCTATGCATTGTCATGTTTCAAGTTCAAAGGGCTCTTCCATAAAAGAGCATCATAAAGAGATTGCAAGGTTGCAAAGAGATATTCCTAAGCCTCCACCTTTTAGGAGAGTTAGTCCTTGACAGCGCTACTAGAATTCATGATCTCAAGGTTGCAAAGCATCAACCTTACAGATGTACCAAGGGTCACCCTCTAAAATGTTACCATTAATTATTCTTTATTTTTTTTTCCTGGAAGAGATTTTCATAACTGTGGTTATTAAATGGAAAATTTGTTACTACGTGCATAAAGTCTGATTGTTAAGTGTTGACCGCCAACAGTCTTGAGCAAACATTTCAGATCCAATTGTTGCTTGGCGTGAATTCTTAACCTCAGTCTGATTGTGCTATTATTCTATGAGTGATATGTTAGGGCTTGTTGGGAAGGTGGACTTTACTGTCAGGCATCTCTCTTCTTCCACAACCTCATTTCCTAGCTCATGGGACTTCAGTAGTAATCAACAATGTATTGGAAATGGTGCTCGCCAGGTCCTTTGCTTTTTCTTTTCTATTTTTATTTTATGATAGCCCTTTTTTATGGTTTTGTTGCTTCTAGAAGCATTTTTCTCTTCTTTTTTTTTCCTTTGCTGTATCTCATTCTAGTTTTTCCCTTTATTTTGAAAACAGTGTTCTGCATACTCGGCTAGTCCTTCATCGGAGAAAACATGGACCATGCGTTCTACCTTTCCAGAATATGTTGTTGCTCTTGCCACTATAGTTGGTTCTGTGCTTTTCGCTGTAAGTTGACTTCAAGAAATGTAGTTATCTAAAGATAAAATCCTTTTTCAACCCTTGGTTGTTTATGCTTGTTGGGAATATCTCTTATTTTTTCCAAAAACAGGTGCTTTCTTTTGATTATCTCTCTCTTCATTTGGAAAGTGTATGTTTCTTTGGATATTGTGTTGTACTGTTGTTATTTTCTCTTTAGCTGCTGTGATTTTTATTATAAGCCTTGAAGGATGTGAAATTTATCAGTTTTCATTGACTCCCTACGACTCTACCTAAAAAGTACAAATTCATGCCATAAACTGCACAAAAGGCAGTCTCTTATTTTAGCTTCACGTACCAGGCCAAATTTATGGCTATTTTTCCTGCTTATGGTATTAACTATTGTTATCTCATCATTCAATCCAGATATTTGGTGGCGTTGGTATTGCTTGTCTTCCATTGGGACTTATATTTTCGTTTATTCGTCGTCCAAAGGCTGTTATCACTCGCTCGCAATATATCAAGGTATTATATGCTTTTAGAGAAGGGGACATAATAAATATTATATTCTTGTTTCTTTTATGATATGCTATACTATATTTACGGTGTGTTTGGTTGATTACTGTAGGAAGCAACTGAGCTTGGTAAAAAAGCAAGAGAACTGAAGAAAGCAGCTGAGTCACTTCATCAGGAAGAAAGAAGTGGTGCAAAGGGTAGGAAACATCGTAAAAATGTAAAGGCAGTCGAAAAGGTAAGCACTTATAGGTGATTTATCAATACTCTACTGCAAATTTTTGTTTAAGCATTTTATGCATACCCTTGTTGTCATGGGCTTTGCATGTCATAATTTGAAGTGTGCTGTTCTTGTTTGTGGTTGAAAGTTGTCTGCAGTTAAGGAAATGTTCTCGTTCATGTGGTTCCAGTTTTTTACTTACCTATCTTAATTTGACAGGAGTTGTTTCAATTAGAAGAAGATGTGAAGCTTCTTGAGGAGATGTATCCACAAGGGGAACGGGTAGAATCTTGAATTTCTAGCCTTTTGACTTCTAGGCATAAATAGTAGAATCTTGAATTTCTAGCTTTTTGACTTCTAGGCATAAATAATGTGTAATGTATCTCTTGCTGATCCTGTATGAATGCAGGCTGAGACAACGTGGGCACTAACAGTTCTTGGGTATCTGGCAAAACTTGTTTTGGGAATTTTAGGGTAAGCTGTCATATTTCCCAATCAAAGTTGCTATGGATGCATGATGCTGGAAGCCCTAGTACATAGTTTTGCAAAGCTGCGTCTTTTTTAGCGTGTGGGTTGTTTCTTCCCTCTCCCTGCACATGGGAGGAAATTATTTTGGTATACTGTTGGGCATATTCTCACATTGAACTATAGATGTGATAATGTTCAACAGGTGTTTAAGAGAAGGCCAACTGTGCTTTCTATGAAGAAAAAGGGAAGACCTAATGTCCTAGACTAAATTAAAAATGAAAATTCACGAGAAATAAGAATCCTGATGAAGCTTTCAACTCTATCTAAATCAATATGTTGTAGGATAGAGAGGATAAATGAATATGATGTACTTTTGGTAACAACCAGCATTACTTATGCATTTAATTATAGAAGGAATGCTGATTGGATGGCTAGGTCTTGTTGCGGTTTGTGGCTTTGTGCTAGGTTTGTTGCTGTTGAATATCAAAGGTGCATAGGAATATAGGATGCTTTTGTGATTTCTTTTAATCACTGTTAGGTTTGGTAGTGTGGATTATTTGGAGAGAAAATGGTTTCGTGTGTAAATAGAGGTTTTTTTTTGTTCAATGAATTGTGGGTTTTTTTTTTTTAATATTCTTCTTATGTTCATTAGATATGGTATGCTTTTCTTCTGGGTGGCTCTTAGTTAAAGATGCTTTTCTTCCAGGTTTTTATGCATTTTTTCAATTGCAATTCGGGTAGTGAATATCTCCCGGAAACTTCTGCTGAGGACATTGTTGTTATCTCATTGTAATGAAGATTGTTTATTCTGTAACAGGTTATGTTTCTCATGTATTTTCTAACTCAGTTTTGAAAACTATTCCAGGCTTATTGTTTCTGTGGCATGGGTTGCTCATATCATTATCTATCTATTAATTGATCCTCCTCTTTCGGCTTTTCTGAATGAAGTTTTCATCAAGCTGGATGATATCTGGGGTATGTTGGAGTACTCTTGCCTTTTGTTATTATTGCAGAAGTTATATGATTCTGAGTACATTACATTCTTATTTTTTATTCAGTTATTATCCGTAATATATATACTGCTTTTATCAGGTCTCCTGGGTACAGTTGCATTTGCATTTTTCTGCTTCTACCTTCTTCTTGCCGTGATTGCTGGTGCTACGATGCTTGGGCTGAGATTAGTTTTCATTACCATACATCCTATGAAGTAATAAAATAGTCTCTCATCATTTTACTTGCTTTGATCTCAATCGGTCACATAATGCTTTTATTGATCACTCACTATGTAACTTCCCTGGCAGATGGGGAGCAACTCTCATGAACTCTTTTCTCTTCAATGTGGGCCTTATCCTTCTTTGCTCCATTAGGTTTGTAATGTTACTTTTCCAAATGAGTTTTTACAACAAATTTACTTCCTAAGGCAGGCATTTATGTTTAATGGTTTTGGACCATGATAAAGTTTATGACAGTGATTTTTATTTGTCTTTGGTTAAATATAGTAGGAAGATCGAGTTCAAAAGAATGCATTAGTTGAAAGTGGTGATAAGCTGAGGCTTTGATTTTCATGTTCGAAATTTTAACAATTAAAGTATCAGGGAAAATATTATTATTATTTATTATTACTAGCTGTCGTGCCGTAAGCTGCATTTTTTATTTTGGTTCCTCTCTTTTTCTTTTGAAGGGTAGAGTGGTCCATCTCAATTACAGTAGGTTATTTATTTTTCCTTTTTTGACTTGGGTCTTTTAGGATATATTTACGTAACTGAAATTGAAGTAGTTTTATTTTGAAGAGATGGTGGGTGGTTGAGAGTGAGTGGATGAGAGAAAGAGAGAAGCATATTGGAGGGTAAAATTGGAAACCCAAAAAGCAATTATTGTTCCCAATCCCCTTTATTATTGTATTATTGTATAGATTATTTTGGTACATGCAGGGAAATTATTATTGGTTGTTTGTGTAGTATTACGAGTGTTAAAAGAGGTTGTCTTTGGGAATGTAGCCAGTAATGTTCTATATAAAGTGTGGGTGGGGCACTAGTTATGCTGTCATGCTGTATCAACATTGCTGAAGCTTCAATTGTTTTACTGTTTCAGTGTGATCCAGTTCTGCTCCACAGCATTTGCATACTATGCTCAAGCAACTGCAGCACAGGAAATATTTGGTCACACCTTGGAGTCTCTTCGTGGAATTAAATATTTGTACAAGTGAGTAAAGCCGGAACTTGTTTTTTCTCACTTTCCCCCAAGTCCTCTTATGAAACAAATGCAGAACCTTCATTTTGAGAGCCTGTAAATGTAGACCTCACAATGGGATGGCCTCCTTTTTCTTTAGAACTACTGTAAATTATTTATTTTCAGTTGAGGTTCTGTGTATAATAATCCTATTCACACGCCCAAAATATGCAAAAGTAAAAATAAACTCTGTAGGTCATTGGATCATCTGCATGGGACATTAATGTCATGCAGTATTGACCATCTAATGGCTTGTGTGTGTGTTTTCTTTTGTGTGTTTGGGGTGTGAGCTGCATCATTCACCTATAATGCCCATGCTAGGAAAGTGTTTGACTATTATCCTTGGCGAGTTAACATGAAATAACTAACATTGTTTATGCTTTACATCACAGGTACAACGTATTTCAGATTGCATTTGTTGCTTTGGCTGGATTGACTTTTGTGTATTACGCTGCCTTTGTAAGTTCACCTCTGCAAAATGTTCTTTCATCTTTTTGTGTCAATATTCATGGTGATGCTGAAGGGCTTTGAATTTGGAAATATCAGGGATGAAGAAAAAAGCCTAGTGGCAGGTTCCAATTGTCTACATGAGGTATGGTTTACAGCATGGAACAGTGTCTTCTGAAGGGAGCCATCGGATCCTTGTCGTGTCGCATTGTCTCATTCAGAGTGGCTTTTATATTCGGGTGTGTTTCGGCCTAGTTTTGATTTTATGTTGAAAGCTGTAGTGTAGGCTGATCATCATCTGGGTAGAAGCATATTCCTGCGGTGTAATCATTAGATGGGTGCTTGTGCTGCCACTGAGGTCTTTGATTCTTTCCTCGCCTTTGTATGTATGATTCTGTTGTTTGATTTGTGTTAACCCATTCTTATTGAATACTTCTTGTGTACACGGGACTATTGGGTTTCTAGAACACTTTGATGTAACTCAACCCTTTCCAAACAGAAAGTTGTACGAGTTGGCTTTTTCATGTGTCATTTGTGTTTGTGTAGCATATTCCTGAAAGTTTGATCGTTTTCTTTTGTAAGGAACTAGTTGGTCTTTCAGAAGATAGAAATAATCTGACATAAACACTGCAATCAACGAATCTCATGGTTGTGGAGTGGCTGCTAGAGTCACCCATGGGATTTCATAATCCATAGAAGGTTTTTGGTATTTGGAATGTACAATCTGGTTTGTGACATTTTGAAGTCTTTTTGAATTTGACAAATTTTGTTTGCTAGCTGTAAATGTATACCTTCTCCTCATCTATATGATATCTACCAAAGGTGCTTGATGTAGTGCAAGAGATGGATTTGTTTTATCTTAAGTAGGGAAGTTGGTAAAGTGAGAAAATGAAGGGTTAATCATCCTTAAATCATTTAGTGGGATCAACACACAATGAAAGTTATTGATCTAACAATAATCAAACCCTCACTTACCAACCTCATTTTAGGGGAGCTCAATATGCAAGAGACTGATTTTGATTAATTCATCATTGCTTATGCTTATACGAAACTAGTTAGGAGTAATTATATTACGATATGGGAAAATTTAGCTTTGGTTTAGAGAAATTTTTGCTTGGGCTATTAAGCAATCATACAAGATCCCATGTTGATTTGTTCACACAAGCATTTCCCTTTAGGTATGTCTATGAGTCTAATTTTTGAGGAAAAGGGAGGAAAATAAAAGGTTTGTATAAAATTTTAGAAGTTTACTGTGCAAATCCTGTCATCTACTCCCTTCCTCTCAAAAATCAAACTCACAGACATATTGTTGGGATAGAGACTTGCGGAGCAATGCTTGACCACAGAACTACTTCGGCTTGTAACACGACTTGTTCATAATTTTTTGTTGTTAAAATGGCACAATTTTTATTGTAAAACTTGTGTAATGTCCAATTTTTATTGTAAAACTTGTGTAATGTTATTGAGATCCTAATAATGTCTGGAGATAGAATCTAATGGTCAATAATATATGCTTGCCACAAGTGGTGAAGCCAGAAATTTTATAGGAGGGGATCAATTAGTTAACATAAATAATATAAAATAAAATAAATAATAATAGAAAATATAAAAAAGTTATTATATAGTATTTTTTATATAAATTATTGATAAATTAAGGTTTATTCTCTCTTTTCTCTTAATAAAAGAGTCAATAATTTTCTCTTAAATATGTCTTAGGCTCAACATTAAAAAATATGCATATCAATGTATTATTTAACATCAAAATAGAGCATAATAAATAACAAACTAGTAAATAAAAACTCCACTAAATGGATAAAATGAGTTAATAAGTGAAAAATCTTAAAAAATATATTCTAAAAATATTTATGTTTCATATTTTTATATCATACGTGTTATTATATCAAAAGACTTTTATTATTTATTATGTATACTATATATAAATATGATTGAATTTTTTTAGAGAGCATAATATCAAATATACATATAATTATAGATCAGATGTGCAGAATTTGGGGGCACCGTGGCACCCCAGGTCCCCATCTGCTTGCTGCACAAGCGGGAAATTAAATACATGAAGTCACCGGATGGTGAAACCTTATTAGTAGTTCAATAAAAACAAGCTCAACCAGATATAACTAGCTGAGAGTTTAAGAACACAGTTTTTATATGAGCACGGTGCCAAAACCGTGCTATTTTGGAACTGTTGATTATTCAAATTATGGGCCTGTCTGTAGTTTGAAAATACACATAAATCTAATCCCACTGAGAACTTCCTGGAAGTTCCAATCAGAGACATTCACAGGGGTATTCATCCCCAACAATTGGATCATATGGTGAATCTTCTGAAAACTCAATTGGCATTGACTTCCAGTGCAGACTAGGTTCCCAGTCTGCTTCTCTAAGGACCTTCAATATCTCTTTTGCAACTATCTTGCTCCCCTCGGATGATAGATGAATTCCATCCCTATCAAAAACGCCATTCAAACAAATGAAGGAAAGGCAAATTTGGAACTTTCCCTTTTAGACAAAATATGAAAACAGTTTGCATACTTACATGAAGCAAACATTTAACCAGTCATCTCTTTGCTGAAGTGCAGACCAGAGATCAATCGCCTTGACATTCATCTCGTGACACAACTCCAACATGGCTTCCGAATATATTCGAATGGATTCATTTGTCCTTCCTAACTGGCTCAGTTTATTGCTGGTTTCAGTCCAATCATTAATTCATCAGATTCTAAGATTGAAATGTAATTTGAAGGAAAAGGAAAGGTAACAAGAATATCAAAGCTTTTTGGAAGGAACCAGCCAACCTCTAAACTTATCATGTGCCAGCACAATTGATTCAACTCTTGTTAACAGTTTTAACATATCAGACATGCTATTTCCTAAACCACTATCTCACAAAACCTTTGGGCCTGAAGTTTGATTTATATATAATAAGCTTATATGTTTCATAAGGTGCATCCTCAGAAGAGTCAAGCTAATGTGAAGCTATAACAACCAAATAGCAAACCAATGGAAGTCAGAACCTGAATGTTTCACGGATTTGTGCCTCATTGACTGGAGGAGAACTGAGAAATATTAAGCGAGTCTTCTTTGACAGGCTCTAACAACCATTAAGATATGAGTTAAATTTAGCAGTGATGAATGTATATGAGAGGGAAAAAAAGGGACATATTTATCCAAATAATACTTAAAAGAGATTTTTTTCCTTCCATATGATGATATGTAGAAAAAGATAGGATGTAATAATCTAGTGTGAAAGTCTACCTTAAGATGGATAGCAATCTTCCTCATATTTTCCTTGTATTCTTGGAGCGGTACATGAGCACCAAGGCCAGAAGGATGTGGATTCATAGAATCATTACCACCAAAATACACAATAACCAATGATGGTTGCACAACTGCATCCTGAGTTGAAGAAGATGACAGAGCAAAATGGTTAAGTCCCTTTATGTCAGTATGAGCAAGAATCAAAGTACTCACCTTGTGCATATATATGCTGCAATTGTGATAAGTAGTTTGTTGTAGTACATTTTATTTTTGGTACATGTTTATTAGGCAACGTTTGTTTACTATCCTAGGCAATCCGGGACAGTGGGAATAGAAGAATGGTTGGTGGTGGAAAATGATAGAGACAAAAATTTAATATATATATTTTTTACAATAATACCCTTACCTCCATGACAATCAGGTTGCTAGCCGCCAAGGGGTTAATGGCTGGCAAGGGTAACGCCGACGGACGATCAAATGGTCAACGGCGAAGTGGTCAATAGGCGGTCTAGGCGGGTACATATATTTTTATCATGTATTTGTTGTCCTGGCTTAGTGTTGTCAAACAAATGCAAGAGGCAGTTTCAATGTTTTGTCACAATCAAACACGATCCAGAGACATTATTTTTTGTGTCTCCATCTTTATTGTCTCTACTATCCCTGGATTTCGTTGAGACCATAGGTATCTTCTACCTAGAGGCGATCTTGCTCGAGAGAATCAGCGTTAAAGCAGGAAAGTTCTCCCTCTCTCAAGATTCAAACCCAAGGGCTCTGGTTAAGCTAGAATAACCCCTGCCAAGCAATCTATGTGATCGCCGGTGTTCTAAAATTATTTGAGGCCATCACATGCAAGATTGGTCAAGCTAGTCCCATAGTATGAGCAAAATCAACTTTGCCGACTCTTGTGAAGTCCCATTGGTTATTTCCACAAATAAAATAACCATACAACAACTAAGCCCTGTCTTGCGCCCAACTAGGTAGAGTCAACTATGTAGATCCAATAACGTCATAATATTATGTCATAAATCATTTCACTCTTAACAATTTAAGATATAGATCTATTTTAATAGTTTCCCCATTACCATAATTTAGCATTTGTCAGAAAAGGGCAAAATATTCAAGCTGTAATATTGAATCAACACTGGCACTTATTAACACGCAATACCTTAGGAAATATCTTATCCAGAACCTCCACAGCACGTCTTGAGTTCCAACCAGAGTATCCTCGCAGAATTATATCAGCCTATGACATGTCAAGTCAATATATGATAGGTTACACTCAATGGAGCATTATAGGATAAATAAATTGACTACAATATTTGGCTGCTATTTAAAAAAGTTTAGGTATTTTAGACATAAGCTCCCAAATCACTCTTTATAACAATTAGACTTTACTTGAATGTGTGCCCCTGCGCTGGATTGATGGAAAGTTCACATGGACCGCCACTAACTCAAAAAGTTCTATGGATTGAGTGTAGAAAAGGATATTCTTCAATAATTCAGGTTTGTCTTATTTTTTTGATTTGTCCTCATGAAATTGACTTGCCTTACATTTTTCTTTAAATGGGCCGGGCTATTTGTTTCTTTTTTAAATCCAAAGGAACTATTCCATTGAATTGAGTCATGTTCTTCTAGATTACAATACCCCAAATAAAAGAAAAAACTGTTCTTCTAGGTTAAATCCGACCCTTTAAAGTTTCATTTAATTTTGACGTACATATAATATAAAAGAGTTTTATATTGTTATTCAATCAAATCATCTCTCTTGTAAAACTATTCAAATAGTAGATATGAGAGTCAATCATATTTGCTAATATAACGATAGATGATTAAATGATAGCATAAAATTATTACATGTACATGAAAATTAAATCAAAATTACATCTTTAAGTTTTAATTTATGTTTATCCTTAAAACTCAAAAAATTGAAATACTGGTCATCCACAAACCATAAAACACATCTATGAAACATGCGTGCATAGCCATGGGAAATTATGACAAAATACTGCATTTCATCATTGGCTATATCAACATGTAACCAAAAGACAAGAAGTTTTACACACTTTCAAATTTCAGTCATTCATAGTTTGAAGCTAGGAATGAAACTAAACACCATTAATTAATTCTAGCAGCCTGAGATAGTGCAAACCATGGTGCATGCAATGAAAGAAATTCAATCAACCTCTTTGCAAACAAGAATGAGGAACCTTACTTACTCTCAAACACATAATAAAAGATTAACAAGGAGAACTAACATGAAATATGAAAGTACCTTGCGAGCATACAAGTTGGCAAGAATAGCTCCCAGCAACCTTCATCACCAAAACTGAGTTGAACAATGGATGAACCAAACAACACAAACTGAGGCCTCACTGGTCCTACCATCTCTCTCTCTCTCTCTCTCTCTCTCTCTCTCTGTGGCACAAACATTTTACACTGCCATTGAAAATTTATAGACTTTAGATTTTTGTTATTTTGTTTTTTTATTCCCTTGCCACATCAGCCTCAGACATGCCACAGCCTTAATCTATTGTAATTATCTTTTTTTGGTGTAGATGGAACACAATCCACTCCTAATGATGCGATTAAACCACTTTTATATACTTTATTTTTGCTGTATCATTTAATAATCTGTGCATTATTTTTATGGCTTTTTTCTAATCATTGCCCTCAGTGACACTTGTTTAAGGGAAAAGAAATCAAAAGTTTTTAGCAGATTTTATACATTAAAAACATAAAAACTTCCCATTTTATTTTAGAACATAGTTTTTATTATTTAGTTTTTATTTCATATTTTCAGTTAATTTATAATTTTCTATAATTTTACAAAGAAAATGGTGAAAATTATAAATTAATTTTTTTATTTTTAATATTTTCTTCACAAAATCTTAAAGACAGAAAATAAGAACTGAAAATATTTTTGGAAATGAAATAGACAACTTTCCTATTTTCATTATTTCATCAACTTATTTGAACGTGCTATTTTCAGTAAAATACAATTGTTTTTATTACAGTACGCAATTTTTATTTTTTGATATATTTAGATTTAGATAATATTTTCTAAAAAGGTAAAATTATAAGAAAAAGAAAAAATATTTAGAAGTTACAATTTTGATCTTTTAAAGAAATTTATTTTTATAATATATTAAAAAGTTTATATATAAAAAATAATATTAGTTTAAAATACAAATTAATTTCACATCTAAATAAAAGTTAGATTTTATTATTTTAAAAGATCTTTCAAATAAAGATAACATTAAAAAAAGCTTCTTTCTTTAAAGAAACTCCTTTAAACGAATCCTATTTGTTCAAATCTTTACACATTGGCCCAATAATCAACATTCACACTTAACTACAAACCACTTCATTGTTAAGATTTCTTTTTTGACGTGGTTAAGAATTTAATTCTTATACATTGTAATTGTAAAAAATCTTTTTATAAATATTTAATTAATTATGTATTATCATATTAGTAAAATATTTAACTCACACACCTATTACATCAAAAATCACAAGTATCATATTGTATAATTGTAAAATAGTATAAATTATATTAGTATATCAAAATTAATTTCTATTATTAATATATACTTTTGGTTAAATTTTACCTATTTCAACCATCTTTTTTATGTTGATTGAATCAAATGAAACATCAAACATACGGCTTATGCACACCGTATATTAATATGATGAGATTAATTTTGATACACTGTCCAAGTAAAAGAATACTTTTTTTATTTTTATTCAATTGCATGTTTCTATTTATAAGGTTTTTAAAATAGTGGATAATTAAGTCAACTATTTTTACTTAAATTGTAGTACATGATTAAATATTTGTGTGAATTTTTCTCTTGCACTCACAATATATCAAAATTAGATTATAATATTATTTACTCCAAACCAAACACACCTTAAATTTGAAGTTTTTCCTTTATCACTCAACCCCTTATTAGGCAGTATTTGAATAAAAATTTTTAATACATTCTTTCCAAGGATTTAATTATTTTACTATAATATTCTGTTTGAATAATTAAGATGTCATTTTTACTTTGAGAGGATACTTTATTTCCTTAAAATGCGAAATTTAAAATTTATTTTGATCAGAATAAATTCTGAAATTCTGCACTCTCTCCTTTCTTTTAAAACCCAATAGTTTGAAATGGTTCATTATTCAACCTGGTGTGTAATGCGGAGCAGCACAACTTTGTTGATGGAAAAATATATTTGAGGAGTGGGATGTGCAGTGTTGTCCTACAATGTTTGTTGGGGGAAAGCCATTAAGGGCAAGGCCACTTTTGAATATTTAAAGACGAGTGAAATATTGAAATGAGATTAAATGTAATAGCTAGTGTTGAGCGGAATATACATATACAATAGAGTGGAATAAAGGTTTAGTTCTTTTAATTTGTTTAAGTATCAAAAGATGTGATACAGAAAAGCTTTCCCTCTATATTTTGAAAATATAATATAATAATAATAAAAATAATAAGGGCATGTTTAGTTCAGTTTTTGTTTCTTATTTTTCCTTCTTGTGTTCAAGATTTTATGAAGATAATAGTGAAAATAAGAAATTACTATTTTCACTTTTTGTTCACAAAATCTTAAAAATAATAATAATAGAAGATAAAAACAGAATATAAAAATAAAAACTAAATAGACCCTAAAAATTTTGAGTTAATTCTATTCTATTTTGTCCCATTTTATGCAAATTAGAAGGAAAGAAAATAAATATATTCATAAAATGAATTTCATTCAATATTTTATTTTATTTTAATTTATCCAAACAAAGCCACTATAGGATTGGTCCTGTGTTAAGGGATTTGGTAGTATGCATGAGATAATAGATTCAAACTTTATAGTGATCGGTGTAATTTCTGAAGTACAAGGAAAAAAATCATCCAAACTATTGATTCCAATTTATTCTACTAATTTTGCCATTTTTCATCAATCCCAGCATAGTCTATATATAGAAGGGAAAGAACTAATCAGTTTGGTAAAGACCTTTCTCAATCTATTGCTCAAAGAAATCAGAGTTAATTACTACTAATCATCCAGACAGCCAAAACTTAAGCAATAAAAAATAAAAGAGAGTAGCATAAGATGGTTTAACTTTAGAGTTGTATTATTTATCCTCATTTGTGTGAGACAATCCAACTCAGTCCACCATTGGATAGAGAGTTGACCATATTCAAATAGATGGCAAGATCCAATGATGGAAGAAGTGTGCGTCGATATGGTCTCACACACAATAAGTATAAATAATATTTTTCTTAACTTTATTGGCTTAGTTGTTCTAGCTTTTCTTTTATTTTGTTGCTGTTTTGAAATTGAGCTAAAGTGAGTTGCTGGTGTATCGTTATGGACTGAGAGTGATGCTAAACAAATTGCACTGACAAAAAGAGAACTAAAAGAGTCAAAGTTAAGACTTTAGAAAAAGAACAGATAACTATTGAAACAAATCATTCTTAGATATGACAATGTTTTAAGTATTAATCTAACCATAATTAACTTAAAGGGAAAAAAAATAGTCGTATGCTTTTGGGTGAGTAAATATTTTACTACACTCTAATTTTTCTTCTTTTTTATATCATACTAGTTAGTTTTTAACCCAATAAAAAGGCACATAAAAATGAAATGCAATTTTTTTATGGTGAAGGAAGCTACAAATGTGTTCAAGTGATGTGATTAATTAAGCATTATCAAGAGCACAAATTATTAACACTTGACCAACTAAAAAGTAAAATATAATAAATAAATCAACACATCCAAAAGTATTTGTTAAGTTCAGTGGTTGTATATACTATAAGAGTTAAAACTTCAAAAGCCAGGGCAAATCCAGTAAACCTACATACAATGAGTGGTTGTTAAGAGTAGAAAGAAAAGGGAAAAAAAATCCCAAAAACTTTCAAAGAGGCTGGGAGTCTGCTTTGATCCTAGTGAAATACCAACGCATATTCTCGTATAAACTTATTTCAAAAAAACTTAATTATAACCGCATTTAATTTGTTAATCATTGCCACATAAAAAAATCTCGTAATGGCGCAACGAAAAAAAAATGATATTAGCTACCTACTTACCTGATATACACCGAAAAAAAATGAGCTACTTACCTGATAACTTTGTAATGGTAAAAGGTAAAAATAAAATGAAATTAGCTACTCACATTTGGCAGGCCCGCTAATGTGGTGATCATTAACTTAGTGGTGATCATTTTTGTAATGCTTCAAAATAATCCCAAAGTGGCAATCATTTTTAAATTGAAAGCAAATTTGGCAGCTAGCACTCATTGTAATGTCATTCTTGAATCTTGAATTACTTACCTTCCATTTGGGAGGAGTTGTTAAATGCATTTGGATGGTTTCTTTGTAGATTTTGATATGAAGATCTTGTAGATATGTTTCCAGCAGTATTCCTTTAGCATTTCATCCAAAATGAAAATTTCCTTGAATTTTATAAATTTTTCCATAATATATATTTTTTTGTTTTGAGTGATGATATTCAAGAAAATTTTGAATTGTCTAGGGTCTGTTTGATTTAAGAGAAAACACTTTTCATTTTATATTTTTAGTTTGTTTTATATTTTTCACTATTTTATTTACAAAATTCTAAAAATAAAAATTAGCTGAAAACAAAAAATTAAATAAAAATTATTTTCTAAAACAAAAAAAAATCCTAAAAACAGAAAATTAACTGAAAACAAAAAATTATTTTCTAAAACCAAACATAACCCTACTATTCCACCAATTAGGAACCCAAGATTCCAAACATATGCACCTGCACAAAAAGAATATAGCTATATAATATAGAATTGTAACGAAAGTTTTTATTTTTTAATTTTTTTTCATTTTGATTTTATTTAAATGAATTCAGCTTCATCTATTTTGTCAACTATATAGGATGATAATAATATTTGTATCAAGTATAAATTATATTCGAAGTCATAGAGCCTGTATATATATAAAATCTATCCCGCCATCTTTTTATTTTGCAATTTGGGAGTTAGTCCATGAATTTATAAAGGATAAAGAAATTAACTACAAAATCGGAGAATACATGAAGAAGCACTCAATATTAGTCAAATTGAATTTATTTCAAAACCAAAAAAGACCACTTCTATAAATATAGAAAAATTATATATATATATATTCTCCAAGGAAGCATTTAGCTTTTCGCTTTTCGCTTCATCTCTTTTTCGAAGTACTTTTGTTGGTAAACATAGTAAGAAATAGGCCAATTCCGCAGGTTTTATTCACTCCCTCGTGAAGACAAATCCTCCTCAATACGAGGCAAGGGAATGGCCCCGTGTCCTCCAGGATATGGTAAGTGCAAATACTTTCTCTAACTTCTATTATGATGGACTGGATTTCTTTCATAAGGAAAAGAGAAAAATAATACACTAATAAAAAGACGATTTTTTTTTCAGAAAATTCCCAACAATATTTTGTGTTTGTATGTCGGCTCGGTTAAATTTGATATATATATGCTAGGTAAGATGTTAAAATTTTGAGATTCCTTTGATATCAATAATTATTTTAAGGGTGTTATGTCTTTTAACAATGAGTAATTACTTTTTTAAGTGAACCTAAGATATTAATCGAAAATAGTGGCTAATCTTTGAGACATAGAGTTTATAGACATAAGTTATTAACTAATTATAAATTCATTATTTTAATATATATTTGTGTATTTTTTATTATTTATATAATATGTGTAATATAATATTAATCATTAATTCTTATAAATTATCGATATCCATTATATATATAGTACAAGAGAAACCGAACAATTTTTGTCCAAACATTACTCCCCTTCTTCGTCTTTCATCATTCTACGTGAATTAAATGAAGCCAATTGAGATTGGGCATACTTGCATAGATAGAGTGCAGAGGATATTAGGTAGAAATCGTGTACCAAAATCGGAAAATATGATGTGTTTAGTTGTACAAAATAGTTTGCAGTTTTTATTTCTTGCTTTATTATTTTTGAAATTTTGTGAAAAAAAATTACTGAAAATTGTGAAAATTATAAAATCTAGTTTTTAATTTTTATTTGAGTTTTATGAAAAATAGGAAACTAACTAAAAATAGAAAATGAAAATTGAGAACTATTTTCTATAACCAAACATTAGTTTCCACATGAAATAGTCTCAAACATCAATAATTAATAACATATGGGGAATGAATTAATAAAATGACAAACAAATATTGCAAACATTAGTTCAAATTCTGCATTTCCTATTAAATCAATAAATTAACCAATAAGGGCAACACAAAAACATTAACAACTTATGCTGCATATTATTTGCCAATGGCCATTACATTCATATTATATATGGTGAAAACAAATGATATTGTTGGTCAAGCCTGAAGAATTAACATTTCATATTTTTTAATTTAATGATGATCACCTAAATATTCAGTTCTCTTATTCTTCTCCCTGAGCTCCTTGATGCTTTTCTTGACCTTGGCCCATCCTTTCTTGCAGGCACCAACAGCTTTTTTCCCACCTTTGACAAGGACTACCTTGGCTTTCTTTGCCATGACCTTGGACTTCTTTGCTACCACCTTCATATTCTTCTCAAATTCTTCTGCCATCTTGAATTCTCAAAATTGAATTCAATTAATGGCAATATTGGATGTAAGGGTAAGCAGGCTAGCTAGGCCTATTGCAGCATCAATATACAAAAGTCATGCTTCTCTATTTATATTATCTAATGTGTGGTCATACCAACCTGTAATTTGTGACATTTCCTTGACCAAGTCTTCTGTATGGCAGATTTAGAAATGTTAAGCTTGAGATGCGCTATTGTCATGGGCTCCCAGCCTGCCATTTTCATTGTAATGTCATTGTGGTCTTGTAGCATCATTAATTAAGAAAATTATTTGATACAAAATTAACTAATGAACACAATACCCATCTGTCTTATGTAATTATCCTTTAGATGCTTTACTTTTGTAATAATCCTTTTATCATTAAACTAATTATACGGGTTAGCACAACCAACATTGATGATGAAATCTCAATCCCCTATAACTACTACCAAAGATTTTTTTTTTCTTTTTTTTTTTTGTTACAACTATTATCAAAAGATTTTATAGAAATTAGCTGGTCTCTTGTCCTCTACTCCTTTTTTTTTCCTTGGAGGAGTAAAGAAAATGGGTGTAAGACTATGTACATCTACTCCCAGATCACTAGGTGGGAGTTTCATGCATTGGACCACCCTTCTTTGGAGCAAGGAAAACAAAAGAAACCAAAGAAGAATCACAGATCACATGGCAACAAGCCAATCAGACCAGGCATGGAAGCCTGCAGAAAGCATTTCCTCATCTTTTCCACGCCCCCATTTTTGCCAAACGATTTGCACATGAATTACCAGAAGCGGGGGATGTAGTTTAGCTGAAACTCCCTAGCTTTCTTGGTAAGGCTTACCACTTCAAGACAATCAGTCTCACAGATCACATACTAAAAGGCATGCTCCAAAGCAAATTGCAACCTTGTTTGAACTACAAGCAATTCAATAATAGCAATGTCGTTTTCCTCTATACGGACCATGAAACCATGTAACCAATCTTTTGATGAATTGGGCATGAAACCCCCAAGCTTCTTTCTCGCTCACAGGCCTATTTGGATTGATGGAAATAGATGGAGTGGAATGTGATGAAATATATTAAGCTCCAATGTTTGGATATTTAAAAAATTGATGGAATGGAATTAGAGATAGACGAAATAGATTTCATCCAATTTCATCATTTCTTGTTGTCCTCATTCCCCTCCAATTTGGGCGAAATGAGTTGAAATTCTTTTTTTCCTTCTATTTTCTACTAATAAACCATTCAATTTCTTAAGTATCCAAACAACAACAATGGAGGGGAATAATTAAGTCATTCCACTTCGTTTCTCTCTCTCTCTATGTTCCACTCCACTCCACTCCTCTCAAAATAAACTACGATCCACATTCAATTGGATGAAGCCATCTGGTGGGTACCAGATAGGCTCACCCGCCTAAACACACAAATGATGATGATAAGAGATAGTTCAGTATATGTTCCCCACTACATGGAATAAGCTCTAAGGAGTTTCCTTGAAGACCAAGTTAATTATTCTGGTATCTCCAACTCCATGGAAAGACTAATTATTAGAATGGCTTCATAGTCTCATTCATAATGCTCAAAAAATTGATTTAATAATGAGAATAATGGAAAATTACACTAACATTTCTTAAAATTTGATGAAATTTACTTTGCATCTTTTCTCTATTTGTAAAATTTACTAAAGTTCTGAAGTTTGTAAAATTTTTACAGCACTCTCTCTTCTATCACAACAATGCATCTAGAAAGATCAATATCATTCGAAAAAATAGAGGGAAATCATGGTGAAAACATATGTACGTAGCTTAAGGCATGATTTGGAAAGTTGTAAAACAAGGATACACCATATTTATCAAATCTTGAATAACACACAATCGGCATGCGTTTATACATGCTTGACATAAATAGGACATACAAGAAAAATAGTATACAAAGTGCTCCTTAAATTTAGACCATATTGCAAAATGTTATCATAAACATTAAAATATTCTAATTTAGTCCTTAAATTTTAACTTATAATTCAATAAACCTTACTTTGAATAATTTACTAAATTATTAATGGTAATATAGATTATTGGCTAATTAATAATATTATTCATCAAAATTTATTGAATTAAAACACACTAACACCGATGGCATTTAATATTTTATCCAAGGACTACCAAGTGTTTGACATTTGACATTTTTATGAATTGACTTGTTTAATACTGAAATTTTTAGGGACCAATTTAAGAGTTTGCTCTTTTAAATTTATGTGAGTGTGCCATGTTCATATTCTATGATTTTTAAACATTAATGTGTGTTTCATGTGTATGTGGTATCATGTCCCATGTCATATCAATGTCTGAGTAACATAGCTAGAAAAATTATTTTAAATATTTTGTAGATTATAGAGATAAATATTATGTTAGCCTGATTTTCCTTAAAGCCATGCTAGCCTGATATTCTTATGACTGTTTAATTTAAATTTAATTTTTTTTATAAGAGAGTTAATTCTGTAAGAATTGATTATCTTTGCTTACATTTTGAAATGTCATATTCTCAAAATGATGGTTTTAAGTTATAATTAATTGAATATCTTGCCAAAAAGTATTAACCATTCGTAGAAAATAATTCAAAACAATTTAAGGTTTAACTAATGGATTTATCTAACCAATATCCTAGAGCATTGGTTAAAGAAAATAAAAAGAGACTCTATATTGAAAAAAAATTATATTTTTAATACTTAGAATTCACCATTAAATTTAAAAATTTACTTTTTTTTAGTATCCTTAGGCAGTCACCTTGGGATAGTGATTAGCAAAACTGTTAACTAAACTGTTACCTGTGGATTGTGATGAATCTACCTAAACCCTATCCATGCAATGGCATTTATATGAGATGGAATGCAAGAGAAATTTGCTATAAATGTGATGGGAGGCACCTATATCAAAGCATATATTTATATACTATATATATAAGGGAATAGTCCATTTGATGTCCAAAATTTCTATTTCCTAAAATACACTTAATGTATAAGGAGTTGGAGAAAGTTACAAAAGCAAATGAAATAAATTTAAAAAAATTGAAAGAAATTATTAAAATAAAAAAATATGGATTGATTGTGTGACTATCAATTCACTAGTATATATTTAAGGATGAAAAATTTCACGTCAATTGTTTATTTTTTTGTGGGTCATGAGATTTCACGTGAAATTGAAGAAGAGGGACATTCCCCATGTGAGTAATGAGGTGGGCCTCGGTCAAGGGAGAATGGGAAACCCTAATGGACCCATTACCTAATGGATCAACAAGATATGAAAAATTGATTATTCTTTTGCAGAAACCACGGTTTGCTCCGAACCCAGTTTTCCCTTGATTGTTCCAAACACTTAAAGAGTTGTGCACAGTTTGGCACAACAAAATCCATTCAACTCAACCCAAACAGTCGCTTAGCTTTGCAAGAGCTGGATTGCTCATTGCAATTACAAAGATGCTTGTGATAAAGACTGGTCATTTGATTAATATTTTATTCTCACGAGTAATTAATTCTTTTTTGTACTAGTGGTGTTAGTTGATACAATACAAACAGTGAAAATTTTCTGACCAATCATTCTTGTGATTTCCATCCCTGTAACAATTAACTGAATATGAAACCAGTTAATAACATGTTTCCGTCAAAAAATTCTTGGCTAAACATAATTCTAACACCTCATTTGTATACACGCTGACAATGAAGTGTGTCTTATCAATTTTATTTATAATACATTCTCTTGTTTGAGTCACACATTAACTTGAGGGTAAATGTGTTTAAATTAAAGATGAATTATTGAAATTGTACTCGCTTAAGAATTTTTTGTTTCTCTCTCCTTTTGCTTTAAATAGTTTCATACTAAATAGCATCGTTGTAATCTTACACCATTGATGATATGATAGCAAAAGGTTTGAGGATCTGGGCATGTATTCCTTGCTTAATCATAAGCATATACACAATATACATAAGATACACACGAGAGATGATATAAGGAGAAAGAATTCAGTATGAAAATTTAGGAACCATCAAATTGCCATTCACATTTTGTATAACAAATCATGGTACAACATCTTGATCAAACTGTATATAGAGATTCGTGTTATTATTCACAATGCAAATTTCGTACCATTTACCGTATATAACCAATCACGATACAATTTTGTTTTAGCAATATTCAATGGCACAAAGGCATTTTTCGTCACAAGTTCGAGCATGTATTAGTTAAGCGCAACAAATGAGGTGATATTCACATGCGATAGGAAATAACCAACAACGCATTGCAAGTGTCCACCAATTTTTGAATCGTGATCGTGAGTTGTTTCACGAACTTTGATCGTGCCATAAATCAGTTTTCATTTTGTTTTGATCTTCTCTCTTTTAAAAGTCATGAACCCTTTCAATCTCAAAAAACTACTCATGGTATGACATTATGATTAGATGACAGATCGACATTTGTGAAACAATTTATAATGCAAATTTTATTTTATTTCAATACAGAACGCTGCTAATGTATCATCTACATGTGAAAGATGGCACAAAAACATACAAACTGCCTAAGAAAACTACACAAGAGAAATGAATAATAATCATAATATCTCATATCATAAGTCTGTCTTGTGAATCTGATCTTGTATTTCTAATTCACATTGTCATCGAACATCCTCATCGAACATGGAGGTGCATTCGAATCTTGTACCACCCTCTCTTACAACACCCTACCAAGGTCCATCCATACCTAATAAAAGACCGTACGCTTTTAGACTTGCTCGTCTTGTTCTCTTTTGGCTTTGAATCACCCATAAGATAGTTAGACCTTAAATTATTAGGAGGTACCAAAATATATAAGAAGGATTTTAAATTGCAGTCGCGATCACAGTTACAGTTGTGCTGCAATGCGGAGAAATGTTGTTAACACGGTTGCAATTTGATCGAATGCAGAAGGCACTGCAATAACAATGTGATTTTGGTGAAACTCAAGTAATCAATTAAGATCTTAGATGATTAATTGTTTGCTAGGAGGGAGAAAAGGGGGGGGGGATAATATCTATAGGTTATCGTGAATGACACACCAGGCTCTTTCCTATATGCACCTCTTGCTAGTTGTCTTTAATAATGTCTTGTGGGGGGTTGCTATTGTTGACAACTTCTATTGTAACAAATTTGTGTAATATTCATTCCCCTTGGTTCTAGAAGTCTTATTTGTTTGTTGTAGTAGAGTGCGTGTATGCTATATTTAGTGTGTTTCTTTGGTTCCACTTTTGTGTAATTTAGTAGGATTGGCTGGATGTTTTCTCTATTTTTGGCTATGACATACGGGTTCAAGACGTGTTCGTTCAGTGGCGCAACTACCTAGATGGGTCAGACCAATTTGGTGACAAAGGTGGTATCTCTTGAAAAGCACAAAATAATATAAAAATAATTTAGCATGAAATTTTTAATCTAAAAAAAAAAAGGAAAATTGTTAAGGGATCAATGCCTTACTAAGTAATGTGCACCCCCGGGCCCTGTGTTCATCATAATGCTCTATATCACATGTTGATTGTAAACTTTATTTAGCTTTTCAAATTTTATAAAATTGAGATGAATCTATATCTATAACTATAATGTTTAAGAATCATTAAGTGGAAAATTTGGAAATTATTAGCAACTTCTAAAGCATTTTTCATTCAATTTTTTTTAACTTACCAAGATAGGAAACTATTCAAACAAGTTACACGTAATAAAATAAAATTACTTTTATTAGCCCCACACCATAACTTCTGTAAGAAGCCAACGAAAACTTCTACAATATGCCTTGTTTCTATCATTGAGATTCAACTTGTAAGTGTAAGATCCTCTTCTATTTTCTTTGCATAATTCACGATAAAGAATAAATAAATTCATACAACATACTCTTTTTTATTTTATTTTTATTCACTCAATTTAATTTTATATTTTTCAAAAATAAATTTAATCAAATTAAATATCAAAATTAAATTATAAATAATATATTATTAGAAGCTAATAAATTCAAGTGTGAGATCAATCTCTTTTTAGATTTTTAAAAATTTAAAGTAGATTAGAATTGAAAAATTAAAATTAGAGAAATTATGTTATTGTGAATTAAGCAAATAACATTATCATTACAAATTTAGTTTAATTAAACTCACAGATAAAAGATTAAATTATAGACAAACATAATAAATTCAATTTTAATCCAATTAAACGAAAAATTAAAGATTATTATCATCCATGGCAATATAAAAGAATATTGACATTTAATTATTCTAATGATATTCATTTTAAGACATTATTGCATAGATTAATATTGTTATGTACAGTTAATGAAGTATCAAGTGCATACCAAAAGAATATTATTATACCAAAAAACAAATGAAGTATCAAGTGAACATTTTTAACTTATAAGTGATTAATTTAATTTTGCACATTTTAAAATTATAAGTAAATTGATTTTCAAAATGAAAATAAAAAAGTGTTGTCATCATCTAACAAATTGACATAATTATTTAAATAATTTTATTTTATAGTTTTTAAAAAATCTAAAATATGTTACTTCTCAAAATTAAAATGACAAAAATCACGTTATTATGAGTTAACAAATTAACATGATTATTTCAATTTTATTCTAATTAAATTCAAATATAAATATTGAATTGTTATGTGCAATTATATTAATTAATATTATTATTATATAATTACTACAAAGAGATTCATTTTAATACATTGTTATATATAGATATAGATTAATATTGTTATGTGTAAACTATATGAAACGTCACATGATTAATATTGTTATTGTTAATTTTCCTTCTCCTTTTTCATGACAGGTAGATATTTGCTATACACTCCTCGTATCCAGAAAAATTGATTGAGCCACCTCCTCGTCATAGATGTTGGTTAATTTTCCACAATTATTATGAATTTAGCTCCTCTAAAATGAAAAAATTGATAAAGTGAGAAAACAAGAGCTTAATTATTATTAGATTATTTAGTATGATTCGTACACAATAAAAGTTATTAGTTTAAGATTGATTAACTTTTACTTTCTCATCTTATCAACCTCCTCACTTCAGAAGAGTCAAATCTTAACAACTATATACCCATTTTAATAATTTCATAGGTGAAAATGATTTTGAAAAATATAATCTAAATAGTATTCATAGAGCATTGATTGATGGTTTAAAAAAAAATCGTCGAATTATTACGGTATTAAAACCCACTCACCCTAGAATTCAGAAAAGAGAGAATCAGAAAACTATCCTTTCACAAAACACAAGACTTTACTCATGTTTGATTTTTTCACACGTTGTTTTAAGAATTTCCTTTGGTACCATTTAGCATTTGGCATATTCATATTTTCAAACTCATTTTTGCTCAAAATTAAGTTTGCAAAATCAATTATGTTGGTCTAAAATCAAACCTGCAATTAAACTCCAGTCCAAACACACATTATGAAACAATATTTATTGACTTTATTTGGTCAGTGTCACCACTAAGATTGGATGGACTTAACATTCTGACCCATGGCACCAGTAATGGATCTAGCCTCTTAAATTGATGCAGTTTTGAGAAAATTTAAGGAAATAAAGTTATACCATTGTCAATAGCTGTAATTTTTAGCTTAGTGGTAAACGCTTGATCCAACAAATATTAGAGCAAGGTCATGGGTTCGAATTTCTTAGCTAACACTAAGGGAGAGATTGTTGGCTTTATTTGGTGTTTCATGCTTCAAGCTTAATTAAAAAGAGACATTTGTATGAGGAGATGTGTTAAAATATAAAATCATTCATATGTATTTCATATTAGTTTAAACTTTTGGAGAGATGGTTAGATGAAAATTGAACATGAATAGGTTTGGGATGATTATTATTGGTAGTGTAGGATATAGAAAATTAGAATCAAAGAGAGTGAGATGTCATGAGACATATGTTTTCTAGCTAGGGATCATAGGCAAACAAGGAAAAAAAATGTATCTTTATATGATGGCCTAATGATGACCTAAAAATTAAAATTTGTTCATGGTTTTTGAAAATGTCAATGAGCAAGAACAATAAAATAAATGAGGATTTAGTTTGGACACGGAATAAGATATAGTAGTGTTGGTGATACAACAGGTAGTGGGAACCACCTTTTTTCCTTTCCTTTTTTTCTCCCTTCCCTCTCACCCATGACACCCACCTACCTATTCACTTCTTTTTTTTCTCTCCTCTCCTCCTCCTCACCACCAACCACCACCACCACCTCACTAGCCGCTCCTCCCACCACTGCCGGAACACCATCGACATTCCTTTCCCTTCACAAGTTCACTCTTCTCTCTCTCCTTCTCCAACGGCCTCAGTTTCTCTCTTGGAGAAGGAGATTGCAATCTCAAGGATTAGGGTGATCTTCCCTCTTTTCTTTCTCTTGGAGTGTGGGTAAGACTCAATAACTCTCTTTTGATCATACTAAGCTTCATATGAATGGTTATGGAGGATTTGGGGGTTTTGGTAACCTTAGGATATAGAATTGGGGGGGTTGAGATCTGGAGCTCATGTATGTTAATTAGTGGCATTGTTAGCTCACATGTTTTTATTATTGTCTTGTTCCTAGAATAGTAGAGCAATTGATGCCAAGAAGATTTTTGTTAGCTTGAGGAGTGCTTTTTCAGTTCCTTGCAAAATTGTTTAGGAGTTTTATTGAATCCTTGTTTTCACCTGTTAATAGATTTACATGATTTATAGTTAGAAAATTGTATTGTTGTTATTGATTGAAGGGTAAATATGTTTTATTCACCACATGAGACAAATAAGTTGTTTTATGCAGTATTACAATATTTTAAAAAATATTGGTTTGAATATGAAGAACATGGATTTTGGAACTTAAGAATTGATTTATGGGCTAATAAGCCCGAGTTGTAGTGATAGATTGGGAAAATAATTGGAATTGAAATAGAACTCTTGGCATTGTTTAAATTGATATCTTTTTTTATCTTATTTAGGAAAGTTGATGAATTATGGAAATGGCTATTTCTTTTATAGATATTTTGGGAATGTTTGAGATAAGAATTGCAACTCCTGGCAGGTGGCGTTAGCCAGGGTGTATGTCACGGCCCAACCTGGGCACATGACACGTGATAAATCTCATCTCACGTAAGTCTAAGATCTGTAATGCTTTATATGCATACTCTATTCGTAAAAGAAATCTATGAAAAAATAGAAAATTTCTCTTTTTCTACTTTCAAATCACTTGATCTTTGAAATTCGAAATAATCAAAATCATGTAAGTAGTCAAGTCTGTAGTTTTCATAATCTGTCTCTAAGGTCTAAAGTCATAATATAGCATATGATAATAAATTGCTCTTTCTAAGTTGTCCATGAAATTAACATAAAGAAGTTATTAAACACAAAACAAGAATATACTATTTTAATATGTAGGATGCAAAATGTGATCTAAGATCGGGATCCTACCTACATATCCTGGAGCACTCTAAACGAACCCAGAATACATGCCTCACCCTGAGTGAAACTTACCATCTGATTCTTTATTGTGAGTAAGATTTGTAGTAGTGGTTCTATCTAAAAATAAGAGAAATGAGAGGGGTGAGTTTTGATACCAAAACTTAGTAAGTAGTTCTCACCTGAACCCCTTCATAGGACATCAAAGAGCAATGCTTAAAATCATAACAACATCTGTAATATCCAACAAATCATACATAATCAAGTATGTGTACAATTTATATATCTATATTCAAATTACTTTACAACTCAAAACTTTTTCCCTAATTTACTTTCACATGAATGTCATATAAACTTATGATTGCATAACTCCTAAGAAACAGTAAACTCTTCTCTGGTTATGCACAATATTTGTGACATAGCAAAACTCTCAGATGTAAATCTCTGTCACATCTAGGCGTTACGTGTCGGTCCCCAAAGTGACGATAATGGGTACCTAACTAGGTCCCTTCTGAATACTCTGGCCCTGGGCTTATTTGGTACCAAGGTTAATGAATTCCTTTAACACATTGCTTCTTTATAGCTATTGCAAATAAGTCTGGAAACACTTAAAACCTTTTTATTCTGTGAGCTTGAATTCCTGTAACTCTAATAGTTTGACCTTAGCATAACTGTGACTATGAAATCATACATGGTGATTTCAGTCCACAGAATATGTATCCGCCAACTGTTCTAGATCGTATGAAGATTCATGCTCTAAAATCCTTTTATCGATTATCAAAGCATCATTCAACTTATCAAGCTCTTTAAATTCAGGCTCTAAAATATTTTGATTAGTCTTCCAAACATAGTTTAAACTATTAGCTTTTCATAAACTAGGAAAAACTCAATATCATATTTGAAATTCCAGAGTCAAAAACCATAATTCTAATCTTTTCTTTAAACTTCATATCTGGTTATAAAACTGTAGCATATACATAAATCAGTTCCAGAAACAATCATAGAAGCATTTAGCAATTATGTATATCATCAATTCTATATAAAACCATTATAACAAACATGGTCCCATGAGTTTTATCAAAACCAGTTTCATGCTCTATACAGGGAATTCTAAAACATACTAACCAACAGCAAACTTAGTCCTCATCCAGTATTTATCTAAAATCAAGCAGTAAATCATATTTTTCATGAAAATAACTATAATGAATAACATAGAAGTTAAGATGCGAACTCACTCAACTGAAGGTTGACAGATGAAAGAATTACACCAATAGAGCTCTTGGGAATAGAAATGACAGTAATATCTGTCATGTAGCAATAGAACTCTAAATCAATCTCTAAGGCTTCTAAGTACTCAAATTCCATCTCTAACAAGGTAGAGAACCTCTCTTTTTTAGAAAGCATGGAGAACCACCCTTGAGCTAGGAAAACTTGGAGGATTGAAGATTCTAAGTTAAACTTGAAAGAATTGGAAGAAAATGGAGTTTTATGAGTGAAAATGGTGAAGAAATGGAGTTGGGAGGTGAGGAATTCGTGTTTCATAGGGAGAGGGTGGAAGTCATTCTGGAATGGTCTGATCCAAAATGAGATTTTTATGTTCTCTATTGATCGCCTGGGCGGTCATATGACTGCCTGGGCGGTCCCTGCAACCTTACGCATACTTACTCTCTCTTAACCCTCAGTAGTCTCAAAGCTCCAGACATTCACTTCACTTTCTCGCTGCCAACGGTTGGTCTCCAAAGCTCCAAGATGCTCCAATACTGGTATGTATTGGATTTACTATCCCACTACTCACTTATTTACATTTCTTCATTTACTTTCCATTAACTTTAAAACATAAATGTAAATAAGAGAAGAAATGTAAATAAGAGAATACCCCCATTTGGATTCAAATAAAATATTAGAAAAATCAAAGTCCCAACAAATCAAAATCTAACATTTGGGTTTTAGTTCAAATTTGGAAAATCTTACGATTTTGTAAACTTGGCGACTAAAAACGGAACGATTAAGAGTTTCATAAAATCGTTAAAAATCACTCTTCAACTTATTTCTCTATGGAACAATTACCAGACTTTTGGTCCCAAGAAAATGGCTCTATCATATAGCCCTCCAAGGGCGTGTAGGATCCAGACTTTGTGGAATTTAGGACCTAATAACAATAAGGGTAATTGACACTTTGGTTCGAAAAAGTTTTCTAACCTTTTTATTTAAACGGAATATTCAGTGCACCCTGACTAATGAGAATGTTACATAATCATATGAGAACGATACATGATGGATTAGTGTAGGTCCATGTGTTTGTGATTCTTAATGGAAGTGCGAGATTATAGGAGGGAATGGTTGTTGAGTGTGTGATCTTGATAGATTTTCCTGCTAAGGGCACTTCCTCGTATTTATTTATTTTGATCATGAATATATTTTTCCCATGTTATTTGTACATCTTTCTAGTATTATTTGCTTGATTTTGTTATTGTCGCATGTAGGCTATGAATGCTTTTATCTACTCATTGAGTTGTCAAACTCACTCTATTATCTTCCTTTTTTTTCAGAATTAGTTTGAGTTCCAATCTCTTCTAGGTTAGTATATTTCAAACCCTTTATTTTGGTAAGCCCACTTTGATCCGTGGGCCATATTGAGGGAAGAGTCCCTTATTCTTAAATGATAGATGTAGCTCCTTTTCATCAGGCATGGTTAATGATGAGTTTATGTTATAAAACTTATTTTGATAGAATTAGATGTAATGGTTATGTATTATGTTATGTTTTTTAATTTGCTTATGCACTTGAATGTGTTGGCAAAGGATATTTGAAATTTCTCTAAACATCATGGTTGGAAAAATTATATGTTATGTCTATGTTTTGACTTGTTAGGATTTGAAAAGATGTATTTGTTGGAAAACCTTATTTTGAGACATATAAATATATATAATTATAGTACTCTGGTTGTCCTGTAGCATTTGGATATTGTAAGAATGTAACTTCTGATGTTTCGTATTTGGAAAATATTAGAAAAATAAAGGAAATTATGTCTATTTTTTATAGGGAATTTGTGTTTTAAGGCTAGCTAGGGAACTTATTCCCTATGCGTCAAGTCACAACACAAGCTAGGTCATGACAAATGGATCACAACTATCAAGAAAAGGTATTTTGTTTTAGTTTCTATATGAAATATTTGACGATATTAATTCAACAACACCTTTCCCCCAAGTTTTATTATAATAATGGGCTAATTAATATGAAACTAATTTCTCAATTATATTTTTTTTATAGAAATAGAAAATCAATTTGTGGAATTTCTTATAGAATTTTTTAAAGTGCTAGAGATAATCTTATAGTTGTTGGTATGTGAAGATATGTTGTTTGGTGTTCTTGGTATGTGAAGGTAAGTTGCCTAGCCATCATGCTTGAAATGTTCTTGTCATCTGCATCATCAATTGCACTATCATTGTCACATTCGTATTTATCTTTTCATACTTATTTTCATCACTTTTTCCCCATTATACTTCTCTTTATGGAAATGTACCAACTTAGATACTTTGTTCCAAGCACGCAATTTCTTCAAAATAACATACAACTCAATGATTCAAATGTTTACCAATGCTGATGATGTATCCTAAACATCTATTGAATGTTGTTGTCATTAATTATTGGAATTGTTTGATATTGTATCACGAAAATAATAGTTCATCTGTATCTTATTGATGCCATTGTCTTTAGAGTGTTGAGGTTTATTGATGCCATTCTCTAGCTCCCCAATGAAATAATGCAAAGAATAGAAAAATATAATGGACTCTCATATATAAACATCACTCCTTCACTTGTAGTATCATTAGCAATTGAAATAGTGATAATTTTTCAAAATGATCATCTAAATTCCTGACAATCTTATGAGATAATTTGCTAAATACAACCTTAATATGTTTTGCATGCTAAGATATAATCAATTCATTGTTGTTACTTTTGGCACCTAAAAAATTTGTTTGATATTTTCTGATTTCTCTTTTATTTCTATCTCATTTTGAAAGTTGTGATTAGTATCCTGATAATGGATGTAGTAGCAATCCCATGACTTTAGGATATTTTATTTCAATTTTTCAAACTTTATCAGCCTTCTGTTTTATGTATCTCTGTTGTTCCTATTTTTTAGTTTTCCATTATGATTTTGTAGCTACTCTTTCTCCAAATAAATAAGAACACTCACAGCTCCTGCATTCTAAGCATAGCCTTCTAACAAAATACTCTTTTTGGTATCATATTAGCCTTAGGAATACTCCACCTTTGTCCTACCATGGCTAACAACTCCAACACCACCAATACCACTTGCCTTCTCCATATCCTTACCCTCCTCCCTCAACATCAATAACTTTGTCTCTCTTGACCTTACCTCTAAGAATTACACTCTCTAGCATGCTCAGATGTGAAATCTAATTGAGAGTCAAGAGCTCAAAGGCTTCATTTCAAGTGACACTCAGCACCAATGCCACTGATCCCTTCCCCAGGCTCCCTCGACCTCCTGGCATGAGGTTTGATTAACCCAATCCCGATTTTATCAGACTGGAGAAAATTTGATCGTCTTGTTCATGCATGAATCACTAGTTGCTTGACTAAAAAGGTGCTAGGCTTGGTGGTTGATCTCGAAACCTTATGTGAGGTATGGTGCTTTTCAAGAGGCATATGCTCAAACCTCTATGGAACGTGAGTTCCTCATCAAACAAAAATTGTCCCTCTTATCTAAAGACTCCTTTCAATTAATCAATGATTATATCAAGTACTTCAAGTCTTTATGTGATGACTTGTCTCTCATTGGCAAGCCTCTCTAGATTAAGACAAAGTCTTCCATCTTTTACGTGGCCTTGACCAAATTACAATCCCTTCAGTACCACAATGCTACATCCCCTCTCCCATCATATCATTCCCTCATTCCTCAACTCATCAACTATGACACCCGAACCAACGAACTCACCAAAACCGTCACCCCAGCCTTCAATGGCGATCACAAACCCAAATAGTCCAAGTCCTGATCATCGCATCTTCCTTCTCTTCTAAAGGTCGTCGTTTCACCCTCACTTCTCCAACCAGCAATACTAATTCCACACGCTCTCTAGCTACACAAGTCAATTGTCAAATTTGCAAGGTCAATGCACATGAAGCACTTCACTGCCCTAGCACTTTAACCATGCATTCCAACTTGATAATCTCTCACTTACTCTTCCTGCTCTTACTCTCAGGACTCCCATAATGTTGTCAAATGGATCCCAGGTTCAGGAGCTGGTGCACACATGACTAATGATGCAGATATTCTATCCAATATCTGATCTTACCATGGTAATACATGGAGATTGGTAATGGTGAATTACTTAATGTTTCTCATATTGGTGACACTTCTCTTCCTCTCACTCCTGGCTCTTCCTTACCTGGACATGATGTGTTGATTGTTCTTGGGATTCAACGCAATCTTCTTTCTATTAGTAAACTAACATATCAATTTTCATGCTCTTATGAGTTTACTAATGACAATTTCCTGATTAAGGACAAGATGACGAACGACTTTGATCAAAGGAAGAGGAAGGGGGATATTGCAAAATTCCAAAGAAGATTAGTGCTCATTTTTCTACAAGATTTCAATTGGCTAATGCACAAACTTGGCATGCACGACTCGGTCACCCTCATATTAGATTAGTTCACCATCTCCATAATAAAGGGGCTATCAAGCTTAAGAATAAGGAGACTCTGCCTTTTATTTGTGATTCTTGTACTATGGCTAAGGCCACTGAACTTCCATTTGTTCCAATTAATAAGAGAAGTTCTGTTCCTTTGGAATTAATTCATTTAGATTTATGGGGTCCATCTCCCATTGCTTCGCTTCTAGTTATCGTTACTATGCTTGTGTGGTTGATGATTTTACTTGGTTTACTTGGCTCTTCATATTAAAAGCTAAGTCAGAATTTTTTTGCCACTATCTTTTATTTGGAAAGTTTGTGACAAGACAATTCAATACTACTATAAAAAATGTTCAATGTGATGGTGGTGGTGAATTTATAATCAAGCTTTTCTATCTCATCTTGCTTATGAAGGAATCAAATTACATGTTTCTTGTCCAGGTACACCGCAACAAAATGGTGTGGCAAAAAGAAAACATCGCCATATCAGAGAGCTTGGCTTATCTCTTTTATTTCAAGCAAAGTGCCATTAACTTCCTGGATTGACGCCTTTCAGACAGCTTGTTTTTGATCAACTGGTTACCATCTTCATTTCGCAACTTTCACACGCCTTTCTTAATAGTACAACAGACTAAACCAATTATTTCCTTAGGATGTTTGGAGCCAAATGCTTTCCTTTTTAAAGGACTCCTCCTTCCACAAACTAGCTCCTAAATCTCTTCCATACGTTTTTATTGGATACTTAGATAGGCACAAGGGTTACAAATGTTTATACCCTTCTCCTGGACGTGTTTACATCTCTTGAAGTGTAGTCTTTGATGAAGTTACATTTCCATTTCATGACCTTTCTACTCTTCATCAACCATCCGCACAACTCCTAAATACTATCACCCATTATAACCATTCTGTCCTCTCTCACACTCAACTCTATGTCACCCTTCATGCCAAAGATAGGACCCTGAACCCATTCCTTCACTTATTCAACCTTTTCAAACTTTCACTTCTACTCCAATAACAACTCAACCAACCCATCCCTCTAATATACAGGGTCCCTAACCTTACAAGACCTTACCCCAGCTCTTCTCCTCCAACCAACTTCCTTTTCCTTAAACACATATCCTATGATCACATGCCTAAAGTCTGGTATCAACCACCCAATCCTAAGTATCTTCTTCATTGCGATGTCATCCCAAAAGAATCGAAAACAATCAAAACTGCACTTCAACATCAAGGCTAGAAAAAGGCCATGGAGGAAGAATTACAAGCACTCATTGATCAAAACACCTTCCAACTTGTCTAACTTTCACCAATATGCGTGTTCTTGGCACTAAATGGGTATGGCACCAAATTAAAGGTAGATGGTTCCCTTGACAAGCTTAAGGCAAGGTATGTTGCAAAAGGTTTTAATCAAGTCCTGGAGTAGACTTTGTTGAAACATTTTCCCTGGTTATCAAGCATGCTACGATGCATCTTGTGTGTCCATTGCCTGCATGAATGGTTGGCTCATCCAATTGGATGTAAAAAATGCATTCTTACATGGCCCTTTGGCTAATCCGACCTATGTCTCCTAACCTCCAGTTTTGTCAATCCTCTTTTTCCTGATCATGTCTGGAAGTTAAATGAAGCCTTATACAGGCTTAGGCAAGCTCCACGCACTTGGTTCAATCGTTAAGCTTTTTCTTTGTTGACTATGGTTTTATCTCCAACATCCTGACTCATCCATGTTTGTGTTTAACCAACATGATTCTATCATGATTTTGTTACTATATGTGGATGATACAATTCTAACAGGTAACAAGGATTCTACTTTAGCTAGCTTTATTGCTTCTATAAGTCGTGCTTTCAATATTAAAGACATGGGTCAACTACATTTTTCCTTAGCATTGAAGTGCAACACATGATTACGGTCTTTTTCTCAAGCCAAGCCAAGTATGCGAGGACATTCTTAAACGTGCCAACATGCATGAGTGCAAGTGTATTGCTAACCCATTACCACTTTAACAAGATCAATCTGATGACAATCTCTTCTCTGATCCTAGTTTGTATCATAGTCTTGCAGGAGCCTGTAATACCTTACATTACTAGGCTTGATATCACTTATGTAGTTAACCACTTGTGCCAATTTATGCAAGCTCCTACTAATTCAAATTACAAGGAAATGAAGAGAGTTCTTCGCTATCTCAAAGACACAACTATTGTTGGCATGCACATCACTTCTGTCTCAACTCAAACCTCTATGCTTTTGCTGATGGGGATTGGGCTTGATGTCCGCAAACAAGGCGATCAACTCCAGGTCACTGTACGTTTCTTGGCAACAACTGTATCTCTTAGTATGCTAAGAAACAACCCACGGTTGCTTGTTCCATTACAGAGGCTCAATATCATGTGATGGCTTTAGCAACAGAATTAACTTGAATGAGTTTTCTCTTGCAAGACATTGGGGTCCTTTTAAAGAATCCTCCAAAATTATTTTATGATAATCTCAGTGCACTACATTTGTCTGTTAATCCTCTTACATTCAGAACCAAGCATATTCAGTTGGATTATCACTTTGTAAAAGAAAAGGTTGCTCAAGGTACTCTTGTCACGTGTTATGTCCCATCTCATGCCCAACTCAGATATTTTCACCAAGTCTTTATCTAGTCAAGTCTTCTCCACTTCAAATCCAAACTCGGTATTCATTAACCCGTGCCAAGTTTTAGGGGGCTAATGGCAGATCAAGTAGCAATCCCATGACTTTAGGATAGTTTATTTGAATTTTTCAAACTTTATCAGCTTTTTGTTTTATGTATCTCTCCTGTTCCTATTTTTTGGTTTTCCATTATGATTTCGTAGCGCTCTTTCTCCAAATAAATAAGAACACTCATGGCTCCTGCATCCTTAAGCATAGCCTTCCAACAAAATACTCTTTTATATACAACCATACCCATCAAAAAGGTGTAAGAACCTTCATTTTTTTTTTTCAGTTTATCTCCTCACTGTTAAGAGACTAATTTCCCGAATACAATTAGATGGCTAGACGGATTGGGCCACCTTCCAATAGTTTTTTTTTTTATACACATAAATCCTAAGATTAAACACAGGACCTTATGCTTCCAATCCAATCCCCTTCCCTCGAGCCAACACCTCCTTGCTACCATTTTGCTTTTCGAAAATGATCTTAACTTCATATACAATTCTCAATTTTATTTTAATTTCCAAAATATTTTGTGATTATTCAAATCATAGTTTAATATGTAACAAAAAATATCATAGTTTAATACATCTTAATCAATTCAAATTATTTATTCCTTCTCCCACCTAATTAATGAAAAATAAAACTAGAGAAGACAATGGGTATTCATGGATTGGAGCATGTCCTGGTCCTTATTTTAGAATTTTGTTCCCCATTCCCATTTCCGTCCACATATCAATTCCCCATTCCACGTGAGAATTTGAATACCTATGGGTATTCATCGGTTAATTAAAAAGATTTGAAAAAATCCAAAAAGAAAAAAATTTAAAAGTACTTTGAAGTTCAAAACATAAATATCTATAATATATAATAAATACAAATAATACCACATAATCTAAATTTAAAAACAAAATACATACATAATGCAAGTTCAATAAAAATAATTTAAAAATGAGGCATGCTAAAGTTTTCTTGATATTTATTTATACATAAGTACATGTTTAAATGATTCATATAAATAGAGAATTGGTGGATCTGGATAGTGGGGACATCATTCCTTGTCTCTCTCCTGCTTAATAAAGATGAACTCTTCCATCATTTCCCATGGGGCTAAACTTACCCTATCCTCATCCCCATTGTGGATAATCCCTACGTGTATCCATTTTAGCTTTTTTTTTTTATCTCTAAATTAAACTTCCATCTATAGCCCATGCGTAAAGTGCTCATATATGGTGCCCATAAGGTCATCTTCCCAGTGAGGAATTTAGCTGAGGATCTTCCCTAATTATGGACTTAATCCCTACATTAAATATTCAAGACCTACATTATATAATAAAACCTATATCTTGAACTAATCTAATAACATCACAAATCTAGAGTGTATCCATTCTCATAATTGCTAATTATATACATATTTATTACCCACCTCACTTATTGTAGGTTCTCTTCATACAAGAAAACAATGAGTATGAAACAAAAGGCAAAGTCACTTTTGCAGTCAACATAACATAGCAGTGGATGTTTGGTCAACAAGTCAAAGTCAAAATGGAGCACAGCAAGAAATTATTGGAACCGTGAATATAATGAGTAAAATATCAAATTGAGTTTGCTTTCTTGCCTTGTTGTTTGGCGTAGTGCATGGTCAAAGGAAGTCCAGTAAGATAACACTAGATAGAATCCCCTACAAATAGCACAGCTTGAACCGTGTGTATGCAAGCTGTAATAGTGCTACTTTGCGTAATTGTTAAGCTTTAAAGCACTGCCACATTGCATTTGAGGTGGTGGGGCTGGTTATGTAAATGCACCACAAAAATGTAACCAAGAGTCAGTGCAGAGAGATTTCAAGTGCTCTAGGGGAGAAAAATATTATGTCTCTCCTAATATATTTTTTTATGTATTTATAATTTTTATGTATAAGAGAGAGTGACACTGTTTTCTTTTTATATTTTATGATATTATAATTCTTTTCACTAAGTAAATTAAATATCTTTCTATTTTGTAAAAAATATTTGTGTTAGTCCCATCATTCTCATCTCCAAATTTAAATTGCACTCTCTATCCCTTAACTTTGGTGTCTAACATAAGGGAATAATTTTTTCCCAAATTATTTACATTGTACCTTTTATTATATGACGTTCAGTGACTTCTGATATGATCACCACACTAATCCTATTTTTTTGTCCTCTGTCTTTCAACGCTGCCTTCTCGAACCTTTGGGAACGGCTGACCCTTATTATTATTATTATTATTAAAAGTTGAATACATAATAATCAACTATGTTTCCTTTCACTTTATCAACTGGTGCATGTGTGTGTGTGCGTTTTTTTTAACTAAACCATTAAACAATAAAATTTCTTACACTTTGTTTTAAGATTTGATTCATATACTTTTGTACATAAATATGTAAAATCTATTATTCGATCTATTTTCTAAATAAATATGCCGCGTTCACACCAGCGTATATATAGACTATGGGCAGAATCACGTATCCGTGAATGTTAATATTTTTAAAAACTATTTTATTTCACATAAAGAAAATTTGGTAATGTTTATAGATTCCTGTAAATAAATTATAAATGGTACATATTTTGGAAATATATTCATAATTCTCATGATACTTCATTACTCCTAATGTATTTAACAAGTTAAATAATTGAAGGATGATATAGTATTTTTATTTAATAATTGAATTTAGTTGTCACGTATTGACAATATAAAAAAAGTTTCGTTATCCAATTATATATTCCTATATAAGTTATGATAGTTTATTGGATAAATTAACTCATCTTCCCTGAAATTTATGAAATACAACTCACACTTCTCTTTGTCAAATTTTAAGTATTTATATTAAGTCACACTAACCAGAATACCATTAGTAAACTTAACATAATGATATTTTTTGTTATATTAATGTTCCTAATTAATAAAATTATAAAAATACCCTTAAACTTAACAAAGCAAATAAATATATTTTTATAATTTTATTAATTAAAAATAGTTAATATCACAAAAATATTATTATATTAAGTTTCCTAATAGTATTACTGAATGAAGAATGTGATATTAATATGAACAACTTAAAATTTGACAAGGGAGGGGTGTGAGTTGTATTTAAAACTTAGGAGAGGTGAGTATAATTTACCCTAGTTTATTTTTACACATATTACTTAAAAAGTCATCCAAATAAATATTTTGATTAGATGATGATGTAAAACAATTTTATCCTGTAGATATATCAAAATTAAATAATTAATAGTTATGATTCCGTGATAAGAGAATATCTTATTTCCACTTTCTATTTTAGGAATAAAATCTCATCAAAATATGAGAATATATATTTCTTGGAAATAATTAATATTTAGCAATAATTTTATAAAACTCGTACCATACATAAGAGTATATTATTTCCAATTATCTATTCCCCAAATGAGCTAATAAACTTTGAAACAAAAACACAGAAAGGAAAAAAAAATACCAAATGGATCCCTATTGTAATTCAGGCCAATATTTTCTTCTAAATACTTAAAAAATAGGGTGGGGAAATAAGAAATTAAAATTTGAGCTTATGATAATAGTAAGTATATATTCTTATGAATTAAGAAAACTATGAAAATACGAATAAGATTCCATCACTCCCCTCCCTTGCCATTTTCCGCATGCAGCTATACCATTCTCGTAGGAAGAAGACCAAGACCAGCCAGTCAATTTTCCTTACACCTTTCTCTTTTTCTCCATTACGGATTTTCTCGTTCTCACTCTTTTTCCTCTCTCTCTCTCTCTAGAGAATGCCACGCCCACGCTGCTCTAACTCCATGGTTTATGGCTGGTGTTTCAGCTCCTGCTTCTCTTTCATCGCACCCTTTATCATCATGTGCATTGGTAATATATCAACTTATCTTTATATTCTGTTCTTCATGTTGCAGTTTTTTTTATATATTAAGAAAAAATGTTGAGAATTAAGCGTCTTGTGTTTTTCGTATTTTCTATTTTTAGGATATTATGAAATAATATTGAAAATAATTGAAAACGATGTAATCATTCACTATTTCCTTCGCTTTGCTTTTATTTATTTTTTATTATTTTATTTATAAAATTCTGAAAATAGAAAATGAAAACTTAAGCCAAACATACTTTAAGACTATACCTGATTTCAGAAAATATTTTTTAGTTTTTATTTTCTATTTTCAGTTTTTTTTTTATGATTTTACAAAGGAAAAAAAGTGAAAACTATAAATTCTAAATAAAAGCTAAAAACCAGTTTCTGAAATCAAATGCTTCCTTAATTTTTGTTAAGAAAATTTTCATCCTAAACTATGAGTATTCGCATTTAATTAGACTCGGACTAATCTAATATAAACTGGGTTGATTCACTTGAGCCTAAGATTCTGTTAAGGAGACTAAATGTTCAACCATTCAAACCAACTAAGTATATTAACAAGTTTTTGTGGGAATTCATTTGTTAGTTTCAGAATTTATTTGTTATAATGATCTGATATGCTTGTTAGTTCTTCTTAAATGGGTAAGTGATCAATATTATTTGGTTTTATTCAAAATCACCATTTTTTTAATTAAAATTTCTGACTTTTTTTTCTTCCTGTTTTTCTTAACAACAGAATAGCATTGCTCTTTTTGAGATGCTGAAATTCACATTTCGATGTTACAGTGTCAATGATTATTATGCTGGGGATTTATAGGCCTTCGAACCTTGTTCTTGGTCCAAATTCTTCCATTCTTCTCCAGCCTAGCCCTTTATTTGTGCAGCATATAAGGGTATGTTAATGAAGAAATTCAGTAAATATAACAAATAGACAATATAAACAGTATACATGATAGAGTAATCACAAGTGATGCGTGCTATTGAATTAAATTTAACATATGATGCAATAAAATGTAAATCAAATTTGAACAAGTCATCCAATGTGCACTGCTATTGGTTTACTCTTTCTGTTTTCGAGTTATGTAATCTGGGTTTGTTTTGCATTAGGTAAAAAGCTTAGAGTCCAAGCCAGGAGTTATGCTATATGGCACACATGGGTGTCCACCTCTTGATGCTGTTACCACATGGACCGAAACTCATAATGTATCTATTCAGTCTAGATCTCATAAGGTAAGTATATGTATTTTTGAATTGAAATCCTCTGTCCCTATTTTATGTCTCTTTCTCTGTCTTCCACATAAAATTTGACACTTGAAAAAATAAAATTACACGTCATATTTATAAGTGTCAAATTCTAATTAGACGGCAGAAAAATCGGATAGAGGATTTTAATCAGTGTACTTTTCTCTTGTTTATGTTTTCGCTTTAACTGCACGGATAGTAAAGTTTTGAATCTGTCAATTCCCACATAGGAAATACTGAACATTTATACGAAATTTTATAGAGTTACTAATATCTGTTTTAAACTGCATTATGAAAATTACATATGATCGCGCGAAAATGTAGCTGATGCAGCTGCAATTGCGGCTGTGGGATCTCAAAAACTGCAATATTGCAGTCACAAGTGCTGTCATGAACTACAACTTAAAATTGTTACTGAAGCCGTGTATACCTGTGGTTGACCTTGACTAAATGCTGTTATTTTTTCTCACTTCCTCATCCTTTTTTGTGGTCTTCCCCAGGAGTGGAAATATTATCTGAATAAAGGATCAGAATTAACTATATCATATCACCTTAGATCCGAGAGTTCTCCTATTTTACTTATAATTGCTGAAGGTATGCTTTCTACAAGAGATTTAAGTGGTTTTTTCCTTTTCATTTTTGTGAAATCCTCTCACCTAAGTACTCATGCGCCTCTGAGTATCATCTATGATTAACATCGAATTCATATGTGTACCCTTTTTTTATATTAAAGTTGTAATATACTCCCTTGTTTTAGCTATCATCAGTTGCATTGTGTTGTACCTATGTTGTGTATATTGTTTCTGTTAATGCATATTCACATGTGGTTGTTATTTTAGATCATGCCAATTTGCCATATTTTGCTAGATTATATTTAGTAACATATATTATTCTGATGTCATCCTTTGCAGGGAATGAAGGCCTATCTCAATGGCTGGAGAACCCAACATATCCTGATACAACTCTTTCATGGAACTTAATACATGGTAATACAATGGTAGGACACTAGATTTGTACTTTTGTTAATCCTAAATTGATGTTGGTCTCTAATCTATTTCTTTGTAGGAACTGGTATCATTAGACAGGGCATATTCATGTCATCAAGCTATTATGTGGCATTGGGTAATTTAAATGAGGAGGTGGAGGTATTAATTACTGCAATGTTATCTAGTTATCTATGTTACTTGCTACTGTTGTTGACTTGTTGCTATATCACCTTCCTTACACAGTATTAATCCTAGTATTCTGTCACTGATCATCATTGTTATTGCCTTGATATTTCTAATTGAACAGGTGGAGCTAAACCTCAGAGTAAAGGCCTCTTTGTACAATACAACGGATGCTTACTACAAATGTGCTCTGACTAGTACCTCCTGCAGTTTTAGTACTTCTTACGATGGAGATGCAGCTGTTTTAGTTTCTCCTGGTCCACAACATGTAAGATTAATATGCTATACTTGTTACAAAGGGAAAAAAAAATTAATAGTAAATAGGAGAGAGAAACAAATTTTTGCATCTCAACAATCAACCTTCCCCTTACCCCAAGAAAAAATTGTTTTTCCAGGCCATACTGAAGTTGAAAATTCATTATTTCCTTAATTAAGCTCTGAATTCTGAATGTATTTCAGTTCCTATTCTTTTACTGATGCTGTGATTTTTTAGGTTCAGAACTCATCCAATGATGTGTGGTATGTAGAACTGTCCTATGGACCAAGATGGGTGACATATATCTATGGAACAGGTACACTTAATGATATTTTCAGACTACTACTCACTGAAGTTTATGTTGTTTATATTACTTACTATTTCTGCAATGTCTCACTGCAGTTGGAATTCCTTTGCTCATGTTCTTGGCCTTACACCTCTTCAAAAAGCTCCACCAAGAGGATAGTGCTGGAGTTAGATATGAGGAAACAGTGGCCCAGACGGTTCCTTTGCTTTCTCAAAAAGATGATGATTATTCAAGCTTAGGTTCATCATATGAATCTATGTCACATGATGAAGAGGATCTTGACCCTCTCACAGAAGGTTCCACAGATGAGAAGCCTTCAGGTGATGGTGAAACCAGTAGTAATACACTGCTTCTTTGTGCAATTTGCTTTGATGCTGCAAGGGACTGCTTCTTCCTTCCATGTGGGCACTGTGTGGCTTGTTTTGCATGTGGAACTAGGTAATTAATGGCTATTTCCTCATCTAAGTCAGATCCCAATTTTTAGGTTGTTAGTTCTGCTACAATCATAATTCTTAATAATAAAAATTTCCATTGGATGCATTTCCAAGAATTTTACCTATAGGAAACTAGTTGACCATTTAACTAGCTCTGATTTTAGTATAGTTAGTGACTTAGTGGCCTAGCCTGCAACATGAAGATACACACAAGGATTGCCATATGTTGTGATTTTGTGGCTCCTCAGTATCCTTATTATGTATGAGAGGGGTGTTGAGGACCAATGGTTGTAGTTTCAAGTGTGAGTTGATAAAATCTTACATTGATTAAAAATGGACTAAGTGAAAAGTAAATAAATAGGAGGACCCATAAATTCCTTAAGATTTTGAATCAAGATGCGATGTCAACTCACTATTGTGGTATCTTGTCTCTGGTTTTGAGCTCCTCTTAACCACTTTACCCAACATCAACGAGGAGGACTATTCAATCATACACTCGTCTCATTTTCCCACGTATTTTCCTGTTTTAGAATTTCACAACAATAGGGCCACAAGTCCAAGAAATCCAATTTCAGAAGAAAGAAGATGCAGTTTGTCTAAATTTAGCTTACCATTAATGAATTTTGACATACATAAGGAACGTGTCAATCTAATAATGTTCATTTAAAAAATTGTGATTGCAGTATCATGCACCTTAAGTATTGGCTTATGCTCATTCTTGTTTGTTGACTATGTCCAATCTTGTGCATGCAGGATAGTGGAGGAAACAGGCACTTGCCCTGCTTGCCGTAGGAAGACCAAGAAAGTGAGGAAGATTTTCACTATTTGAGCAGTACACTGTCTCAGATTCCTAGATCTGTAGCAGAACCATGCATTACTCTGTATGTACTCATTGTTTTCTAGGAAATCCATAACACTGTGAGGGGTATTTCAAATTGGAATGGCTGCGAGGTAAGTGACAATGTCAAAAAGGCCTCTTTGTATAATGCAACAAATGACTACCAATGTGCTTTGACAAGTAGCCCCAGCAGAACAATGATTTACTCTGTATATACTCAGTGGATTTTAGTCAATCCAAAAAATTGGTAGGGGCATTTCAAATTAGATGTGTTATGCAAATAGAAATGACAAGGTTTCAAGTTTTCAGGTGTACAATTTGCATTGGCCGCAAAAAGCTTGAGTCATACATAGTAAAAACATTAAAATGTTTGTTGGTTTAACAATTTCATAAACAAAGGTTTATATGTCAGTAAAAGTTCTTTTATTCAAGACAGAACTCGGTTAAAATAAAGTAAGCTCTAATAGTGTGTCATGTTATGTGCTAGTATTCTTGTCAAATGCCAATTATAAAGCATTTTCACTCGCTTGATGCCTAATACATGCAAGAGGGACTCTAGCTATACTAGCAAGCATCTGCATTTTGTGGTGTTCACAAGGCTAAAAGATAAGCGGGCTTAAATTTTGATAATGAAACGTAATGAGCTACCTTAATAAACACAGATTAGGAAATTCTCTCTCCAGAAATAAGTTGAATTCAGCCTTAAAAAGTGCAACACTAAGTGTGCATTTGCTTGAAGAGTAAAAATCTGGGTAAAATTTATATGAACGAGCTTTATGTGTAAAATAACATATAAAACTCATCAATGTAAATTTTATCTCAATTTTTATCCGGAAACCAAAGACACACCCTTAAGGAAGAGATTTGATATTGACAAAATGCATAATCTGTAAAATATGTGAACCCGGAAGGAACTATGCGATTAGGCTATAGAAAATTATGGCTGATGTAGCTGCAGTTACTGCTGCGATGTGGTTGCCGAGACCACCACAATAAGAAATTGTGGATCTCACTTTAAAATCATGGAACATCTACAAAGTTGAAAAGTCATAATCTGAATGGTAGTTGCAGAGCTGCAGTAAATGTACTTACAAGGCCACAGAGGCTTACAAGCTCAAAAGGTACAAATGCTTGAACTTTATCAAAACATATGCCAATAATCTATCCTTTACCCACAGCCTGTAGGAGTATAAGCAACTGAAGAAAGTAGTAAGAGACTCCTCCTATTGTAGCATACTGCAACTTCTCTTTTCCTTCTACTGCTGCGAAATCGTTATCCTTAGAACGATTAAATCCTCCAGCTAACCATCCTAGATTTCTGTAACCTCCATTATACAGCTTTGAAGCTGCTGTCATTGACCTGAATCACTCAGCAAAATCAAAACAGTATTTTGCTTCAATGCCATAATCAACTTGTTCTCCTAACAGAGAGGAGACTGGAATTGGAAAATCTCACAAATTAAATTACAAACTAATAAAGCTTCAAAGTAATTGATACTTTAAGGGCAATCTAGTGTAAGAGGCTCCACTTGGTGGAGTATAGTAAGAGTAGATTTATGCAACCTTATCCCCGCAAACAGAATAAGTTGTTTTCAAAATCTAAACTCATGACCTTTAAGTCACAAGATAGCAACTTACTGTTGCATTGAGGCTCACCCTCAAAGTTATTGATACTATACAACAACAGCAGCTAAGCCTTATCCCACTAGGTGGGATCAACGACATATTAGACGATGTCATAGTGTTCCATCATGTATCATATTTATATTTAACTAACCATGTAAGTTGTGGCATTTTTATGAGGTTGTATATCCTAGTTTTTCATGGGAAACAAACAAGAAAAACAACTAGACTCTCACGAAAGGTAAGTTAATTGGATCTACTTAGTTGATAAAAACAAGGATGGTTATTCTTAAAATTACCAAATAAATAATTAGCATTAATGCCTATAACAGAACAATTTCTTCTTCTGGGCACTCACCTCAATCCTTCTCCACATGCCACAAGAAGCTTGGTGTCCTTATCAGGAACTGAAGTTTCCACTTGACTAAGGAACTCAGGGTTAAGTGTTGTTAGATACTGGCCAGTCCAAAGGCCAATGTAACCAAAATGCACCCACTTCTTAAGTAGTGTTATGGGGCTGTTGTCTATGTCTTCCACAAAGATTGGCACGTGCATAGACCCCACCACACGTGCCTTCTCTCTCTCCCATGTTGGCCTAACATCAAGGAGGATAAAGCCTTCTGAGTTAATGGCCATTGAAGCATCTTTTGGCCATATAGTTCTGACTGTGCCAGACTCTATGAGCTTCCTAGCACTGATAGAAGATGCTGCATTGATAACTTGAAATCTTGTGGTTCTTATTGTGGTGTTGGTGTAGAAAGTGGTATTTGGTTGTGTCTTGTGCTTATAAACGGAGGTTCTCAATGGATGGTTCAATTGGGTTGCCATGTTCCTATGTAACTCTCTTTGTTGGGGATTAACATGTAAGAATGTGCTGTGTTTGTTATCTTGAAGGATATTGGGATGATGACAAATGATCAAGGACCATAGTTTATGGCCATTGGCTCCCTGAGGTTTCTTTTTTGTCTCTTTGCTACTTGCTTTTTTATCTTTCTATCATCATTCTATCTGCAAAGAGTAAAGACATTTTTATCTGCATATACCCAAAACTCAAAAGCTTAGGAAAATGCATTCTATATGCTAAAAAAACTTTTTCAACAATTCAAACATTTAGCTTACATCTTTTCATGGGGAAATAAACAAAATGACAGAAAAAATATCTTGACTAGGTTTGGCATTATGTTTTATCAAAAAGATTCTGTGAATGCAAATATATAGTTTGGAAGTTTGCTTACTAATTAACTGAATCCGGTCATATAAAAATGAAAAATGATTTAAAACAAGAGAAATATAATTAGAAAATATAACATTTGATTCATTATAAATAACTTGGATGACAAACTTGATTTTGCTTATTTTTTATAGCGCTATCTTGAATGTCGTCAAATGATAATACTCATTGGCAAGGAGGAGGCAGAGCACCCAAAAAATTTAAAAATTTCTTCGTAGTATTTTGGAGTACTGGATATAGTTTCCTTCCCTTGAACAGGGTTAAAACATTGCTACTCCACATAATATTTTAGTCACAGTTGAACCACTAATTTAATCAACTAAACAGATTAAGGGTGCGTTTGGATCTGATTTGGAGTGAAATAATCACTTTTTTCCCAAAAAAAAAAATCACTTTTCATATATATAGATAATTTTTAAAAATAATTAGAATATTAAAAAAAGTCAGTTTTTATTTTTTTATAAAAGCTACTTTTATCTTTTTTTATAAAAGCTAAAAATAGTAGCTTTTAAAAATAAATCAATTTTTATTTTTTGCACTTATATATAAAATTTCAATTTTATAATCAATTTTTTTAAAATTTAAAAAAAATTCACGCTAAATTATGAATCATAATTTTAACCGTTTCAATGCCATTCAATTTTATTCATTGTTTTAGACTTTTAGTTTTACTCCCTCTACAAATTGTTTTTGACTTTTGGTCTTTTTTATTTTTAATATTATATTATTGGTCTTTATTATTATAACTAATATTGTGGTATTAATTTAGATCTAAAGAAATTTTTTACAATATTTATAAAGAGTAAAAACAAGATTTTTAATATTTATAAAAACTAAATATATATTTTAAAATACTTATACGAATCGATATTTAAATACAATGACAAAAAAATATAATATTAAAAAATTTGAAAAATAAAAAAATAGGGTGATTAAAATATTTTATTTATAAGATAAGATTGAAAATATATTAATATCAATTATTTTTTGGATTTAATTTATATACTGTTAGTGTAAAAAAAATACACGCATTTAATCATGTATTGTCACATTGATAAAAAAATTAGATTTAATCATATTTTTTATTATCTCCTATAGAAGTAATGACTAATTTCCTTTAGGCGTAAAACTCATATACATAAGTTTTGTCTCTGCCACAAAATTCTTTTTATATATATTGCAGGAATTAAACTCACAACTAGATGTTTAAAGGAACTAAGCTAACTATCAACTGTGTTAACGTTTGTGGTTGCTAGATTTAATCATCTATGACCTAATAATAATTTCTTTTATTCCATAAAACTAACTTTTTAAATGTGCAATGTCATTAGACTTTTATAACATTCTTGTAACCAAACCATGAAACCTACCATAATTGGTAGCTAATTAATTGGACTCTACAAATATCTAATTAGGGATTTGATTCCTAACGATTTGTATGTAAAAAGTTTTGTGATAAAAGGTTTTCTTTTAAGGGAGCTCACGTTCAAAGGATCAATCACTAATATCGGTGATGAATACCTTGAAAAAATTCTTGTGACCACCCCTAACCCCATGAAAATGTATTGTATACAAACAAGTGACACAACTTACATTTAGTCACACTTATAATCAAGGTGGAAGATTTATAATCAAAGTTATGATATTTTGAAATTATTAGAATTAGCAAGGTTGATATATAGCTTGTCTTTTAAGTATTATTCAGAAATTTGATTACTAATAATATATACAGGGAATACAAAATGTCTTATGGTTAAAGACAAAAGTTACAAAGGATGAAAACACTCTTAAATAAAAAATATATGTTGTCCTTATTATTTATATTCTTTATTGGATAAAGTATTAGTCTTTGATAAATTAATATAACTGAATAGTGAATAAAATATGAATCATATGATTTATGATAATTGAGTATAAATAACATTTTTTAAAAAAAAACGGTGAGCGGCAGGCGCAACTTCCTGTAATGGCCGTCGACACCTGAAAAAAATAATTAAATAAATAAAAAAGAAACACATTTTTTGAGAGTAACATTCAAGTTTCTCTCTTCTCCCTCTTCAATCCAAATTACCCTAGAATTAAAACAATAAAATAAAATAAATTAGGGTTCCTTCTCTTCCTTCTTTTTTTTTCTTCGTCTTTTCAGCCATGGTGGGAAAAGCCATGGCCGCGACCTTGCGCGAGAAGCTGGCGAGTCTCGTGAACTCCGCCGAGTTTGCCGGCGACGTTACCTCAAAGCTTGAAACGCTCCGTCGTCTGCGGCGGGAGCTTCCGCCTGAGGACCCCGTTCTCCTCACTGAGTTCCTCCCTCCTCTCTTCGAGTTCCTCTCCGATCGGTTCAGCCCCGTTCGCAAGTTCATCACCGAGTACGCTCCTCCCAATTCGCGTCTTTCTGGTTTTCGTAATTTGTTCTATTTTTGGGAATTTTGAATTGGGAACATTTGTTGTTGTTGTTGTTTGTAGGATGGTTGGTGAAATTGGATTGAAGAACGCGGAGTTCTTGCCTGACATTGTGCCTGTGCTGATTGAAGTGTTGGATGATGAGACGCCAGCCGTTGTTCGACAAACTATACTCTGTGGCATCGATTTGTTTCGTTCCACGCTTGAGAAAATCGCCATTCAGGTTTTTTTTTTTTGGTTGCAATGTGTGAATGTGTTTGTTTGGTTTGCAATGTGTTAATGTGTTTGTTTCTGAGATTTCAGTTCAGTTAATTTGTGAATATTTTTTTGTCTGTCATTGTTGTGGTAAGGTGTGTGATGTGATTTTAATTCTTAAATTTATGCAACTTACGGATAGTGTGCAAAGTTAGTTTTAATTCACACTTTTTTTACCACAAATTTGGGTTGGATGTTATTCTGGCTTTGTTCAGTACTGGTTAATATTCTATTACGTTCCGGAAGAGAGTGGGGGCCGTTCATAAGCTGAGTGAAATGGTGACTAGTGAGGTTTGAATTTATTTATGAATCGGAAAAACAAAAGTGAGGGAAGATATAGTTGAAAGCAACTTATGTTATCTCGGGTTTATGATTTGTATGCAATCTTAAGGTGGTTGCCATGTGACCTGGAGGTATCGGGTTTGGATTCTAGTAATAGTCTCTCCGCTTGCGGACATATAAGGTTGTGTGCATATACCCTTTTCAGACTACACTAGTTGTGGGCCATCCTTTTTAATGATTAGTCTGCTGCCCTGCCAACCATCCAAATTTGATTTGATTTGGGATCCGGGACTTTATTTTGTCAGAAAGCCTTTGATTTCTATCAACTTTGTTTTATTTCCCCTCTCTTGGTGCAATATTGATAAAGCAAGTATACTATTCATATTTTCACCGAAAAATCTCGTATTCATACTCAAACTTGGGAAAATTATTATTTGCTTATAGCAGTTGTTTCTCATCTTATCTTGTGGCTCATCCATTTGTGTATCCTTGTATATTTTTTAAGGTCTGAAGTATGAACATTTCCATTCTGGTCTTATTATTATTTTTTCTAGGGTCTATATTCTAGTGATTTAGACAGTGCGCTTGAATCTGCATGGGCATGGATGATTAAATTCAAAGACAAAGTATACTCAATAGCTTTTCAAGTAAGTAGTTGCTCTCCTCAAAATATGAAGTTACTATTTTGGTTTATGGCCTGATGAATGTACTCTGTTACGTGCTTAAAAGCATGGAAGTGGTGGTGCAAAGCTGCTGGCACTGAAGTTTGTTGAAGCTGTTATTCATCTGTACACACCTGATCCTAATGGTTCCTTGGAGCCCACTTCTCTTCAAGGTATTGACTATCAGTTTTATCAGACCTAAGAAAGAAGTTTGTGCCAATCTGATATTTTTATGATATTCCTTAATTTACTTGCTTGTACTGCTTCTTATGTATTTATAGGAAGGCCTATTGGATTCAATATATCATGGCTGAGGCGGGGTCATCCTGTACTTAATGTTGGAGATTTGTCAATTGAAGCCAGTCACAGTTTGGATCTATTGCTTGATCAACTCAGGTTTCCAACTGTGAAGTCTCTGAGTAACTCGGTGATCATTGTGCTAATTAAAAGGTATTTTATCGATTCTCTTATCCCATTTGCTTTGCTGCCCATCAATTAAAGAAGCAAGTGGCTTGAAAAATCACGTGATTTTATGTTCAACTCCTGATGACATATGCTTGATCAGATTGTCAATATATTCACACTCCTCTTTCTTTCCTTCCCTCTCAGTGTCACACATACACACAGACAGAGAATTCAATCATTGATGGCTGATAACACTGCTTGTAAAAATCTGTTGCTCCAAATATTACTTGCCTACTATTGACTTCCTTATTGATCTGTTCCCAGCCTTTCAGCTATTGCAATAGACAGGCCTGCATTCTTTGGCCGCATCTTGCCAGTTTTGCTCAATTTGGAACCCTCAAGCTCTATGGTTAATGGGGTGTGCATAACAGCTGCACATCTTGCTTTGAAGAATGCCTTTCTTACATGCTCAAAATGTACACATCCGAGTGCTGCTCCGGTATTTCTTTTAGACTAAGATGTGCTTGACATCTTGCTTGTTTAATCTTATTTAATGTTCTTTTGGATTGCATTCCTTTTAGTATCATATGGTTGAATTGAATTTGAATGTGCAGTTTTAGTTTTTTATTTCTGTTTTTTTAAAAGTATATGTTCATGAATTTCTGCATGGGGGCCTATATATATATATAACTGTTGCTCTTTATCATTCTCATGGGGTTTCTCATAAGATTGAGAAAAGTTATGGAGAATTTTTTGTCTTCATGGCTTAGAAGCTGGATATTCTAAGAGGGATCATGTTAATTGAGAGGCTTGTTACATGCTTTTGGAACCAGTTGTGCAAACAGAAAATAGCTAGAAGAGAAATAGACATGCAACTTTCAGTGGTTTGACTTGACATACTACAGGCCTACGCCCGTGGGCTGTATGTCATATTTGATCAAGATCTTATACCTTATTTGTGTCTTACACTTGTAACTTTGCATTGAAAATAAACTTCAGAAGAGGTTTGTGTTTAATCTATTCAGTGATGAAATAGAAAGTATTGCTTTACTTGATAAGTTGTATAGTCAGTTTTTGCTTAAAAATGTTGCTTACGTGCACTAAGATGATATTTTTTTTAAAATATTCCTGGTAGTTAGCACTTGGTGGCAAAATCAATTATTTATATGTAATGTTTTTAGTATAACAATGCTTTAATTGTCTTGGAAATCGAATACTGAGTTGGAACAAGTCATTGAAATTGCATATGTCCCTTTACTTCTAACATTATCCTTAAATGATTCTTATGAATAATCAACTGTACACTTCATATTCAAGAAGTTTGATTTTATATGGATTTATGGAGAAGTGATTATTTTTTGTGTTGGTAGTGGAGAGATCGGTTGACTGGTGCCTTGAAGGAGATACAGTCTGAAGGGAAGGCGGACCAGATTTTCCACCTAATATCTGCAAGTAATGGAAGCATAGAGAAAGAGAAGGATGATCAACGAGTTATCAAGGTAACTACCCTCCGGCCCTCCCTTTGTGGGATGCTTTTTTTTTTTTTTTTGTCATTCCATTTCTTGTAAATAATCTTCTTTGTGCTGTGTACTTGTAAAAATAGAGCGGGTGTGAGCTGGATGAAATATTAGGCTATAGCTAGATAGAGACAACTGAATTTATAGTTCAAATTGTTCTATATGCAGAAGCAAAAGCTGGTAATTTCATAAGTGCCAAACAAATTTGAGTCTTGGTTGCAATTGTAGACATGTATCTTCATCGGTTTCTGAATGACTTTTTACTTCTAAATTTGTTTGTATACTACTTATAATAGGTGTATCTTTTGGGAAGTTGCACAAAATTTTGTGAATCAAAAGAAATCTTTTCATAAGTATCCAATTGTGGTAGGATATGCTGCTAGATATACAAATATGCACTAAAATATAAGGCATTGGTCTTCTATTGTTGATGAGCAGTTTATCATTTACAGGAAGAGGAACCTGCGGTAAATTCATGTGATTCAGTGCACAGTAATTCAGCAAATAAACGATCTGGATCCCAAAATGGAGGTGATTTAGCTGAAGATGAAAATGTGAGTGTAAAGCGTGTCAAAACAACAACCACTGGTTTAAAGGAACCTAAGAAAGAGTTAGGTGGAGGTACCACTAGCTCTCAGGATTACACACCTTCAACTACACCAACATCTTCAAAAGGAGATGTAGAAAATGGGCATGTACAGCAGCTTGTTGCCATGTTTGGTGCTTTGGTTGCTCAGGGTGAAAAGGCTGTTGCACACTTAGAAATTCTTATATCAAGTATTTCTGCTGACTTGCTAGCTGACGTGGTTATGGCAAATATGTGTTACCTACCTCCAAGTTATTCCAACAGTGAAGGAGATGATGAACAGCTGCATGACATTAGTATTGTTGGTTCTGATGATAAGGCTAAATATCCACCATCATTTGTAGCTGGGGTCATGTCACTTTCCAGTACTTTCCCACCAATAGCTACACTTCTTGATGCTCATCAATCCATGTCCAATGAGGCAATGGTATAATTTGTTTTATCTATTTATTTATTATTTTTGCTTTTTAGACCTTCTTTATTTTTTTTAATTTGCCTCCAATCCTTTTCAGTTGTAATGATGTTCTGTGTCTTTATTCATTTTGTAGCATATTGTTGACAATTGTCTTTTGACAAATACTTTAATGCACACAAATATTGCAGAGGTCTCAAGAGGACGAAGAAATTTCTGCAACTGGAGTAGATAATGCTGCTGTGCATTCTGGATTAAATCTTCGATCTGAAAATGTGCCATCACCTACTGACTTTCCATCCTCTGATGCCACTATACCTGGAGTGGAGAATGGATGCGCAGCTGTGCCTTCTGGCATTCATGAAATTGGAAACATAGATAGTGGAATCCCCGGCCTGGATTCTTTTGGTCGTAATGATGATTTGTCAGAAAGTTTGGCTGCTTCCTCATTGGCTTCCAGTGAGATTCAACTTGAAGAAGGTAATCAAGAGCAAGCTATGAGTTTGGATCAAAGGTCACCCATGAACATAGTTCCATCGATATCAATGGATAGATCTGAGGAACTCAGCCCAAAAGCAGCTGTTATAGATGCCAATAGCTTGGTGTCCTCAACTGCTACTTCGGTTGTGCTGCCTTCACGTGTAGTCCTGCCAAAGATGATTGCTCCTGTTGTTGACCTTGAAGATGAGCAAAAGGATCATTTGCAAAAGTTGTGTTTTATACGTATCATTGATGCATATAAGCAAATAGCTTTAGCTGGAGGCTCACAAGTCCAATTCTCAATACTTGCTTATTTAGGAGTAGAGGTGAACATTCCTGCTTCTCAAAGTTTTCTGGTTTTATTTTGCACTTGTATCATTTACGACTAGGCTAATTGATTCATATAATAAATGACATATTTAATATTTTTTATTTTTCTTATATATGTGGAAGTTCCCACTTAGTTTATACATATCAATAATCATGATTGATGATTGTCTCAAACTTGTATTGTCTAGTGTGTTCCATAATGCGTTAATTTGAATATTAAATTTTCTAATTAATTGTTCTATAGATTTTAATTGAAAGCTCATAGGATGTAAATATTGTGTTAGCGATAAAATACTTGGTGTGCTGAAAGTTTATAAGAGAAAGAAATATAGGGGTAGCATGGGGATAGGGGTGCGGGATTAATCAGCAAATGTAACTAACTCTAGTGGGCCCTAAGGTGTGTAGGGGTTTAACGGTTTTGGTAGAGGTGTAGTGAGGGTGCCTCACGTGGGTTGTCAAGGGAAAGGCAGTATTTGTTGCGTTGTGGGAAGGGGGTGAAGCATTCTGGTTTGGGTTTGGAGTGAGTGAGCTACTTAGTGCTCAGCTCCTTCTCCTGTGTTTGCATTTTAGCTATTTCCCTTTTATTCACAGTTATATACATATCAGTATATCTTTCTGCATTACTGTTCTCTTGGTTGTGTTCCTATTATATTGATTGTGTGTCTATGCATAGTAATTTTCATATTTTGATCTTTTCTTCTCTTCTATATATTTATATAGTCCTGTTATTCTTTCCATCCATTCATAAATGCTCTAACACGTGTGACTTGACATAAGATCCTAATCACCATCAATGATATATTTCTTTCAACGCTGAATGATATGTATACTTCCTTTGTTTGCATAAATCCACTTTGTAATAAATTTTGCAACTTTTTTTTTTTTTGGTATTCTTCATGCAGTTTCCCTTGGAATTGGACCCATGTAAACTACTACAGAAGCATATTTTGGTTGATTATACCAGTCACGAGGTAAGCTCACATCTCAAATGTTGGTTATGGCATATGTGCCAATTATTTGGCTATTATTTTTCATGTGATCAATGCACTCAAGGATACTCTCTCTAGCTCCTCACTCCAAAATTAAAAGAAAGAAAGAATTGAAGGAGCTCTGCTTGTTCTCGTTATTCTTTCTTTCTCTTAATAATTTAGCATGTTTCATTGGTTTAATATATTAAAATAACAAGACGATCCTAAACTGCCTATGATTTTGTTTTTCCTTTCTTAAAAAGGAAAGATGATGCATTTATTTATTTTTTGCTAAAATCAACGAAGAACCAGCTTTTAAAGTATAGGCTATTTAGCATTTTGCAACTCTGAACTTGTTGGACTGGTCTTCTATATTACATCACGGATTTGTTATGCAGATGAGTTTATTTTTTAGGTACACGTGTTCTGAAAAAAGAAATGTTTACTATGCTGTAATTTGAAAATGTGAGGATTCAAAGATCCCATTCAATTGTATTAGGGTTGATATTCTATGTATCAGAAGCATAGTGGATACTGTCATCTTTAGTGTACTAATTGGCTAATCATGTGTAAGGAACAGATTAATTAATTAATTAATCCTGTCAACTCGTCTATGTGGGACCTCTAATATAGTATTAATAATATGGACACTACTCTCTGGTTTAAATAAATCATACAAGTTAGCACCTATTATGAGCAGATTGCAATCATTCATAATCTATATATGCTGACGCTGATTACCTAATGTCTCAGGGACACGAGTTGACATTGCGTGTCCTCTACAGGTTATTTGGTGAGGCTGAAGAGGAGCCTGACTTCTTTTCTTCAACAACTGCTGCTTCTGCATATGAAACATTCCTCCTCACAGTGGTCTGTGCTTGTTTTTCTGTTTCTTGTCTGTACATTTGCAAGGCAAGCATTGAGCTTTTTGTTCACTTCTAATGCAGGCGGAAGCACTTAGAGATTCTTTTCCACCTTCAGATAAATCATTAAGTAAATTGCTTGGTGAATCTCCATATTTACCAAAATCAGTTTAAAAATTCTAGAGAACATGTGTTCTCCTGGAAATGGGGATAAAGTTGAAAAAGAGTCGCACTCTCTGAATGCTGACAGAGTTACTCAAGGTCTCAGTGCTGTATGGAGTTTGATTCTTCTGAGGCCTCCCATTCGGGATAGTTGCTTAAAAATTGCTTTGCAGGTTTTGTTCCTACCTTTTTATTTTGAACTTTCATGTTGCTTAATGTGTTTGTGGTTATTACCTACTGTCCCTGTTGCTTTTCTTGCCTCATATGTTTAAAATTAACTTGAAGCCAGGAAGGGTAATGCCGTTATCCCCTGTTTTTCTCCTTGTTGTAAAGACCTGAATTTTCAAAACCATGCTTCCCTTAGTAACTGTAAATTTTTGGTTTATTTTTTATCTCTGTTAATTTTGATTTTCTCCTTTCCAATGAAGAGTGCTGTGCATCACTTGGAAGAAGTGCGTATGAAGGCAATACGTTTGGTAATTTAAGCATAACATCCGGTTAAAGCATTTAGTTGACTGCATAACAGCAAGTGTCTTACAACTTGAGTGCTTCTTGCAGGTGGCAAATAAGCTTTATCCTTTACCACACATTTCTCACCAAATAGAAGATTTTGCAAAGGAAAAGCTGTTCTCAGTGATGAGTGATGCATCTGAAGCTAATGATGCTGAAGGATCCGTTGCTGATTCACAAAAGGTATTTTTTTATTAGTTTATTTACTTTTTTTTATTGGAGTCCTGATGACAGTAAGTTTGTACCCTTTTTTTCAACTTAATTCAATAGTTAGTTTGTTCTTTTGTCTCTCTTTACAGGGACCTGATAATGAAAAACTTGCAAATGAGCCATCTTCATTAAGTGGCAGCAGCAAGGATATCTCATCAGATAATCGTCAATCATTCACGTCTGAAAGCACCTCTCCAGATTCAGTTTCTGAGGCTCAGAGGTGCATGTCATTGTATTTTGCTCTGTGTACAAAGGTATCTGTTCTTTTTCCTAGTGAAGATTTTTCTATTTTTCTTGTTTTCTGTGACTTTGTTTTTTGTTATTTTATTGTAAGTAATATATGTTGATGGTCTATGATGACAGAAACACTCTCTCTTTCGCCAAATATTTGTTGTCTACAGAAGCACATCAAAATCAGTGAAGCAGGTTTCAGTTTTTGGCATATGGGACTCTAGTGAAATGAATATTGTATCTCTTGCTATTTTCGTCACTAGATTTATCCCTTTAATTGTATAGTGCAGGCAGTTCATCGTCAAATTCCTATACTAGTGCGCACTATGGGTTCATCTTTAGATCTCCTTGAAATTATTTCAGATCCTCCAAATGGAAGTGAGAACCTCTTAATGCAGGTTTACACTTTTACCTCATTATTTTGTAATGTGTTGAAATTTATAATAATATATTGAATATTGACACTTCTGTATTGATCTTGTCAGGTGTTGCATACACTTACCGATGGTACAATCCCTTCTAAGGATTTGATATTTACAGTGAAGAGGTTATACGATTCAAAACTTAAGGTATGTAAAATTTCAACTTGACAGTTTTTCTACAATACGCAGGGTTCTGACCAATGTTGTTTTCTACAGGATGCAGAGGTTCTTATTCCAATATTACCATTCCTACCGAAAGATGAGGTTCTATCTTTTTCTTTTCAATTGGGGTTAACATTCACTGGCGCTTTTATAATAAAATTATTACTTGAAGTTAAATCAAGAAAAATTGTGATGCGAATTACTATTAATGGATTTATAGAAGAACTTTTATGTTGGGTATATATATCTCTTTGTTTTCCTTTGTAGTTATTTTCTTGAATGGCATTACCTTACATTTGGTGTAACATGGTTTAACAATTTTTTTAAATAGGTAATGCCAATTTTTCCTCACATTGTGAACCTTCCTTTGGAGAAGTTTCAAACAGCACTTGGTCGCATATTGCAGGTATGCTTCCTTTGGAATTGCTAATTCTTAAAGCATAAGTAGAGCTAGAACCAAGTATATGGATTTCAAGGTTGGGATCCTTGAAAGGTGTAGCTTCACAACATTGATGGAGGCAAGATTTAAGTGAAAAATTGTGATACGTACTGCATCATCATGCATATTTTTGGTAAATTTTGGAAATAGGGAAATTGAGGAGGATGATTAGCAGTGAAGCAGATAAGTAGATGAATTTAAGAGGAGCAACTGCAATTATGTTTGATTGTGCAGTGAAAACCTAGGTCCTTAGTCAAGTATTTGTGGTTTGTCATGCTTTGCAATGAGCAGATCTAGGTTATTTACAAGAAATAGACTACAACTACCTATGTACATGAACCTATCGATACATGAACTAAATTATTGATGTCTACTCCTACTTCCAACATAAGTGTTTGTTGGATGCACATAGCAATGTTGGATAAGTTGTGGTGTAATATCATTGGCTGATATGATTTGAAGGTAAGAGCAGCAATCAATTATGATGATGAACGAGGACACAAGGGAGACTGAGATGATTTGGAGTTAAAGTAATCAGCAAAACCATTGCAGCATGAGGCACAGTGAAGGATAGGATACATAAAATACTGTTTTTGATTAAATTCTCATGGAAACCCGGTAAACCAGACCTCATTACCTTCATGAAACTCAGCACTCATAATATTTGGGAGTCACCTTTAATGACCAACAAAGTTTTCAGGCTGTACACCCCATTTTGTTCTAATAAGAAAAAATTGTTCTGAACTGTGAATTCATTTTTGTAATTGAATTAATTGAAGAGTACTTATGCAGGGATCATCACAATCTGGTCCGGTGCTTACACCTGCTGAAGTTTTAATTGCTATCCATGGAATTGATCCAGAAAGAGATGGAATTCCCTTAAAAAAGGTAGGTTTATATGACAATTGGTCTAAGGCATTGCAGTTAATCAAGATATATTTCACATAACTGAAGCTTTTATATGCAGGTCACAGATGCATGCAATTCTTGCTTTGAGCAGCGGCAAATTTTCACTCAAGAAGTTCTTGCCAAAGTTTTGAATCAATTGGTGTGTCATATGGGAATTGGTTTTATATATTTAGAATGCATATTCAACTAGATCTCATTATGGAAATTCCTCTTCCCTGCAGGTTGAGCAAATTCCTCTTCCTTTGTTGTTTATGCGTACAGTGTTACAAGCAATTGGTGCTTTCCCAACACTGGTAAGAAGCTTACTAATCCAAGTCAATGTAATAATGCAAAGGAACATGTTTGATTCTATACCGTGTACTGGAATTTAGGATTTTCCCAGTAATTGGTTGTTTAGAAATATGTTTTTAGTTTTGAAATCCCATAAAGATTCTCCAAAGCTAAGCTGCTTATCTCTTCCTTAGGGGACTCTATATGATGCTACCTTCTATTGACTTAATTCCTCATTTTCGAATTGAAACAAATCTAACCCCTCCTTCCTTGTTCTGTTTTTTCATCGTTTTATTTTAACTTGATATATTTGTACATCTTATTGACATTTAATGGGATGCCAACCCTGCGAGAGGAGTTGCTCATACTTGTCTTAGAATTTATCTCTCAAGGTTCACATTCTTAGTTCCCTCTTGTCCTTAACTTTGGGTGATGACTCTCATATTGATTTGGCAAGACATTTGGATTGGTATTTGTTAGGAAGCTGGTATGAACCATGGAGAATAGAAAGAAATTGCTGTATTAATTCACTGAAGAAGATGACATCAGTGTGATATCAGTCTCCTGGTACAATAGTCTGTTAGGACCCCACATAATATGATTTTACCTTATGACAAGGTTTATAAGAGAAGGAATAAAAAGGGAATTGGGGACACGAGGAAAGCATGTGATCAAGAAAGGGGGAGGGGTGTGTAACTAACTTTGCCTAGCTGGCACAGTTAGTGGGGTGGGGGTGAACGTTTTGTGTTTCTGTTAGAGGAAGGAGATTGGGGAAAATATAGGGAGAGGGCAAAACATGAGGGGTATTCGGACTGGAAGGAATTGGAAATTGGGAGAGTGTTGGACCTCTCGAATGTCTAGCTAAACACGCTTTTTTTTTCTTCTTGTTTTCTGAATAATAACATCAATCTCAAAGGGGAGAGCCATATCTCACTGGTATTGCTCTTTCTCAAGACATTTTCTTCCGCTTCTGCATATTTTCATTATAACTGATCCGGTTCTCACAACTGGTCTCAGAGCTCTGATCTTGGGAGCTCTGTGTATGGTAACCACGCGTGCTGCAATGGAGGCTGAGCTGGGAGAAATGGAACGAAGGTGGTGGAGATGCAGGGAGACACGCGAGCCATGGCGAACCTGCAGCGGCTCTGACTCGTCAGATGGAGCGCTGGGCGAGATCGGAGCTCAAGTGGTTCTCGAAGCTTGGGCAGTGACGGATCCGAACCATCACCGCCGATGGAGGGAAGACGTCGCGATGATAGGAGGAAGAAGAAGGCTCATCGTCGCAACAAGGGGAAATTCAGGGAGAAAGCGACGATGAAGATGACTCCTCTGAGGTAGGAGGGAACGGGAGTCGGAGACCGAGAAGAGTAAAGGTGAGCCGGAGAATGGACCTCCCCATTTCTTCGAGAAGATGCGTATGGGTGGCTTGTGCGAGCCGAGCGGTATTTCCGGGTGGCGCAAATCGGCCTGCGCGACAGGCTCGATATGGTGTTCGTGGCTATGGAGGGTGAAGCCTTGACGTGGTACGAATGGTGGGAGGAACAAACGGAGTTCCTTCATGGCGGAGATTCAAGGAGGATCTACTCGGAGATTCCAACGGGGAGGCTCAAAATCCATGGGGCCGCTGTTGGACGTGAAGCAAACCGATCGGTGATGCAGGACGCTGGGAATTGAACTGGTGGCAAGGACCAAGAAGAACCTCGACCCTGAGATACTCATGTGCATATTTTTGAACGGGTTGAAGAAGGAAGTGAAAGCGGAGATGGCGGTGGGAGAGTTTAGGACGCTAACGCGATGATGGACCGTGCGCTGGAATTGGAGCAAAGAAATTTAGCTTGGGCAGAGGCTGGGTGCAACCAGGTGGAAGGAGTCCGGTGGACCTTCAAGGGACCAGGTCAGTTTCGGGCCCAATTTGTCAGCAGGCCCAATGCTGGAGTCTCTCAAGGAAACGGGTCAAAGAGTGATGCTGGCCTAGAACTCTCAAGACCACAGAATGGGGCAAGAAATATCTTCGGTGGGACCCGCGGAAATAGTTTAAGTGGTAGTGTGAATGCGTCCAATGAAAGAGAACGGCGACATTCGTAGGCTGTCTCCTGAAGAGTGGCAAGAAAGACAAAGGAAGGGGCTATGTTTTAGATGCGGAGACAAGTGGAATCCGAGCACCGTGTCAACTACGTCATCGCAGATCATCTTAATGGAGGAAGGAGTGGAAGGGGCTGGAGAGGATGAGGAACCGAAGATCCCCATCGAAGAGGAGCTGGAAAACGAGGTAAGAGAACTACAACTATCATCCCTTAGCTATTGGGGATTAACTTCGAATAAGTCCCTCAAGGTGTTTGGGAAGATTCAAGGGAAACAAGTGGTGGTGTTGGTGGATTCAGGAGCAACAGCCAATTTTATTTCCACTAAGGTGGTGGAAATGCTGAGCTGCCGGTGGACACGAGAAGGGATTTAAGGTGGAAGTAGGAAATGGAGCTATTGAGGAAGGGGTTGGGATCTGCAAGGGAGTAGAGCTTCTCGTGCAAGGGATAAGAATTATTCAGAATTTTTTTGTGTTGAAATTAGGTAAACCCGAAGTGGTTTTGGGAGTGGATTGGTTGGCTGGGTTGGGAAATTTTGTGGGAAATTATAAGAACATGACATTGAGTTGGAGGGAAAATGGCAGGTGTTCCTAAAGGGTGACCCCACTTTATGTAAGAGCAAGACATCTTGGAAGGCGGCTTTGAAAGCTCTTCGGGCTGAAGGGGAAGGTTACTTGGTGACACCAGGTCCGGCTGAAGCAAACAATGAAGATGATCAGAAATTTTCTGAAGGAGTTCGGAACTTATTGGCTGAGTATGCGGACCTCTTCCAGACTCCTACAGGGCTGCCACCAACCAGAGAGCAGGATCATGCCATAATATTGAAGGAAGGAGCTCAAATCCCTCACATTCGTCCTTAGGTATCCCATTACCAGAAAACTGAAATCGAGAAGATCATAGATGAGATGATGCAGTTGGAATTGTAAGGCCTAGTACTAGCCCCTTTTCTAGCCCAGTGATTTTAGTAAAGAAAAAAGATGGAGGGTGGCGTTTTTGTGTGGATTATAGGGCCTTAAATCAGGTCATAGTTCCCAATAAATTTCCTATCCCTGTTATTGATGAGTTGTTAGATGAGTTGGGAGGAGCAAGAGTTTTTTCTAAGTTAGACTTGAAATCTGGTTATCACCAGATCAGAATGAAGGAAGAAGACATCCCGAAGACCGCTTTTAGAACCCATGAGGGGCATTATGAGTTCCTTGTTATGCCTTTTGGACTCACTAATGCCCCCTCAACTTTCCAAGCCCTGATGAACGAGGTGCTGAAACCTTTTTTAAGAAGGTTTGTTCTTGTATTCTTTGATGACATATTAATATATAGTTCAAATCTTGAGCTCCATCATAGGCACCTTCAGCATATTTTTGAAGTGCTAAGGGATCACGAGTATATAGTTCAAATCTTGAGCTCCATCATAGGCACCTTCAGCATATTTTTGAAGTGCTAAGGGATCACGAGTTATACGTCAACAAGAAGAAGTGCTGTTTTGAACAACCTCAAGTGGAATATTTGGGGCATATCATTTCAGGCGAAGGTGTGGCAGCTGACCCCAAAAAAATACAGGATATGGTAGATTGGCCTGTACCTACTGATTTGAAGGGACTTAGAGGATTTTTGGGGTTGACTGGATATTATTGGAGGTTCGTAAAGAATTATGGGAAGGTGGCATGGGCACTCACCCAACTTCTTAAGAAGGACAATTTTCTGTGGGGAGAAGAAGCCCAAATAGCTTTTGAGAGATTAAAGAGAGCTATGACTTCTTTACCGGTGTTTGCTGTCCCGTCATTTGACAAACCATTTGAGATTGAAACAGATGCATCAGATAAGGGAGTTGGAGCTGTTCTGATGCAGGAGGGGAGACCCATTGCATATATGAGTCAGGTTCTTTCTGAAAACGCCCAAAAGAAGTCCATTTATGAGAGAGAACTAATGGCTATTGTGTTAGCAGTGCGAAAATGGCATCATTATCTGTTGGGACAGCATTTTGTGGTGCATACAGATCAAAAGAGTCTGAAATATCTGTTGGATCAGAGAATTATAGGAGAGGACCAGAAGAAATGGGTGACGAAGCTTCTTGGTTATGACTTCGAAATTAAATATAAGGCAGGGTATGAAAATAGGGTGGCTGATGCCCTCTCTAGAAGACTTCAATATTCTGCTATTTCTACTATTACTGTGGCTGAATGGGCTGATTTAGAGGCTGAAGTTCAAGCGGATGCAAGGCTAAGGGGCATTATTCAGGAGTTGTTGCAAGGGAAAGACTCTCATCCGGGGTTTACATTAAAAAGGGGAGGCTGTACTATAAGAACAGGGTGGTAATTGCTAAGAATTCAGCGAAAATCCCTCAGATACTGCAAGAATTTCATGACTCTAACACTGGAGGTCATTCTGGATTTTTCCGCACATACAAGAGAATTTCAGGTCTGTTATATTGGGAGGGAATGAAAGCACGAATTCAGCGATATATCAAGGAGTGTGATGTTTGTCAAAGGAACAAACATCAAACGCTTGCCCGGCGGGGCTTTTGCAGCCACTCCCAATTCCCAGCAACACATGGACGGATGTTAGCATGGATTTTATAGGGGGGCTGCCAAGGGCGTTGGGAATGGACACAGTTATGGTGGTGGTCGATTGGATGACGAAATATGCTCATTTCTGCCCGTTATCTCACCCGTTTACTGCTAAAGAGGTGGCTGCCCGCTTTGTCAAGGAAGTCGTTCGACTTCATGGGTTTCCAAGCACGATTGTCTCAGATCGGGACCGGGTTTTTATGAGTAATTTTTGGATAGATTTGTTTAGGATGGCTGGGACTAAATTGAAATATAGTTCCGCGTACCATCCGCAAACGGATGGGCAAAGTGAAGCGGTCAACAAATGTCTTGAAACTTATCTTCGTTGCTTCACCGGTTCTAAACCGCGTCAGTGGCCTCAATGGCTTCCTTGGGCAGAATATTGGTACAATACTAATTATCATGGCGCCATTCGCATGACCCCCTTCAAGGCACTCTATGGAAGGGAACCCCTGCTCTTTTAAGGGGTGATAAAGAATCAACAGTGGAGGAAGTTCAGGTTCTCATGGAGGAAAGAAATCAGATGCTGGATGAGTTGAAATTCCAACTGGAAAGAGCTCAGAATAGAATGAAGACATATGCTGATAGGAAAAGGAGAGATGTAGAATATGCAGTGGGAGACAAAGTCTACTTAAAATTGCAACCTTATAGGCTCAAGACCTTGGCAAAAAGGATAAACCAGAAATTGAGTCCTAGATATTATGGGCCTTATGAGATTGTAGAAAGAATAGGTCCTGTTGCTTATAAGCTGAAGCTTCCAGCTGATTCCAGAGTGCACCCTGTTTTCCACATTTCCTTGCTTAAGAAATGTGTCTCTCAAGATGTAAAAATCCAACCACTTCCAGCTGCCCTTTCAGAGGATTGGGAACTCCAAGTACAACCAGAAGATGCCCTGGCAGTCCGCACAAATTCAGTAGGTCAGAGGGAAGTCTTGATTAAGTGGCAGACCTTACCTGACTTTGAGAACTCTTGGGAACTAGCTGCAGAAATTCAGCGCCTGTTTCCTGCCTTCCACCTTGAGGACAAGGTGGATTTTGAAGGGGGGGGGGTGTTGTTAGGACCCCACATAATATGATTTTACCTTATGACAAGGTTTATAAGAGAAGGAATAAAAAGGGAATTGGGGACACGGAGGAAAGCATGTGATCAAGAAAGGGGGAGGGGTGTGTAACTAACTTTGCCTAGCTGGCACAGTTAGTGGGGTGGGGGTGAACGTTTTGTGTTTCTGTTAGAGGAAGGAGATTGGGGAAAATATAGGGGAGAGGGCAGAATACTGAGGGGGTATTTGGAGTAGCTGGAAGGAATTGGAAATTGGGAGAGTGCTGGACCTCTCGAATGTCTAGCTAAACACGCTTTTTTTTCTTCTTGTTTTCTGAATAATAACATCAATCTCAGCAAGGGGGAGAGCCATATCTCACTGGTATTGCTCTTTCTCAAGACATTTTCTTCCGCTTCTGCATATTTTCCTTATAACTGATACCAGTTCTCACATAGTCACACACAAAAGAGAAACAATGGGTTCTAGGTATTCGAGAGACATAGAGCTCTCCCAATTCTAAATCTTTAGTGTATCTTGAGTTTTCCCTTCAGATTTACATCATTTTCTACTCACTAAGCTCAGATGTTTTGGCTCTCATAAAGCGGTGAAAATTTTGTAGATTTCTTGATTCATGTCATGCTTTGGTGGATCTGGTTGAAAAAGATGCTAAATTGATTCCATTTTGTGTATACACTTCATTTGGGTTAGGATTACTTCTTTGGCATCCCTTTGGTGCTTTGCTCATGATTTGTTTAATGGTGTTTCTCTATCCGACATACAAAGGGATTTGCATGCTTTGTTGCATGGTTTGTCCATTTACATTTTAGTTATTTATTTTTGGTTCCTTTTTAAGGTGCCTTATCCTCTTTTGTACTCATTTAATCTCTTCTAATAAAATATCTTTTTCTATAAAAAGGACAGATTATTAACGTTTGAATGGTTATAGGTGGACTTTATAATGGGGATTCTCTCTCGCCTTGTGACGAAGCAGGTGATTATTTTATTAATTCAATTCTTTGGCATTTCATTCAGTTGTTCAGTGTACTTATGCTTGACATATTGACATGCTGCAGATTTGGAAATACCCAAAGTTGTGGGTGGGGTTCTTGAAGTGTGTTCAGTTGACAAAACCTCAATCATTTAGTGTTTTGCTTCAGGTATTATCTTTTTTAAATTCAAGAACTTATTATCATTTGTATCTTGTTGCACACTTCTAAGCTCTTTGATATGTTTAACTGTTACTACTATAATCTCCATGACATATCATTCTTAAAAATTTTTATTTGTCTTTATTCGTCGCTGCACCTGCACATACCTGTTTTATATGATCAACAACAACAATCAAGGCTTTTCCAATTAGCTGGGGTTGCATACATGGATCAGAAGATGCTATTGTGTCCTATCATACCTATTTTACTATGTGATGAAAGTATAATTCGAACAAGGATGAAAACATCAATTAGTAGTATTATATTGGAAATTCATTAAGGAGCTGATGTGAAATCAGTGGAAGAGAAGCACCAAACAACTTTGCAGCCAATTTCCAGTTTTAAGGGTAAAACAGCTGGAAGACATGCTCTGAAATATATATTGTTAAATTGATTATAATTAGTACTCTATGTTCATACCATAAGCACCAAATTGGACATATAATGTAGTGACATCATACTCGGTCACTTTCTATTTCAAATTTTGTTCTATTAACTTTTTTTGTACATTTCGTTGTCAACTCTTGGGAAGGTATTATGTAATATTAAGGCTGCATGTCTTCATGCATGAAAGTTCTTTACGATATTTCTTTGAAGCAATTTTCAGATGCTAGTAGCTTATGGAAAAAGCACTAAAGTAGTTATTTTTTTCCAATAAAAACTTATTTAATTTTCTTAAATTTAAAATTTAAATGTCTGTTCTAATGCTATGAGGACTTAAGATTTCAATGACTTATTTATAGAGTATAGTCATAGTTTATGATAGGATGTAATGTCGATGTTGGATCTATGTGGCTAACCATACCTGTTTGAAAAAAGCTAGTTGCTGCTGTTGTAGTAGTGGTTATATATCTGTTCTAACGCGTTTCCTGGTGGTGCATGCTTGCAAGCAGCTACCTCCTGCACAATTAGAAAATGCATTAAATAGAACTCCAGCACTAAAGGCACCATTGATTGCTCATGCTAGCCAGCCAGATATACAGTCTTCACTACCCAGGTTCAAGAATTCACTTGCCACAATGCCGTGAAATTGACTTTTGTTTTCCCCTTCTACTCAATTTATTTTCATTCTGGGGGGTGGTTTTGTTTTATTCTCTGTTTCTTGTTTAACAACTTATTTTGGGGTCATGTTTCTTCTTCTTTGTTTCTTGTTCAGGTCTGTGCTGGTTGTTCTGGGAATTGTTTCAGATTCTCAGGTTTCAAGTCAGGTACAAACTAGTCAAACACAGACTGGTGAGACATCCAACTCAGAAAAGGATACAGTTACTGAGAAGTCTAAAGAATCATCTACGGCTAGCTAAACTGTAAGTAACCAATGATTGAGTGGTGGAACTGGATTCTACTTGTCCCCTGCAAAGCTTAAGCCAAATATTAGCGTAGATCTAATTAGATTATTAGACTAACTGCTGCGACCTCTCTCAATAGTCTATAGGGAATGAAGAGCCAATACTGATGATCAATTTGTCGCACTCAGATTCCTAGATAGATGGGCCATGAGATTTTCTCCCTTTCTATGTACCTTTGGATTAAGCAACGGCCCCTGATGTGTAAAATTTATAGGTGAAAAAATGTATATTAAAATGTGTAGTATGATATTATGTTCCTCAAATCAATCCCAATTTTGGTTTAGCTGCTAGAACATATTGTGATGTTACGAATAGATATTATGTACATATAGATATTGATCCCCTCGTGGATCATTTTCATTCAATATTCACGTCTTATGCTGGTTCTTTTATGTGCCTCTAACCTCTCCGAAAATGATTGTTCTTATTTGTACTAAACGTTAGACTCGCTTCTTGCGTATTGAGCGAGTCATGTATGTCAAGGGTCAACGATTTCATACTAGGGGAGTAAAAGTTGGAATAGTCCAAAATGTTGTAGAATTTATAAGCACTCATTTCCAATTATGTTCCTTGTATTGAATATTTTCTTTCGTGAGTAGAAGGGATTGCATGAATAAGCTGCTTTCGGCCTATAAAATATGAACTTTTTTATTTCTTTTTATACAAAAGGTATAAATATATTCAAATGTAATATCTCGAGCCATAAGCTCTACAGTAGAAGTTGGCATTTTCACTCTCTTGATGATTAAACTTTTGCTAGGCGAGTTAGAGAATCTGATTCTAGGGACAAACTGGGTCTTAAAAAAAATCAAAACTCAGACCCAAATTACAAATTTCATGGACGTAAATTTCATTATAAGATCGACATTACTGCTTTCAAACTTAAAAAAAAAATCCAGTCAAAAAATAAAACTCTTTGAAACAAATCTCAAAAAACAAGCCGCATAGTCCCTCAGGGTCTTATTGGGAGGATGGTGAAGGAGGGGGTGGCATGGGATGGCATTGACAAATCCTGAAAGTGTGTTTGGAAGTGCTTTTGAGGGAGGGCAGGGCATGGCTTGGGAGGGACAGCTAAAGCCCTCTAAGCCTTCATGAACAGTATAAAATGCGACCCCCGGGGATGAGGATGGTCAAAGTTGTTTTGAGTGTGATTTTCCTGTTATGCCACTACTTTATAACCTCTTATATATAGAATATAATCATATGATAAAAGGGATAAAAATGGACAAGAAATTCCATACACCCTTTTATTCTATTCACTTATTTTATTAACTCCCAAACAATAAAGTGGTTTCTTACCCTCCACTTCACTCTTCATCTTTCTTCTCTATTTCATTAATTATTATTCTATTCCCCTCTAAGTAAATCTCCCAAACATAGCCTTAGAGTCGCTCTTAATTCAACTTGGTGTGGTTCAATTCTTCCCCTCCCTTTCTGACACAGTGCAGGCAAGATAACTTCTCCCTTATGAGCTGTAGATGTTAGCTCATAAAATAGTTGAGAAGTATGTGAAAACTATATTATATAAATTGTAAGGTTAAAATTTAATCAACTGCTTGCTATGGAGTATAGATGAGTAAAGTGACCTAGACATTCCCTCGATAGAAGAAGTTGCAACTCGTTATACTGCAAGAATCGAATTCGATTATACGGGTTAAAGTATCCCATTTCTCCTCTCTCCTGGCCAACAAACCAGTGGCTAAGGTAAAGGTTTCCATGAGTACCAATAAAATCATTTAACAGTGGGTGAAGTCTAAAATCTTCATTACTAATCAAAGATTAGTCATATTTATAGGTAACGATATAATCAGTTCTCGATGACAAATCAGATAACAACTAATTGAAACACTTCTACAATGATAAAAGATTTTAATTTCTATGCACCTATAAAATTTTTTTACTCAGTTATCTAATCATATATTATCACATAAGTAAAGGTGGTTAAATCACACAGACTACTTGAAAAGTCATGTAAATGGAAGGATTTGAATGTAAGTTGATAATATGTACGATAGTGACAAAACCCGAATGAACCAATTACAATTCACGGTGAAATGAAAAAAAAAATTGGACGGATATTATGCTTCACAAACATATTCGAACTAGTTAGTTCAACCGTCATCATTTCTAAATCTCATAACATAGTACAAAGCAATTTGAGTATCTTGTATTAAAATAATCTCATATCCTTGATACTAATGTAGTAATGCAAGATAATTTAAGTAACTCGAATCAAATTAGTTTTATATGACCACTTCAGGTTTCGAAAACTTAAACTTCTCCATCTAACTTTGGTCAATAATAATAATACAAAAAAAGATTAATCTCATATCTTTTGATCAATAATAATAATAATAATAAAAAGGAGGATTAGTCTCATATCCTTGTATTCAATCTAAAGACCAAAACTAGTAATCAAAATTCACTTAAATGGAAAAAAAAAATTAAAAGTGAAAATGAAAAATCACTTGGATTGAAGTTGGGCCTAGTATTTGACGTCCAAACCTACCTTACCTAGTACTACTAGTGTGTGTGTCACAAGTATAACAACCGTCTTTTGTTGTTGAACCCAGATGAGATACGTTTCCGTGTAAGTGTAACTTCTCATCCTTCCACCGGTGAAGGTAATTACTGATTACACACTTAACACACACACACATTGCTGTTCCGGCCACATAACAAAGGAGGCAAATCGGAGAAAACAAAAAGCATAAGAACTTAGAGAGAGAAAGAAGAGATGGGTGTGGACTACTACAAAATTCTTCAGGTAGATCGAAGTGCAAAAGATGATGATCTCAAGAAAGCGTATCGGAAGCTTGCAATGAAGTGGCACCCTGACAAGAACCCTAACAACAAGAAAGAAGCTGAGGCCAAATTCAAGCAAATCTCTGAAGCCTATGATGTAATGTTTCATGTTTTCTCCTATCTCAATTCATTTGCTCAATGTAATGTGAATTGGGTTGTGAAAAAATGAGTTTTTTTTAAAAGCAATTTTGTTTTTTCAATTTTTTTGTTAGAATTTGAGGTTTTGGGGTGTTAAATTTTGCATCTATTGTGATTTGGATAATTGGAATTGCGGGGTTTTGAGGATTTCCGTGGTAGTTTAATTTTGGGAAAATAAAAAAAAGAGGATTTTTTTATGACAAAGTTTCCACTTTTTTGGTAGAATTTGAGGTCTTGTGTGTTAAATTGTGTATTTTTATTGTGATTTGGATAATTGGAATTGTGGGGTTTTCATTAATGATATGGTTTGGAGGAATAGGTTTTGAGTGATCCACAGAAGAGGGCGGTGTATGATCAGTATGGTGAGGAGGGATTGAAGGGGCAGATGCCACCCCCGGAGCCGGTGGATTTGCTGGTGGAGGAGGCGATGGAGGGCCTACGATGTTCCGGTTCAACCCCAGAAGTGCTGATGACATATTCTCTGAGTTTTTCGGGTTCTCAAGCCCCTTTGGTGGAATGGGCGATATGGTGGCCGTGCCGGCGCATCTGGATTCCCCAGGGGCATGTTTGGGGAGGACATCTTCACCTCATTTCGGAGTGGAGCTGGAGAAGGGTCTGCCAATATTCCAAGGAAGAGTGCACCCATTGAGAGAACATTGCAGTGCAGTTTGGAGGACTTGTACAAAGGGACCACCAAAAAGATGAAGATCTCAAGGGATGTTACTGATGCCAGTGGGTGAGCTATTGACTTCAACTTGTTAGCATCTTCTGTATTTCTTTCACGTTCATGAAGATAATGTCAAGTTACTGGCAGTAGTGGTTTTTGAATGGATTTGAATTACTTAATTCTTAGTCAGTTTTGGTGATTGGCATTTATCATTCTGATAGAATTGATCTGAACTTTGCGTTTGCCATCTTATATGCTCAGTGTTTTGTTAGGATCTGCATTTTTTTCTATGGCAGTCACTGTAGACCTATGCTTTTCATTGTGTTTATAATTACATCAAAGACATGAGTAAAAAGGAATTGCATATCTACAGTTTTCCTCTTTCATTCGAACCAGTTAGGTAAATGTTATTGATATTTATTGCATATTTTGTCTTTTTCTGTTAAATAGCAGGAATTGTGACTAAATATTTAAATTCCAGTGTATTTTTTTTTTATTGCTTGATCATTATCAGGACAAAAGTAACGCCACTTTTGTTATATGAATGCAAACGTTTCGGGGAAAAGTTGCCCTTAAATAGAACTTAGAAGGCACATTTTGTCCTGTTCTAATCTGAAGGATCTTGCTGCTTGTATAGAGACGAAATCATTTTGTGCTAGTTGTTTCAGTAGCTAAAATGTCAAGGGAAACAAAATCTATAACGAACTTGAGGATGCTAGATGTGGATGTTAAGATGCCTGTAAAGCTGTAACAGAGATAAAGGTTTTATTTATTGACATTGAAGAGAGAAAAGAAAAAACGGAAACTACATCATGTGTAAATATTTTCTTAAGTTCATTATCAGTTGAAAAAGTGGCCCTTATTGTACTGTGTCAATGGTGGTGCATTAATTGAAGACTTTTGAAGACATTAGTCTTGATGATGACTTTGGGTATGTTTGCGAGTTTAGATTTTGGAGGGGAGGGAAGAAAGGGTTTGTAATATAACTTTACACTGCAAACCCTTCCTTTTCCTCCCCTCCCTCCCTCCAAAATTCTCACTCACAAACATACCCTTAGGGTGTTCATAGCCATCAGACCTATGCTATAGGGTATGATCTTGGTTAACGCGTGATGGAGAATATGTATGCCCAAGTAATTGAAAAGTTGATTTTGAATCCTGATCAAAAGTTAGTTAAGCTGGGAAGTGTTGAACTCAGTGCCTGCCTGGCTTACATTGTGGACATATATTGGGCATAGCATGCAAATACAACTAATAGCTCAAATGTCACTTTTGTTGGCTACTTTAGCCTTCAAGTGAGACTTGGCTGTTGCGAATGTTATTATTGGAGGAAGGCCACCTCATTTGGCAGAGTTATTTTAGAAGTCAATTATGTGAGATGAGCGGATTGAAAGCTGTGTTTATTCTCTTGGTAGATATGTCTAGGTTTAAGAATTGATGGAGTTTTTGGCCATGCCTATAGGCCTTGTATTTCAAGTGAAACAGACATATTTTGCTATAATATAGGTGCAAAATTATTAGAATGCTTGTAACATGTAGTTGAGGTCCAAGTTATGATTGATATGAGTTTTTTCATGTTGAAACTCGCAGTCGTGCATGTATATGATCTCACATTAGGGTAAATTTGAAATTTTAGCAGCTGCCAATTAGGCATGTTGATATGCTCTGCATATTTCTTGATTGTATATGTCTAACGGACCAGACATTGAATTAAAAGTGTTTACAGATAAGGCATGTCAGCCAATAAATGTTTGTCATAATTTATTCCCATTTCATGAATTTCCCTTCATGTTGTTGATTTGGTCGATGTGCCTGATAATAATTGACTTTATGCCGGTTATGTTGCTAATTTCCTTTTTTGGTAACTATTTAAGTATTTTATGAGAAACTATCTGATCAATTTTTTTTGTAAGTGATTAACTCCTTAGCATAGAGAGGGAAAGAAACATCATACCCCATTGTGCGTTAAAAGTGCCCTATTTTACTCTATTCAGTTACGATTATTATTACTCATCTTTTTATTTTATTCATTGACAAAAGTTCTTGTCAGGGTAACAGCATACTAGAGTAATAGATTGAGACCAAGGAAATAAAGTATTCTGTATTAATTGTGACTATGACTAGTTAATCTACTATGTGTTTTCTTCTTGTGTAGGAGACCCACCACAGTAGAGGAAATTCTGACAATTGAGATTAAGCCAGGTTGGAAGAAAGGAACAAAGATAACTTTCCCGGAGAAGGGTAATGAACAGAGAGGAGTTATTCCTGCTGACCTTGTTTTTATTATCGATGAGAAGCCTCATAGCGTCTTCAAGAGGGATGGCAATGATCTTGTTGTCACACAGAAGATTTCTCTCGTAGAAGCTCTGACAGGTTACACGGCGCAATTGACAACCCTTGACGGGCGGAGCCTTTCAGTCCCCATCAACTCCATCATCAGTCCTACATATGAAGAAGTTATTAAAGGAGAGGGTATGCCTATCCCCAAAGAACCTTCCAAAAGGGGAAACTTGAGAATCAAGTTCAACATTAAGTTTCCTTCCAGGCTTACATCAGAGCAGAAAGCCGGCATTAAGCGATTATTGACCTCTCCATAAACACAGGTGGTAGCTCTCCCCTACCATTTACCCCAAACCATGTAAGATTGCAATTATTTTTATTCTCAGCCTTTGATTTTCACATGGAAATTCTTGTCTTTGTGAACTGGGTTTCAAGTAGAACAGTTTTATGAGCTTTATTAGAAGTTTGTTATTTGTTTGTTGTTTCATGCTCTATTTAGTTTTGGTCTTTTGGGTGAAAATTTCTCTTAACTACTCTCCCTCTTGTTTCTCTGAGAAGTTCTGGCAGAAATCAACTTATTTTTACTTGCAGATTAGGGCCTTTGTTCTTCTCATCTCACTCACTATTTTTCATGGTATTAAGTTTTTTTAATCATTTCAGCAATCCAAACGCATATTACAGCAATTGTGGAGATCACTTATGGCATGTTTGGATTTCAGTTTGCACATCCTAAGCCATGATTTAAAGGGTGCAAACTGAATTTTTGTTCATTTCAATATGTTTAGCAAAATCATGTTAAGTTACATTTCAATATAGTTGTCTCAAATCACAGTTTAAGCAGGGATGAAAAAAGTTGCTTTTCTGTTTGACCAAACCAAAATATGATTTGTAACTGTAAACCAAGCAATCCCTTAGTAGGTTGGTTGATTTTAGAGGTTTAGGCTCTTAGAAATTATTTATAATCCGTATATTGTGTAAAGAAATACAAAGAGGAAAGTAGTTCAATGAAGGAACTGTGGACATATGAGAAGATCAAAGTCTAAATGTAGTTAAGTTGATAAAATTAATTTAGTGTTTAAAATACAATAAGCTCTCTAAACAAGTTTGCTATACTTGCTGCTCGCAATTTTCGATTTTGAGTGAAGTGGGTTTCCACTTTTTAAAACATAAAATGAAGTCAAATAAACGAAGTATCTCTTTCCATAGTAAACTTAGGGTGCGTTTGAATAATGCAGCTTATAGTTTTTTTAAAAAAAATTTATTTCTATTCACAAAACATAGAATACTGTACCAACTTATATCTCATCTACTATTAAATGAGATGTGGATTCTATTTGAATAAGATTTACATTTCATCCAATAGTAAATGAGATGTGAGTTGATAATCTCTATATTGTAGGACAAATAATATAATTTTTTTTTTTTGGCTATAAAAGTTATTACTTCTCACCAAGTCATTTTTAATATCTTTTGAAAAATAAAAATATTTAGCTTTTCAATAAACACTTTTTTAAATACTCAAAGCAATCACTTTTATATTATATATTTTAATATAAAATAACTTATATATAAATTGCTTTTTAAAAATTACTTTTGCACAAGCTTTTAAATAAGGGGCTCATTTGGTTAAAATTTTGAGAGATATTTCTTCAAATTTTTTAGAAGCACACCTAGAATTAGAAGCACAAGCAATATTTTTTTATACGTTTGATAGTAATTAGAGAAGTATCTTTTATTAGAATCAGAAATTGCTAAACTATTTGGGTAGAGTAGATATACAAGTACTTTTTTTAATAAAATTACAATTAAGGGTATAAAATGTTACTTCCTAAAAAACTGTTCAGATTTCTCAGTATTTTTTGCACATGAAATTTTTTTATATTTGTTTATGTTATGTAATATTCATTGGGTTTATTAAACTAATTTTGCGTATATTTATTACTATTGAGTTATGTTCTATTGAATTATAAAAATACAAAACACAAAATAAAATATAGTGCAAAACGATTAAATTATTGCGACTATAATAGTGAAAATAGGGCGAGAGATAAGAGTAATTTAGTAAAAGATTATTTTTTGTCTTTCCATAAAATTTATGAGAATAAATTTAAAATCTAAATAATTTTAAAAATAAACTAAGAACACTCTTTCTTGTACTGCTTCTGCTTCTACTAGAAGCATGTAGGGATCTGCTTATGAAAAACAAAAAAAAAACTAATTATTTTTTAATTCTTTTTCTTTTTAAAACGTAGAAACAAACGTACTAAAAGATTCTAAAAGTATTTTTTAAAAAAAATTAAAAAAAAAGTATTTTTTTTTCCTCTTAAAAAGCTTATCTAAATGAGCTCAAGTTATTCATCCGGATAAGATTTAATTCAAATTCGCACAAAAGTTTACTAATATGAAATGCACGCTAATTCTTCATTATTAGGTTCCCCTAACCTAAGTAGTGTATACGAATAGTTTAGGGATGACTTTGGAATTAGGAATCGGATACCCTAAAGTGAAAACGAACTGCAAAAGCTCAGTTTTCAATCTAACGAATCATATTTTTCGAGTCAATGAATTCGGATATATTTTTAAATTGGATTATTTGTCCTTATTGTGAAGATACTTGCGCTCACATTTCATTCATAATTGAATAGGGTGTAACCATTCAAACTACACCTATCTAATAGTAAAAGAAGTGTGAATTAGGAAATATCCCATATATAATAAATATAAATAATATTTTTCCTCTTTTTAAGTTATCTGCACTTTTGGTTTGTTTTTTAATTCATTTGTAGATGATGTATTTTTATTATAAATTATAAAGTACTGTCTTATTTTCATTTTGTATTATTTTTTAGAACTTCATAAAGAAAAATATGAACACAACAAACTCTTGTTTTTATCATTTTCTTTATAAAACGTATAAATAAAAGATAGAGTACATACCTATTGTGGCCCTCATAAATATGTTTGGGGATAATTAGACATTTAAAATTTAAAAGTTTCTTATTGATTCCTTAAAATTTAAAAAATGGACAAATTAATCCATTCATATATATTTGTACAGTGTTTTTTTTAATTTGTATAGACCACTACAAAAGGACCAATTCATCCTCTATTTTAAATTCTGAGCAACAAATTTTCAAATTTTTATGAACTAATTTATCTTTTGATATATTTTGGAGGAACCAAAATAAGTGTTTATTCTAAAAGATATGATAAAGACAATATGATATTCATGTGGTGCTCATGATCTGATTTGGCTTGGGTTTGGAGCAAATCTTAACCACATTAAACCAATAACTTCTTATATAATATCATCAAATAAGAGTTCGTTTGGACAACGATGCTTATATTTTTTGTTAAAACTTTTAGAAGTTAAAAGTAATTTTTTTAATTTGTTGTCTTGTTTGATTATATAGTTTATTATTTCACAAAAAATAAAATTCACAAAAAGTTATTTTTAATACTTTTATAAAATTAAAATATCTAACTTCTCAATAAATACTTTTAGAAAAACATTCAAAACAAACACCTTTATCACTGTAAATTTAAATATAGAGTAACTTATTTATAAGTTATTTCACAAAAGCGTTTGAATAAAGTATTTAAACAAACGGGCATTAAGTTTGGTTGATTTTGGCCAACTAACCAAATTTATATGGCTTACCTTGGTTCGAAATTTTCAAATTCATAATCAAAAGTGGAGCTACTTTTATGTGACTCAAGGACCTAATAACACAAATTAAGAAATCAACTGTTGAAAATTACAACAACAGAAAGGGATTCACTGAAAAGGAAGGAAATTTAGAATTCAGAATCAAATTGAAATCAAGAGCAATGTCTGAAGAACCCAAAATCTGAAGAAACAAATGAAAACTGAATAACTATGAATACATAATGATAAAAACAATTTCATATTTCTATGCAAGACTAAACAATAATGTAATCATGTACCCAAAAAAAATACTACAACCAAAATACGAAGACCGGGCATATTTTTCTTTGAAGTGAATCTATCTTTTAGTTCCCAAAAATTTTAGTTTTAACACTTTGATGCTTGAAAAATTAAGCGCATACACTTCAGTTCATAAAAGGTTAATATAGTAAAAGCAATTTTTTTAATAATTAAAGATTAATATGTTAAGAGTGGATTTGGTACAGGGTAAAAACAAGATGGAAAATTTCACGGTTGAATAGACATGATGCTCGTCATTAAATTTTTTACCTCTTTCTTAACCGCAAATCAAACTCACCATTAAAGTTATTTTTTTCATGTCCTATTGTATTGATATGTTAAAAATTAATGTTGAAGGGGCTAAATCATAAAGGTAAAATATGATATTGATACAATCAAACACTATATATAGGGATATGGTAAAACTTTAAACTTGAAGATGCAGGAATATATATATATACACACTAAGTTTATATTAAATTTATTAAATTTAAGATGATATTCTCAATATGTTATTTAATTTATTTGATTCTTGTCATAGCTATCATAATAAAACATAAAATATATATATATATATATATATATATATATATATATATATATATAATGACATTTTGTGGACAAATCAATTTGTAAAATCACAAAAAAAAAAATTGACATATTTTGAAGTATCAAAGTATCGGTATTGATATTAAACGTGACACGTCCTAATTATACTACTATACATAGTGGGATGATGAAATATCGCTGTAACATAAGACTAATGTATACATAATTTTCCTGTTCCAATGAGTAATGTATTCGACAAAATCTTTTAAGGATTTACGTATATGCATTTAATTTTTAAAATCTTTAGATTTATTTTGTTTAATTACAACTTCTCCTACTCCTTTAATAAGTAATGCTCTCTCAATTGATGATAAAGCAAGTTCATCATAAGCTTAGTTTAAAAAAAGGGCTTAAAGAAGGGGCCTGCTTTGTAGCAAACAAGCTAGAAACACAATCAATCCGACAAAGACAATTGAGGTGGACATCATCATTAACACCTATATCCCTTTCTAGAAGTTTATCAAAAAAATTCACCTAACATTAGCACCAGATTTGGGAACACTGGGTGACTTATAAAATTGATAAGGCAACCATAGCATGGTATTAATATGCTGAAGAAGGAATCAATGTGGGGCTTGATGGGAATTGCCTTATGTTGGATTGCAAATGTTGATTGAGAGCAACAGGTGACAATCATAGCCAATACAGGAGGAATTCTTAGATATTTACATGACATTTTAGGTGCATCTAAGAATTTCTTCACAGATTGACAAGAGGCAAGAAGGCATTCCTTGAAAGACAGAGAAGGTGTGTCGAGCTCACTTAGATTATAAAATTGATTAAAAGAAAAACTATATAGTATCAAATTCAATAAGATTAGTACTATGCAGGGAGAATTTGAACAAAGAGAGAGTAAACAATCAAACCAGATGAAGGAAATTCAGAATAAATAAGAACTAGTTCAAGAATCCATCACAAACAAATTAAAGGAGCTTCATTATAGACAAAGATCTCACACACCTCCATGTATACTGAGAATAAAATTGAAAGTAGAAAAGGAACGAAAGAGGGAGAGGAGAGCTATTCTAATCCTAACATATTATAAAAGGAGAATATGAATAAAGACTCATTGCAATTTGTAGGTCTCTAAAAAGACATTCCCAGGTGTTTTCACTTTGGTGTCTTCTTATTCCTATTGTTATAAGCTCCATTTTGACTTTTAATTTGCGATTTGAAATGAACAATTTATGATCAAGACTAAAATCCTGGCCGCCAAACTTATGCTTGACTGATATTACGGAGAAAAATATTAGTTCCTCATAATCTAAAAGTATTCTCATGATTTCTCACCTTTTTAAAAGAGGGTATTAACTTGTCATTCCACCTTAACCAATAAACTCATTAAATTGATGTGGCTCATTAAACTCCATAATAACACTAGAAAAAGCCCATTTCAACTGGAGATGTATAGAAATGAAGAAGAAGAGAATGAGGTTAGAGTTTAAGGGTGCATATGCCTGAGCAATGGAAAAAAACATGTCAAACCACCATCATTTGATAAAAGAGATTAGTAATATGTCATTACTAAGTGTAATGGAGAGTCAAATTAGCTAATTAATGATCCATGTATACTTTTCTGTTAAGTATTAAATTGGCATGTTATCATAGGGCTAACATATCTCTTTTTATAAAAAGTGAGTAACTATGAGGAGGCTTTTAAGCTCAGAAGGATGATTTTGTCCCTGGTAACATTAATTAGGGAATTTAGGGTTTTACTCTATGATAAAATGTTTTTAGAGCTTGTTGCGAGCTTCACTGCTCAAATGACTACTAAAACAACAACCTTTAAGAGTATGGTCCCAATGAAAGTTGAAGCCATGTCTCTTATCTTTACGTAGGCTAGGATTTGACTCTAGTTCGAACCTTATAGCCTAAGATATTATCGAACTAATGAAGATTGCTCGGACTTCAATGTCAGCCCCATTGATCCCTTTCTAACCTAATTCAACCTCCCAAAGCTTTGAATCAGGTCTTGGCCTCTTCATCAAACTTTTACACTATGTTTGGCTGAGGAAAGAAAATAAGAGTAAAGAGAATAGGTGATTTTTTTTTTCACACACGTATGTTTGATTAAAAGGAAATTAAGCGAAAAAAAAGAAAAAATAAAGTCATTTTCTCTTATTTGTTTATGTGAAAAAATAAAACAAAAGAAAATAAAAGAAAAAAATAATATGTCAAATGACAAGAATGCTTTTGAATCTCTTTTACTTTCTGTTTTCAAATCACTTTTAGAAGAAAAAATATATAATGGGTCTTATATGTCTTTTTCACTCCTTATCATTTCCTCTCAATTTTCTTCCAAACCAAACAGATGAAATCAATTTATTTTCTCTTAATTTCTTTTATTCTCTTCTCATTTTTCATATTTTTCACTCCACCAAACAAAACATCAGGGATTTTCTTAACTTTCTTCAAGCCCAAAGAGCTTGATTCTTAAAGATCTAGAGCTAAAGATATTACAAAAATACAAAAATAGTATCAAACGACAATAATAGTGTAATTTAACCATTTAGTCTAAACTAAACAAAGCCCTCGACACTATACAATTAATAATTAAAAAAATAACAAAATGCGAGGGTTCATAAATATGTTAAAAATTTAATTATTAAAGGACTTCTAGAGTGAAAGCCTAGGGTGAGGGGTTGTGCAACACAAGAATGAACCTGAATTAGAATTATTTGGAGTGAGGTATTTTTATCGATATCTAGAACAAATAAAGATAGAATGGGACATTTACTAATGTTTGGGTTGATTTTATTTGGTTCAATTTTTAATTTACCAACATATAAATGAACTAAATCAATTTTTTTTAAAGAAAGAGTCAACACAGATCAATAAGATTGAACATTTCATATCAATTCAATTGGCTTTGTTTTATTCAATTTAGTTTTTCCTTACCTCTTAAGGTTGTGTTTGGATAGAGTATTCTCAAATTTAAGAGAATTTAAAATACAAAGAATTCTAATATTTTCAATTGAAATCCCTTCATTTTAAATTCTTTATTTGGATAAGGTAATTATATGATTTCATTTACAAAATAATTTGTTTGTATAATGAAATTATCACATTCTCTATATATTAGAGTAGATAATGGGCATTAGATGATATGCAATGACGGGAAAACTATGGTGGATAGCAAGTGGACAACAAGAGATGGGCGGTGATTGACGGTGGCAAGCGCGAATGACATTGGGCGAGCGTGATCGACAGTAAGGCGACAGATGGCAACCTATGGTGATTGGTGGCTGACAGCGCAGCCCAATGTGGCGAGTGACCAATGGCATGCAGTGGCAATAGGTGGTGGGTGGACTAGTCAATGGTGAGCTAGTAGTGATTGATGAGTGGTAGTAGACTTGAGAGAGTGAGAATTATGAGACAAAGATAAGAGGGAATTTGAAATCCATTATTTTTAAGTTTTGGGAATACCTCATAAAAATATTTAAAATTTTGAACTTTCTTGTATTAATATCCAAACAATGAATTTCATGGCAAATCATTTGAAATCCTTTCAAAAAATACATTATCCTCTAAAAATACTACATCCTAATGCATTCTAAGAGTATTTGCCTTTGAGTTAGAAACTAACATCCTAGTACATAGTCAAACATTTAAATGAAACCCTTCCGACATCCATAAGCAACCGTGAATAATCCCTTCAAGGCTTGAGCTCACCTTTCAATACGCACTTAAACAATCGAACCTTTTGCAAATTTAAGGAACTCGACTAACTACCAATTATGATAAGTCTCATGGTTTGACATTATTGTTTTTTTACACATAAATTTTAAGATTAAACTCAAGATCATATGCATAAAAATTTGACTCACTATCATTCAAACTAACATCTTGTTATTGACTCATTACTCATTCAGTTTTGAACACCCAAAACTTAGGATGAAGGCTATGGTTCACCTGATAAAGTGTGGTGTAACACACACCGGGCATTTAGTCACATTTACTAATTAGTGTTGCTAAATATATTCTAAAGTGTAGGTAATGACTCTAACCACACTTTGTAAATGTGGCTAAACACCTTGAGTGTGATTCAATACATGCATTTCAATTGGTGTCCCATAGACAAAATTGAAACTTAAACTATCCATAAAAATTATCTTTAATAATTGCATGGCAAATTTTGATAAAGAAGATGTAAAAAAATAAAGATGCTTTGTTTTTTTTTCGAATTGTTTATTCACTTTAATTTATATCATATTATTAGTAGCAAGTTTTTACTGACTAAATCCAAATAACTTTTAAGTTAGGTCAATTTAATATTATCGATAAAATTCTTTAAACAATAAATTTTTTTTATTTAGGGTACCAAAAAAATTTCTTTTATTTATAATACAAAATTTTAAAATTTTATTTATAAAAATAAATATCAAATTACTTAAACCGATCAATAAATTTTCATTAGATTTTTTTAATAAAAATTAGTAAGTAGGTAATTTATTCAGCGAATTAAAACAAAAATAAAGAACAAAGAATAGCATTATTTAGACATTAGTAATGATAGTATATTCTCGTTTTCATGGTAAATCCTACATATGATAACATGTCAACCATTTAAAACATAATTTAAAATTATAAATATATAGATTTTATAAGAATACTGATTAAGATCATGCCACGTATAATATTTACTATAAACTCAAGTCTATATCAATATTTTCCTTTAGACACGCACAAACAAATACACTTCCCTCACTCTCTCTCTTTTTATGTATTTATTTATTTAATTATAAGTTTAATTTTGATGCATTAGTTAATTATGTAAGAGTGCTTAATACTTTGTCTAATTAAATTATTTTAGTGATTAAGCCACTAGAAGTGCTCTAGTAGCTGGTGAGACACTTGGATAGTTTGCATGAAATCATATGTTCAAGTCTCATTACTTTCAATGTACCAAAAATTTGTTCTATTGATATGGCTTTTTAAATAGTAAATGTAAGATCCAACTATGTAATTAAGGTAATAAAATATGATTAGATTTAGAAGATATTATAAAAAATTAAAATAATAAAGGGTATGCTTGACTGAGGGATACATGAAACTCATCCTTAAACATTTAAGTCCCATTTTTTAACTCATAACCATCATTCCCTAAATATTTAAAATTAAACCCTTTATTTATTGGTGTAAATTTTTTTTAGAAAATCTACTGTTGGATTAGAAAATCACATAATATAGATCATATCTATAAAATTTCAAATTAATTTATCAATTTATACTAGTTTAAGTTTAAGTAAATGTTACACCATTGAATAACTTTTTATTGGTGTAAGTTTTTACAAAATCCACCATTAAATTAGAAGAATCATATCAATAAAATTTCAAATTAATCTAAAATTGTCTAACACGTTTTTATATACATAAAAATGAATATAATATTTATGCTTAAAATGAACAAGCCTAGCAGTTACATTGATTGCATTGCTATTGATGTTATTTGGCACAAATGATATTTATAATAAGTAATTGTAATTCAACGGTTTGATCAACCAAAAAAGTTTTCATAAAAAATTAAGCAAAGTTATACCCTTAATAACTCTTTATAAAATAATTTTTTATCGACTCAATCGTTAAGTTACAATTATCTATCACAAAGATCATTTATGTCAAATTTCATAAAAATAAAATATCAATAAGAATGTAATCACAAATCACTTAGTCTTGTTCATATATATATATATATAAACTATGACAAATGTCAAATGACTTTAGATTATATAAACATGTATTCTAATTATTGATATTTACTTGTATTTATAAAAATATATTATATTTCAAAATAAAGTAACATAATGAAATATCAAATTATTTTCAAACTATATAAAATTTGATATATTTGATCTGTTTGATAAAAACTTTGAATTCAACAACTGAAGTAATGAAATTTATGCTATTTGTAAGTCTTGGTATATTTACACATTTCAACAACTTGTTATAGATATTAAATTTGATTAATTCAATTAATTCTTAATAAATAAATTAAATATATCAAATTTTATATAATTTAGAATAAATATTCAAAGGTAGGTTTGTATGAGGGATAATTTAATTCGTCAGTTTTGAAAATCTAAATTAGTCATTCACATTTCAAAAAAGGGACAAATTAGTCCTTAGTTCCACAGGTAAAAAGGGGCAAGTTGGTCCTCTTGTACACTATACAAAACTATACGGAGGACTAATTTGTCCCCTTTTTGAAATGTGAGGATTAATTTGAGATTTTTAAAACTAAAGACTAAATTATCTCTCAGGATAAACTAAAACTGTTTAAATATTTAGTCTATAATTTAAAAAAGATATAATATTTTATCGTGCCACTTTAAGGTTTTTTTATTTTTTTGGCTCGCATAGCATTACCTCTTAATTCATTTCCTTTTGGCATTTTTTTTTTATCCTGCAGCTCTGACACTCTCTCCTTTGACTCTGTCTAACTAATACAGTACTGTACTCTGTTTGCTTTGCTTCACATCTGATCTCAACATGCATCCCTCCAGATCCCCACTCTCTCTTCATCCCATGGCCCCTTCTTCCCGATCCTTCTAGAACCTTCTCCAAACCCCAATAATCCCTTACGAGATTTAGATTTCGATTTAGATTAGATCTCAATTGGAATTGGGATTTGTATGGAAATGGCTTCTTCAAGCCCACGCTCCCCCGAAGAGATCTTCAAGGACTTCACCGCTCGTAGAACCGCCATCATTCGCGCTTTGTCTCAAGGTTAACAACTAATTCATCAATTCACGAATTCACTCTTTTTTTTTTTACCTTTTTTTTTTAAATTACCGTTTAAAATTCACCAACCCATCTCAAAGTTTCTAACTTTTTTACCCGGGTGTGTTCCTTTTTTGTTTTGGTCTCAGATGTTGATGAATTTTATGGGCTCTGTGATCCAGGTAAAAAAAGGGTCGTTGCCGATCTGAATTTTTCTTATTAATTTTACGTAAAAAAAATTATTTTTTTTAATTTTAATTTTATTTTATTTTTAAAATTATGTTTCTGGTGTCTGTGGGACTGAATTTTGCATGCTAGCTGTGTTGGAGTGGTGGTAGTAGACCTTTTCATTTCCTTTTCGGAGAATTCGAGGGAAACAAAAAATAGTAAAAAAAAAAGTTTAATTTCTTAGTACTCACACACTAAAACAATAGAGTTTCATCAGTGACAAATTATGGTGAGTGGTTGTGATAGTGGATAGTTATTTTATATGATTTGTTATTCGTAAAATTCTATTAATTGGCATTACATGGTTATTGTATAGAAATTGAAAGAGAAAAGTAAAAGTTTTTGCATGTCCCATGTGGTGATGGTGTTGTTTATGTCTTGTGAAAAAACGTTAAACTTGACTAGAACTGGGTTTGTTTGTTTAATTTCCCGTTTTTTCTTTTCCTATTTACTTGAACATGAGATTTGATAGACACTTAAATGCTCTCTTACTTAATTGTGGTTATTTACAATAATTATTGTTGTTAACTTGTTATTAGTCTCTAATTAAGTTCTTGTGTGTTGTTCAATTGGATTCAACGTGTATCTGGTGGTGTGTTGGATGTTTAAGATAAGGAGAACTTGTGCCTCTATGGACATCCCAATGAGACCTGGGAAGTAACTCTGCCGGCTGAGGAAGTTCCACCAGAGCTTCCGGAGCCAGCTCTCGGAATCAATTTTGCGAGAGACGGCATGAACCGCAGGGACTGGCTTTCCCTTGTTGCTGTGCACAGCGATTCGTGGTTGCTTTCTGTCGCGTTTTATCTTGGAGCCCGTCTTAACCGCAATGAAAGGTACAAATTACAATGTAGGTTTGGTTGAGTGTATCAGTGTATGCGTTTGGTGATAATTCTGGTTGGTTGTGGCTTTGTAACTGTTATGCACTTGCTTAAGCTGCAAGCACACTGTGAAATGTTGAAACCTTTGTGCTCTAATTTTAGTTGTTGCTGGGCATGCATGAGTATCATCGTGGATGAATGTCTGAGTGAAATAATGGCTTTTATTTATGTATTTTTAATCAATTTGCAGTAATTGTAATTTTTCTATGGTCTTATGATTGTAGATAGGTTTACACATGCATTTCTTAGATGAGCTGTAAAAATGAAAATTTTGTCATGCCATCAACATCAGCTGAGGTTCCTTCTCATTTGAAAAATTAATTTAAAAAGAAAAACACCAAATCATAAACTTGAGGCTGTTGACAGAGGTAGCCATGGTTCCATGGTGACTGGTCCATGCCCAGTAGTCTTTGCGAAAGTTGCCTCTGTGATCGTTGCCTTTAATTTTTAACAGATAGCAACTATGTCAACTCACTTCTTACATTATTTACCTCTCCCCATTCATGTTGTTGTAATACATATTTGTTTAATTACGATTAAGTGTGGTCTTAATGGGATTATAAGTCGCAAAGATACTTGAGTGAAATGTCTGCAACTGAGTTTAACTTGTCATTTCTAAGGTAGAATCTGAGCTTGCTGCTGCTCTTGTTCTTGCATTTCTTCCCTTATAGCTTTGCCATTCTCTCAGGTTTCTTTGTTGTTGCATTTCTGCTTGACATCTGCTGTGAACTTACATTTGTCTTCCTCTTTCTATTGATGGTTCCTGTAAAATCTTTATGGCAGGAAGCGTTTATTTAGCTTCATCAATGATCTTCCTACTGTTTTTGAAGTTGTGACTGAGAGGAAGCCAGTAAAGGACAAGCCCACTGTAGACAGTGGAAGCAAATCTCGGGTAGCACCAAGGTTAGTGGATCCCCCCTCCTCTCTCTCTCTCTCTCCCCCCCCCCCCAACCCTCTGGGATACTTGTCTATGTTTACCTTTTGGCCAGATACTTTAAAATAGTAAATGTACCTGTACCGGATACTTTATTGATACGTAGATACTTCTAATTATATTTTACATGTTTTAAATCTGATTTATACAGTATCTCTATACCGAACTCGTGTTGTATCGGATACACATACCAATATTTGTGCATCATAGGGCCAAATCATTAGGATTTAGTTGGATCACACTCAAAGCATTCTAAAGTTTGCTAATGAAAGTAAATGTATCAATATCACCATACTTTAAAGTTACTAAAATATTCTGTTGATTTTGGCGTTTTGGTTTTTCCAAAACAAAAGCATAGGTTGATTCTCAAGTATCTTCCAGATCAAACACCAAAGAAATTCTTTAAACTTGCTCATAGAACTACAATAAGTGACATTGACATGTTTATTTGTTGTATTTTGTGTGGATAACTTCCACAAGCAGGTGAGTACAGGAAAATATAAACTAGTCCTTAAGAGTTTGTGGATCTTAATCCCGATGTAATTGTTGAACTAAGTTCAGAATCTGTCACACTATTATTCTGACACTTCACTTTTCTTGTAGCTTATGTTGAAATAAAAGTTGAAATAAGGGACTATCATTTAGCTGCATTATATATAGAGACTCTTTGACCATGATGTTTGTCTTCAAGCTATTGTGCCTGGCTGTCATATGATGCACATTTGTACACTTCTCTGTAGAGATCAAGTGATGGGCAAGTCAAAAGCAACCCAAAGTTTGATGAGGGTTACGAGGAGGATGACGACGAGCACAGTGAAACTCTTTGTGGAAGCTGCGGCGGAAACTACAACGCGGATGAATTCTGGATTGGCTGCGATATATGCGAGAGGTGGTTCCATGGGAAATGTGTGAAGATTACTCCTGCAAAGGCTGAGAGTATAAAGCAATACAAATGCCCTCAATGCAGCATGAAGAGGGGCAGGCCCTAGGCCAAAGGCAACAACATTTGAAGTGAATAATGCTGTATTGATGCTGACAGGATACTGTAATATTGTTACATCTCTTGTAGAAGTTCGTGCAATGGGTATCTATGTCTTATGGTTAATTTTTCAGATATTAAAGTTAATTTCTTCTGCCAATATGAATCTTCAGTGTATGTTACATAAATTTATAGAATAGAATACCATACATTCTAATTTGTCAATCAATTGATATTTTGCTTTTGAGTGTATGCGGTGGATAATTGTATTTACCTTGTGTCTGCGCACGAGGATTTTCATTTTGATGCGGTGATAGTATATTAAATCATCTAACTATGTAATATCATATATTCCATTCACTGTCCCAAAAGTCATTCAAATGATGATATTTGATTAGATAATAGTATAAAAATTTATTTAAACTGTCAATATATTTAAATTGAACTGTTATCATTATGCCCTGCCCCGCCACAATCACACGATATTTATGCTGCTCAATAGAATAATGAAAGGGTTTATCTGTATGGTATCCTTAGGCATTCAAGTCGGACATGACGTGAAGCTTTATTGGGCTATAAATCTTGCATAATGTGTATCCATGATTTTTCAAAACATTGCTAATGGCTAATTCCATAAGAAATGTGTCTAGAACTTCTTGTTTATTATTTTGATTAGATTTCAGGATAAAATGTTTATGTAGTTGCTTAATTATAATTATGTATTGTTATATTATTCAAAAGGCTTTGATTTAAATGTACTTAGTGTAAATTTTTTACACTATAATTGAGTCAAATCTTCCCATGTTGATGACTTTTGAAATATTAAGACAAAAGTGAAACATGTTTTGCAAATATAGTAATATGTAATTAGAAAATTGTGTAAAAATATTTTACTTCATCAATGTATCAAAATTGAATTCTATTAAAAAAGATTAAACTTTTATAATAATTATTTTCAAAATTATGAATATATATATATATATATATATATATATATATATATATAGGTTATAATCAAATTATATCAGTATAACTTTAAGTAAAATTACACCTTTAATAATATTTTATAAAATAATTTTTTTATTGATCCAACCTTTGTGTTTTAATTACCTATCATAAAAATTATTTATACCAAATTTCAAAAGAACTGAATATCAATAAGAATGTAATAAAGAAACTCTTAATCTTATTCATTATATATATATATATAAACTATGTCAAATAATTTTATATTAATTTTAAATTTTATCAGCATGATCTATATGATGCACATTTCTTATCTAACAGTGGGTTTTGCTAAAAATTAATCTAATAAAAAACTAGTTAACGAGTAATATTTGGTTAAAATTATACTAATGTAACTTGATCCTATATATATAGGGAGTGTATCATATGAGAGGAGTGATTTATTATGAGAGTGAGATGAGTGAATCTCACCATTGGATTTTACATGAACGGTCAAGATTAAAACGTTAAGTCATATGACTTTTTTAAATGAGCATATGAGTATTAATTACATTAATTAACTTTCAATTTGACCATCCATATATGATTATACGAACTCAAATTTACTCCTTCCACTCTATAATAAACCACTCCTCTTATGTGACACACACATGATTTGCCATTGTATAAATATATTAAACTCTATTCTTTGTTTCAAAGTTCAACTTAACATTATCAATTTGTAACTCCGAGACAAGCAGGGGAACATATCATATAGGAGAATTTACATCTTAGTTTGAATTGATTGGATATAAAAGACAATGGTTCCAAACAAGGTGATTTACATCAGTTTATTAGATCGAATACTTTAATTGAAATTTTGAATATATTCTAATTCAAGTAAATTTTTATCAATTTTGGATTAGATTGATTTAACCACTTATTTGATTAGTTTTAATTGAATTTTGATTATTCAATTCAATTTTCGATTTAATTTTTAACTTTGTTTGAATTTAGACATCCCTATTGTGTCATAACATGCCCTCACTTCAATATCTACCACCCTGACTAAGCCCTATGTTGTTTTACCAAATTGGCAAACTATGATTAAAATGACAGAAAAAACTACCTAGTAAACATCTGAACCAAATCCAAAAAAAATAAAAAAAAATAACAATAAAACACTGAACCAAAAGCTACCTAGGTTTCATATGAAACTTGGCGCATTGATGAATCCTAATTCCTAGACATCCTCACCTAATAAGTCCTTACCTAAATACATGGCAAGGTTTGGACACAATATTGTATATTTTAAAACAAGCTTATACACCATGCTGATTTTCAACCAAAAAGGTGATCGTAATGCAGTGACAAGATCACTTGTCTTAAGTGACCACATAGTAAAGGGATACAGGTTCAAACCGAACCAGATGTGATTGAAACCACTTGCTCCATCCCCCATCTCTGGATGTACGTGTGTGACCCAAAAAAAAAAAAACTGCTTAATAAATATGTTACTTGTGTTTGAAATATTTAAAATGAACACTTGCATCACACTTTTTTTCTAATTACTCTAGTTTTAAGACCTAGTTTATTAATGTATTATTTTGTGTTAATATCGATATATCATGATTTATTAACGTATTACATTAGTATCATGATTTATAGTTATATATCTTCAATATTTTATTTTGAAATTAAAATGTATCAACCGACCAAATATCATGCCTTGCACTTATGCATGAAAATATAAATGGGTTGTGCTTGGGTTGAATTTCTCATGTCAACTGCTTGGTAAAAGTGATCGTAGCACAGTGACAAGATTCTTTGTCTTGAGCCCCTGAGTGACCATATAGTAAGGGGATACAGGTTCAAACCGGCCAGATACGGCCTAAGACCACTTGCCCCCATCCCATCTCTAGCTGCATGTGTGACCAAAATAAATAAATAAATAAAAAACAACTGCTTAGTAAAGATGCGACTTGTATTTGAAATATTTAAAATGAATACTTGCATACTTTTTTAAATTATTCGAGTTTTAAGACTTAATTTATTGATGTACTGTTTTGTGTTAATATCAATATATCATGATTTATAGTTATATATCTTCAGTATTTTATTTTTGAAATTAAAATGTATCAACCAACAAAAGATGACTTACTTAATTGACTTTCTGCTCATAGAAACACCATGACTTTAGGTTCAAATCATGTAATACATTGTTGGTAGGCAATCTCCAAGCCTATCTTCACCTTAAATTTTAATTATTAAAAACATAAAAGATATCAAATATAGAGTAAATGTGTAAGACGTTGAATTTAATTGGAATCATAGCTTTTTCTTTATAATATAGAGTAAACGTGCAAGTTATATACATGTGCTTCTTATTTGAACAACAACTGGTCATATAAGTTTTAAGAGTTATTGGAACTAATTAACATGTTTTTCCTTTCCTTGTTAGGAGCAACACCGAAAGGTATATTGAAGGGAATGAGAGCCATTGGTGTTTCTGGATTAACCATTTATCACGTCAAAAGCCACTTGCAGGTACATCTCTTCACTAAAACATACATACAAACTCCATTTTTCATTTTTTATTTTTTCTCATTTGAAGATCTAGATTAACAAATAAGCAAGGGGTTTTCTTAATTTGTTTTTCGTCTGGAGTAAAACTTATTTTTCAGTCAGATTATTTTTGGTCAGAATTGAGAAAGACCCAAGGTCTGAGAAGAAATTAAAAAAGAACAGCTGGCTTTATTAGGTGCCTTCTTTTTTGGTTGAAGGCCTTTTTCGGGTAAGAATAAGGGAATACTAACAAGGTTGTTCACACATTGGACCTAGCTAACTGTTTTCCCTTTTGTTTTTCTATTCACTGGACCTAGCTGGTTATTTGTCTCTGTTTAAGCCTCAATTTAGCCCAACATAGTATAAACCTTGGGCTTAGTTGCTAAGGTCCAACTTCACTATATGGGCAATCTATTCTAGCCCATGAGCACAAACACATGGATTGGGTGCCTTGTTTACATGTTAGACACGTGTTTGTACCGATTTTATATAACACAAATGACATCTCTTTCTATATATTTGATTTAAAATTTATTTTTTTCTTACTCTAACATGCAAAAAATATAATATAAACAATGTTATAAAAGGGAAATAACACAACTTTAGAATTTCTAAGAAAATAAAGTATAAGTGAAACTCATATAAATGATATTTTGAATAATATATATTTTTTTAAAGTTTTAGTTGTATATATGTCGTGTAATATCTTATAATTTTTCAACTTTATATGTCAACATATCCATAATGTTGATAATGTAATGTAAATGTCAATACTTCATATACTCTACCCAACATAGTATTATATATATATATATATATATATATATATATATATATATATGATCTTGTCAGAAGTCAGAACAAATGAAAAATGTGGTGGCTGAGACATTAGATTAATGGCAAGATCTGTGTCTGGAGGTAGCCACACATTGTGGTGTGAGTCGGACTTGCATCGTGGTTAGAAGCCACTTGCCCCGAGTGCGTGTATGACAGCAAATAAAAATGAAAAATGTGTTGACCAGGAAAAAAATAACAAATAAGAATGTCATTGACTAAAAATAAATAAATAAATAAATAAATAAAAACCTCATCAATACTTTAAAATGATTATCCAAAAAATTTTCTAAACCACTTGGGTATATAATCCACTCATACTACTTTTGGCTAAAGTGTTTAGATCTAATAAAATGATTATCACAGCCCCTGTTATATCTGTCGTGTGTTTACTAGCTGAGGAATATAATACAAGAACCAAAGTTTCTTTCTGTTCTGAATCATTACTAATTAAGTCTTTTGGACATGTGTTCAGAAATACAGGATCTCCAAATTCATTCCAGAATCAACCACAAGTAAGTTTTTTAAATTTTAAATACTGATTAAAACTAAGAATGTTCAATTTATCTTAAATTGTGAGCTAGCGGCTTAACCATTTTCTCATGTTAAAACTTTTTTCCTTCTGAAGGAGGAAAGCTTCAGAGTGCATATCTGATATATTGCCTAATTTCAGTAAAATATCGTGAGTAAAATTTAACACTCCTTCACCAACGATTTATAATACCTTTTATTTAATTTATGAAACCGTTAATCAATCTATAATTATGTTTCTGCCATTAATATTGTGAAATGTATATATGCAGTGCCCTTCAGCTAAAGGAATCAATTAGAGGTTGTGATTGTGATTGTATTTGTTTGGATGCCATTATCTTGTTTTTTTTTTATAAAAAAAAGATCTTCTCATATTTTTTAATATGTTTGGGTAAATTTTTTAAGTAAAAGTAAAATTATTAGAAAAAGTAAAAAATAATTTTTTTAGAAACTATAATTTCTATCTTTTGGAAATGATAATTTTATAACATAAAAAAAATTGATAATAAATAATTAAATTTTAAGATTTCATTCAAATATAAATTAACGTTATATCCAAATATAAAACATCTTTTCTTTTATAAAAGATCTTTTTAAAAAAGGATTTTTTTTTTAAGTGAATCCAAATGGGATTTTTTACGCAAATAAAATAAAAAAAATCATTAATTACGCGAATAAACAGAAAAGTTATTAATTACGATGTAAACCATTTTTTATGAAGATAAATACGCTAGGGGCTTGCGTCTAAAAGACATGAATATGCAAGGGTTCCATGCGTATTCACGTTTATCTTGAATACGCATGAAGCCTTGCGTATTCATGCCTTTTCTCTTATGCAGGCCCAAGCATATTCAGTCTCCTATATAAATGAATATGCTTTGGGCCTCATCATCAACAGTGTCCTTTTCACTATTTTGGCAGCGTACTATCAAAGTATCTTGTGTTAGCCTACTAAACGATGACAAACTTCTATATCGCTTGGATGATGATCATATTAGTGCAGACTAATCGCCAAGTATTTGATTTTTATTATTTGACTTTTATTTTTTTTTATTTCAAAGTTTGATTAGTTTAGTGTTAGATATGTATGTTTAATTAGTTTTAGATATATTTTATATTTATTCGAAATGCTACTATTAGTTTGGTTTAGTTTAGTTATTAGAGTGGTTTGATTTCAACAAAGTTAAGTGAAGTCTACTTATTATATGGCTTGATTTAGAAATTAAAATGTAAGTAATATGGTTAGTTTCTATTTATCTATTTATTTATTTTATCTAATAATTAGTTTAGTTTAACAATTCATTGTATTTAGTAATTAGTTTAGTTAAATTATCTATTTTATCTAGTAATTAGTTTAGGGTTAATATTTATTTTATCTACTCATTAGTTTAGTTGAACAATTTATTTTATCTATTAATTTGTTTAGTTGAATTATTTATTTTATCTAGCAATTAGTTAGTCTAAGACTAGGTTGTTTTGTGTAAATTTAAAACTTAAATAGGATTTATATGTATTTAGGTAGGTTTATGTCTAATTCACAAGTATCTAATTTGTTATTATGGATAGAATTTCAAAACCTATAAATGTCTAGTCATTACTTCTTAAAAAATAATGTTTATTTTTTAATAATATTTATAGGTTGTTGAAAAATAATGTGTAAAATGTGTAGTAGTTAGTTACTTATTAAAACAAAATATTTATCTAATATTGTTTATTTTTTGTTTATAAGTTGTGATTTATTTAGTCTAAGTTAATGCTAATTATCATCTTAATTAAATTTGTGAGGCCGATAAAGTGTTACACCCTAAGCGTTGTGACGCACCAACACGCATCCAGGATGGAGTACTATCTCCGAGAGGCTGGATTTTGGCAACTTCCATTATGACTCGGTGCTCATCAGCGCCCTTGTAGAGAGATGGCGCCCGAGAGTATACATTTCATCTGCTATGGAGAGTGTACTATTACTCTCCAAGACGTGGCTATGCAACTTGGATTGCGGGTTGATGGTGCTGCATTTAGTGGGAACATTAGCGCGTGGGAAAGTGGCGCCAACAAAGTGTTTGGGATATATGTTGGGACCTATTAGGGGGTGTGAGCTTCAACAGAGACACGGGTCATATGTAAAGTTAAGTTGGATTAACGAGACTTTCAAGAGCTCTGAGTTTCTCGCCAACGCATCTGAGATTGTTGTTCAGGTGGACCGGGCATACTTGTTGGTACTGATTAGTGGATTTCTATGTCCAGACAAGTTGTCATTGCGTGTCCACTTAAAGTGGTTGCCACTGCTACGAGATCTTAGCGAGACAAGGAGCTATAGCTGGGATCGGCAATGCTTGGATGTCTATCCGTAGTCTTTGTCGGGTGTGAAACACCCGATTGTTGACTTTGCAAGATGTGAGCACTGTTGCTATCCTGGGCATACTATGGATCCCAGCTTACACCCTGGACATGACAATGGGATCACATTTCCTCTGGGCTTGAAGTATACATTTTATGATGATAATGAGTTATTAATTTATTCATATATAATTTTGTGTGTTTGAGTGGAACGAATTTATAATATGACTTTATTAATTTCAAGTGGCGGATTGAGGATTTCATCTGATGGGGATGCTCGCCTGGTTGACTTTAGGGCACGGTTGGATTCCATACCTATTGACGGGGTAAGTGGCATTAACATCATAATTATTCAAGTTTTACATTCTTTGATGATATTGAAAGCTTAGCTTAGGTTTTCAATAATTGCAGTTTCAGTGGACTTTGTATGAGGATGCGAGCGTGGTTCCTGTTACCCTGACACATTTGTATGCAGGTGCTGGTGCTTAGGGTTCCATTCCGCCCGCTCTCTTTGAGATTGTGGAGTGGCACCAGCTCAATCGTGTCATGAGGTTCAGATGTAGGTTATTCCGCATGTGCCACTCAATATCGATAGACTGCATGCGATTGATGGCTGTAGGAATGACAAGGTTTGGTGGCACGAGTACCATGCTCAATAGCACGTATTTTGGGATGCACGCCTGGATCAATGTGTGCGGGGCCTCACATTGAGTCAACGTCGGCGAGTCTCCAGTGGTATAGTGGTGTTGCACAGAGGTTTTTATCTCCTGAGACTGGGTCTACGTATCACGTGTTTTCTCATCACTATACTCATTACCTTCCTGTATCACCCCATCTCTTCTTCCTCTTCTTCTTCATCCAAACCCCAACAACCACATGTCTAGTTGATGGCCCTGTGTCTTGCACTACCAGGTCAGGAAAGTTGGGACTACGAACTGGTTGATCCTGGCCCACCTCAGCATGTATAGACTCATGTTGCTTGGGTTTCATTAATTGATGTATGAGGAGAGAACCGGAGAGCTCACATCACAATCTTCTAAAATGGCAAAAATTTCCATTACTCGAACCTCAGAAAATCAATTGGAATTTAAACATGAGGCTCGTTTCATTGTCACTATAGATGGGAAAGCGTTATACTTAGCCACACCATCCCCAAATGATATAGGTAACCTATAAAACATCTAGTTAATCCGTTTTTGAGGACCTATCTGCTAAGTTTTTTTCCTTGCAACTTCAAATAACTTATAGATGGACTAACAATGACACCAACTGGTCTTTGACTATAAAATCTCACTCCCTCATTTATTGTGTCTTCCATTTTCCCATCATAATGAACAAGAATAAAGCACTCTGTCATTCTCACACAAAAACACTCACACTCCCTAATGGATGCAAGCGACGATATAAATAGCAAGGCCAATTGAATACGTAAGGAGTCAATGCGAATTATAAAAGCAAAGAATACGTAAGAAGCCCTAGCGAGGGTATGCACAGGAATACGCAAAGGGGCCCTACGAATCATGAATACACATGAATACGTAAGGGCTCCCAGCGTATTCAATAAAAAGATGAATACGCAAGGGACCCTAGCGTATTCATGTGTATTCATGATTTGCAGGACTCCCTGCGTATTCACGTGCATAGTTTTCGCTCATTTCTATAACTAATCTTTTTTATCGCGAAAATAAAGGTTTTTTTTGTTTATTTTGGTAAAAGAGCCAATCCAAACGAGCCCAATATCTCTTTTGTTAAGTGGACACAATTTTTTTTCATCTATCTCAACCCCAAAAATATGTTATACCTTGATAAAAAATTAAAATAAATAAATAAATAATGAAAACGTGTGTTGGTTCTTATTACACGCCCAAATATTTATGTAAACTGACTACATGAAAATATATCGAAAACAAAATTAAGTTAAACCTATAATGGAATTTGTGGAATCTAACCAATGAAACATGGAAAACATCACTTTATTACTTATTTAGTGAAATTTGTTTTGCTTGATGGTTGAGAAAAGATTGAAGCTAAAATATTGAAGCACAAAGAAAGTATTTGGAGAGTTTTGGACAAAGTTATCAAAGCCAACCAAACAATCACTAGAAAAGCTTGCAAGCCTTTCGCTGCTACACCTCCACTTTCACTACTTTCTGAGGATTTCAGGGGAAACACAAATTGAGGAAGAGCATCGATCAGCAAAGAAGCAAAGGGTCGATGAGGGTGTTTTGCCAATGAGCATTGTAACTAATTGGACCACCCACTTCAGAATTATACAACCAATGCTGGAATCTTGGAATCAGCTTGCACCATGCCAATCACATTTGGTACCAAACTTCTTATTATAAGTTTTGTTCTTTTATAGTTTATACTACTGCCGCTACAATAACCACAAATCGAATATTATTTTATTGGTAGGTCAGCTACATAGGACAAACGAAACCACAATATTCTATTATAAATTGTACGTATAGACAAACCGTCTTGACCAAAAAAGTTTTTTTTATTTTTTATAATTATTATAATTTAGTAATGTTGGCTAAATAAAAGATTGGTTATGACTTATGATATTGATCCTATGTAATTTTTTTTTAAAGTTTTTGAATAAAAGTTGAGATGAGCAACTTGTATATTTATTACTTTTTATTACTTATGCACTCTGTTTGAAACAATTAACTTTGGACAGAGTTTTGCCAAATTAGAATTGAAGGCTATCAAGAAAGGTAATGGTAAAATGTAAAGAATCAAAGACAATAGGTGCTGAAAGTTAAGGGTGTAAGTAAATGATTGAAAGTAGATGTTTGAAAATTGAAATAATAAATAGCCAAAACTGTAAAATGATGAAGGTAAAGAAGTGAAGATAAATGAATAGAAGTAATAATTTTTGGTTTGACAAGTGGCTTTCCACTAAAAGATTTTTTTTTTTTTTACTTCTGAAATTATAATAACTATAATGAGATTTGAATATAAAATCTCATATATACTATCCAAATTCTTCACCACTATATCAATTCTAATGACTTACTCAAAGATTGTCTATCAATACATATTTATAGGATTAACATTAGGGATGGAAATAAATAGGAGATTTGTCAAGGATGCCTAACTTATTTAATAAATAATATAGGTCCAAGACTTTTTTAAAATGTTTGTTTTTAGTTAAATAGATGAGATTTTAAACAATAAAAATAGCCTATTAAATCTAACATATTGACCTATTTGTATTATTGTTATTACTATTTAAAAAATTCTAATAAAAATAGAAATATTTTGACCTGTTTAAGGAGCCTTGATACATACAAGAAATATATTTTTTTATATATTTAAAAGTTATTTTTATCATATTTAAGAATAGGAATTTTGCTTTATTTAAAACTTTTATTGTTTTGCCAATTTTTTAATAGACTTTCAGGTTATATCAAAGTTTTTCAAGGACTAGGTTAAAGTCAATAAAAAAGTCTATCACAAATAATAATCTCAGACTTAGGCTATTTGTTCAGAATACAGGTAATAATCTCCAACCTACCCTATTTTCACACCAATATTTATAAGCACTAAAATCAAAGTGAAATAAATTTATACATTGGCTAAGTTCATGCTGCATCAACTATTTTTTTATTTTTTATTTTTTTTTCGAAGCTGCGTCAGCTAATTTGAAGCACACCTTTTTTTGTCAGAACTATTTTCTTGGTCAATTGTCCGAACTGCTATTTCTTTTAGGTCGCGTTTACAATGTACCTGTGTGAAATGGCACATTCAATGTTCCGATATCAAGAACTACTCCAGCAGTTTTTTTTTTTTTTTTTCAATTTTTGCTTTTCAATTTTGTAATTCGAAAAGACTAATTTATCCTCAGTTCTATATCAAATTTTCCATTCAAAGTTTCACATACGAAAAGCTGGAACATTGCAAGCTCGGCTCAAACTCAGCTCTCACCACTCGTCACAATGTTTTTCATGGCCATGGAACTGCTCTATCTTGAGAAAACTATTTGTGACCCCTCCCTCTCTCAATCCTAGAAACGAAAACACACAAGACAATATTGAAAGCAAGGTGTGTGTGTATATATATATATATATATATCCTGCTCAAATCACACATTCATCTCTTCCTAGGTAACATAAACATAACTTTCACAAGCCACTACTCCAGAGGGGGAAGGGGCAAGGGAGGTTTCAATTCCAACTTCAACGGCAAGATCAATAACAAAAGAAAATAAAATACTAGAATTTTATCTCAAGAATGGTAAATGGGTAAATTCAAAGACACCAATAGGAAGGCAACCTTCGTTTCACTTCAGATTCGGATAAAAATAAAAACCCCTCCATTTTCCCAAATCACCAAATAAAAGCTTTCCCCTTAATCCTACTCTTTTGGTTCTGTGTAAAGTTTGCACCTTTATTAAGTTCAGTGGTTCGAAATGGAAGCTTTAAATATGAACCTTCATAAACTAGCAGTATAATAACCTCAAGATCATTGTACAAGGCACAAAAATGTCATTACAGAATGACTCTACAACGTCATTACAGAATGACTCTACTTTATTAAAGTAGATTCTTTTATTGATTATGCAAGTGTATAACTTTTCATGGGTTTTGTGTAGATTTTCGATCCTCTCAAACTTTTTAGCAGTCATCCTCCTCCAAATCAAACTTCAGTCCAACTAGACCTTGCTCCCATGTCGATTCTCCTTTGGGCTTGTCGCCTAAGATAACAAGGTTCATGAACACGGTCAACTTGAGGGGTTGCATTAGATTTGCCCCTAAACATAAAATCACATGCACCCTTTTTCTTTTAATTTTCTCATTCTATCAAACTAAAAACTGACTACTTATGGGAGTATTAGAACTCCAGATAAGTGGTAGTTTATAATAGAGTATCTCTTTATTTATTGCCCATTAGATCTATTTCAATTTTAAATTTACGTTTACAATGCCTAGGCACATTGAATTTTCCAATTAAAATCGGTTAACTGCAAACGCGACCTTTTTTTTTTTTTTGTAGGAGATGGCTTGACCCATTAATATAGTATGCTTAATTCATCTAACTCATTGTTTAGACAAAAAACAAAACAGATAATCGACCAAAAAATGATAAAGAGCTCGTTTGGATAGGTTTCTAGGAGGAAAAAAGAATACTTTTTTTCAATTTTTTTTTCAAAAAAATATTTTTAGAATATTTTTAGTATGCTTATTTGTGCTTTTCAAAAAAGTAGAAGCAAAAAATAATCAATTTTTTTTACTTTTTTTCTTGATTGAGAGAAAATGTTTTTGATTGATTTATGAAATTATTTAGATTTCAAATGTATCCTTATAAATTTTATAAAAAGACAAAAAAAAATTTTATACTAAAATCATTCTCACCCTCACCCTATTTTCGCTATCAACTCTACAATAATTTAATTGTTAAGTGTTATAGTTTATTTTATGCATGTATTATTTTATAATTTAATTAGAAAATCTAAACATTTTTCTTATGAAATAACTTTTATAGCTTTAATTGTAATTTTACACAAAAAGTACTTCTATATCTACTCTATCCAACAATATAATAATTTCTAATTTTAATAAAATATACTTCTATAATTACATCTAATTATATAAACTTTTTTTGGCTTTTGCTTGATTCTAATTCTGAAGAATCTGAAAAAGTATTTCTCCCAAAATTTTAAACCAAATAATCCCCAAAACGTTCTCAAAAAGCTTATTAGGAATATCACGCGGCATGTGTTTATAGCTGAGTCAAACTTTTAAGCTAGCCATAAAAAAATTAAAAAAAAAAAACTTTGAAGAAAAAGAAAATACTGTTAAATTGCTTTTACTTCTTATCAGTTACCACCCATGTATATTCTTCCGAAAGTTTCGAAACTTTCTCGATCGTTCAAAGTTCTAATTAAAGAAAGAATAAACAATATATTGGCAGAAGCTTGAAATATTCTTCATATAGGTGCAATAATTGTTATTTTAGGGAAAAAAGAAGAGAAGGAAGGATAAGGTTCTCTATATATATAAGGTCCTTCGGATAATTCAGGTGGAGAATCTCAGAGCTTAACTCGAATCTCATTACTAGTTGGTCATGTCCCATGATAAAAAAATTTATTCCATCGTCATTACCACCATTATGGGGTTTACATTCATCATTATGGGGTTTGTTTATCCATAAGAGTACGCACTTGACCGAAAGAGGAATCAATACCTAATAATTGACAAAAATGTAGAATCATGATTTCCTTTTCATCAGCCAAAAAAATCAAAAGTAATAAGTATATACGATTATTACTGATAAGTTGGCACAAACTTTATAGGCTTCAATGAATTTGAACGAATAATAATAAATCTAGCTTGATTATCGATAATGGTGGAATTTCACCGGAAATCAATGGGTGGTAAAGTTTTATATTAAAATAATCTAAATTCCATTTTATTCTATGTCATATATCAATATTTTTTTCTTCTTCTATGCATTACGTCATTCACGCATCACCAAAATTCAATTTTTTCTTAAAGATTTTTTTATCATTTATGTTCCAAATTTACTATAAGTTTTTTGTACAATTTAGTGTAAATTATTAACGATGATTACTGATGTGAATGTCACATGCTTTTCTTGTTAACATACTTTGTCGATGTAGGTATTATATTAACAAATCAATTCGTACAAAAATAGAAATAAAATTTTAAAAATTAGAAACAAATTTAAAAACTCTATTTGTTATTAGCAAAAATTTTATACACACTTTTCAAATTAATATTTTTCATAATAGGGTAAGATTTAGTGGAGAGGAAAACTCATCTTAATTGTAGCTCACAACATGCAATTGGTCTCATCATGTGTTTATAGTGTTACTTATATCCCAAACCTTATAAAAATCATACTTCTATAAACATATCGCTTTTTATGTATAATTAATTTTTAAAAAAATTGTACTATTATTTTTTTGGATACATTGACAACAATGAAGTTTGAACCTATGATTAGGTAGTTGGTAATGTAGAATTTATATTAATGATATACAAATATTCAACATTTATTGTAATGAAAAAAGAATAATGCTAACAAATCATTTTGTTTTACATCAGAAAGATAATAAGATTTGAACATATAATCTTATGATAGACTGCTGAAATCCCCTATCACTGCCTCAGTCCTAGCAGCTTATGCTAACAAATTTTTTTTTTTCTGTTTTCTAGAGTATTTACTACCGGAAGTAGTAATTAATTCCATAATGTGCTGCTCTATTTCCAAGACGAGAATCAAATCCTCAACACTTAGTTAAGAAATGAAAGAGCTCTTACTATCTCACCTCGGCCTAATGTTTGCCAACGGTTTGTTTGAATGTGTTATTTTAAACAAATAACTTTTTTTTTCATAAAATAAGTACTTTTGGCCTTTTTTATATTTAGAAGTATGTTTGGATGAACTTTTAAGCAAGAACAAAAGCTAAGTAAAGCTAAAAAAATGTATTTCAAAAGTTACAATTTTAAATTTATTTTATAAAAGAAATATACTTTTATCACATAAAAACTGTTCAAGAATATAAAATATCTAGCTTGTTAAATTTTATATCTACACATAAATTAAGTTTTGCTTTAAAAGAAATTAATTAAGTAAATAACAAATATCTTCATTAAGAAGGTTAAAATAAAAATGCGACGAACACTTCATCACAAAAGTTGCACCAATATGAAGTGGCGTGCACATAAATTACCAATTATATATTTAAAAAAAACAATACATAGACAAACGATTATTAAATAATTTTAATATTAAAGTCTTCCTAATAAACAGTGGCGAAACTTGAAGGAAAATCTTAGGGGTAGGATGTTTATGTAAATTAGTTTATGGTAATCAAATTAAAGTTATTTGTATATTATATATGTAAATTTTAAAGTAAATAACCAATATAACAATGTTAAAATGTATTTAGATTGGTTGGGAGATTAAATTATTTCAATAGTTAAGTATATATATAATTGTTTTTCTTTTGTATAAGTGGTTATTTGAATATCAATTTGATGTTTGAATATATTAATTACAAAGTAATTGAAAAGTCTTATGTTTTGGTTAGATTGTATAAAAAAATTACTTTTGTATAATAAATTACTAAGAAAAAGATATGAAATAATTTTATATATTATTATATAATATTTGATAACTATGGTCATTTTAACCCAAAAAAAAGGTTAAAATTTTAACATAGTTTATTTTTTCTTATAATGAAAAGCATTAAAAATGTGCCTTCACTTACAGGAAAATGTCACACTTAAAATTGTATATTTGTTTTATTTATTAGCCATTTAAACTCTTTTATCCAAAAAAATCTAACAATATAAAAAATTTTGTAAGTACCCTAAGAATTCAAATAAGAGCTTACAGTTAACAAATTCGTTGTTTGATCCTTGAACTTGCCATTCAACTCTTACCGTTGTTATCTATTCATTCTATTCTAGCAAACAAATATTTTAACTATAAATTATATATATATAAAATTTTTCAAAACTCCGCCTCTGTTCCTAAACACACATAGTTAAGAAACTTTTAAACAATTATCACCCATGCAATTTACTCACAATACATATGGGATATCATACCAACCCATATCTCATCCATCATAATAAATGAAATGTGTAAATAATTACGATATCCCATGTACTATTAGTATAATTAACATAACTCTTCAAAAAAATCTCATATAAAATGCTAATTAAAGAAAGAAGAAGTAATATATTGGCATAAACTTCTTTTGAAAATGCTAGACATCAAGAAAATTTTTCATAATTTTTTATCCAGAATGATACGTCATAATTATTAATCTTTAAATAAGTAAATAAATTTTCCATCCAACAATTGGAATAATTTTAGCAAAATCAATTAATTTGTCATCTTATTTATTTTCTATTTTGAAGTTCATCCTCTAAGTAATAAAATTTCAAATTTGGCTCCAAGAAACAAATGTTTCAAATTCGTCCTCTAACTTTTAAAAATCGAACATATTTGTCTTCTTCGCAAATGTCGTTTATTAATTGCAGTAAAAGATAGATTTGAAAATAAAATATATCATAGAAGATATATGTGTGTGTGTGCATGCACGCGTATGTGTGTATGTATATGGAATTTTTGCCACCTCATGTGCTAGGTAAGATTTTTTCTATCAATATAACTAATATTATTTGCACAGAGGATAAACATATTTAGTTTTTAAAAGTTATAAGGTAAATTTGAAATAAATATTACTTAGAGAAATTATTTTAAAAAAATGAGTTAAAGGATTAATTAACTAATTTTACCTAATCTGTATTAAAGACGATGTATATATATATATATATATATATGTGTGTGTGTGTGTAGCACATATGTATGTGTGTGTATATATAACATTACTCTTATGATGTATTTAATTAGAGGGTAAAAATGAATAGAAATTTTTATAAATAAACTCCATATATAATTTTATATTTAAAATTTATTCATAAAATTTTTCACTCCACAGTATCCCTAACCAAACATATCCTCGAGTTACAAGATTCTCTCAAGAAAAGTCATTGGATAATTCAGGTGGAGAAACACAGAACTTCAATCTCTTCACTTGATGATCATGGCATCATGCCCTGTGATTAACTTTTTATTCCATCCAATGAATCTGTGCCATTAACATGACCCAGAGTCAGAGCTTGAATCACTTCACTTGACAAATTTGTTATTCCATGAATTTGTGCCATTAACAATTTAGCAGCATCCGAGCAACAACAAGAAGTGAAGAACATGTTGCACTAATTAATGGGTGGTGAGGGCCCATATTGATTATAATGACGTTTACTTTGATGTCATATCTATGCTATGCTAATGTTTATCCACAAAAATATGGATTTGAGTGAAGGGGGAATTTATTTGCAATATATAGTAATATATGCAATTGTTAGTGACAGGTGTTAAAAGCTTTATCCGCTACAATGAATTTGTACGAATAGTAAAATATTTTTAAAAAAATCTTAATATATTTATCATATTTAATTTTCAAGTACTTTTATTTTTTAATGTATTTTTTTTATCAAAATCAATTTTAAAAAATATAAATAAACATGTACAGCGTACGGGAAATACCTCTAATTATCTATGATTGATGACTTTTATATTGATGATGGATGCTTGTATTAAGTGGCTTCTATAATGTGAATGCTTGTATTTGAAAAAAAAAAACCCTGATATAAATTTTTAGATTTTTTTAAGTTATTTTTATGAGAAAGTTATTAAATTTATGATTTTGTTGACGGTTTAATCTGAATACATTGTAAACGTAGATATTTTATACTTATTTGATTATGTATAGTCGCATTGTTAAGTTTGTTTAATTCTCACTATAACTATATCAATCATATGAAAGATAAAATGTAATTAGTTAATAATGTCAACCATTTTACATTAACAATATATTAAAAATAATTTCTTTTATTCTTAAAAACTTATTTAATTATTTTAAATTTTATTATACATGTTTATAATTATTCTTTAAAAAAACTTGGGCAGCAACATGATAGATTTTTTGTAAGTGCTTGATTTCGATTTACTGACATAGAAAAAGTCATGGTCATTTTATTTTGCCGATGATTAATTAGTTTCCGCACATCTATTGGTGTCACAAAAAGATTATCTTTGCCCATAAGGTTATATTTGGTTAAGGGTAAAATTGAGAGTAAATTTTTTATGAATAAATTTTATGTGTAAAATTATATATAAAGTTCATTTGTAAAAAATTATCTCCTATTTTTACCCTATAATAACCAAACACACCCTAAAATTTCTCAAGCTAGAAATATGTTAATTAGTAAGAAATTTTGTTTGAACTTAATTACTAGAGTGATTTGTCATATTCATTAACTCTTTGATAAATAAGTGAGTCAGTCCTAACCATAAATACTCTGCTAAGAAAGGAGCTAGTCCTAATTATTCATTTTCCCTCTTCTCTCTTTATCTCATTTTCTCTCGTGTGAATATTGCAAAGAGGATATCGCAACTTTCTTCTTATATGATAGTTCCATCCTTGTTTTTTTTTTCTTTTGTTATGTAAGGATTTTGTCTTTTCTTTTGATTATGTTGCCCCCATTGTGGGTACATTTTTGTCCCCTTTTGTAAGTGTTCTTATTGATTCCTTTATGGGTGTCTTAGGATCTTTGTTGAACTAACATCCACTTTTTCATAAAATATTTTAGGTAGAGTATTTTAGTATATTTTGTTGATTGTTTGAGTAAATTTTCTTGTACAACAACCTGATAAAAATTTATCAAAGATTTGGATTATTATATTAATAAATTTCTATAATAAGACAATATATTATTAATTATAATTTTAAGAGTAATTTATACTTAGCGCGTCTATTTTATAAAATATTACTGACCTCTCTTAGATTAACTAAAATTACATTAACCTCCCCTGTAGATATTAGTTTGTTAATTCAAATGACAAAGAAAGATAACATAGAATATATATATATAATTATTAATAAAAAAATTATAATATTTTAATAATATTTAACACATCAGTTGAATAAAATATTTTTTATCACATAAAAAAATTTATAATTATAACTTATGATAAAAAAAATGTACTTTTTTATGACATGAAAAAACCTATAATTGTAACTTATGATAAAAAAATATATATTCTAGTTAATATATATGCCTAATATTGCTAAAATATTATAATTTCATCATTAATAATTATGTATATACTATATATTATCTTTTTTTGTCATGTAAATTAACGATTTAGTATATATAAGGGAGGTCAATGTAATTTTAGTAAATCCAGGAGAGGTCAATGATAGTTTTGCAAGATAGAGGGTCCTAAGTGTAATTACACTAAACCTCAAGGGAGGTTAATGTGATTTTCTCTAATTTCAATATAGAATATAATTATATAAATACATGTAACGTAAATAATATACACATAATATAATAATATAATACGCTAACTATAATATAATATGTGTAAGTGTCATAGTGTGAATGTTATATGATGAGCTAAGAATTAGTTAAAGTAATATATAATGATAATGATAACATATTGTTACACAGTAATATATGTGTTTTAGACCAAAGTTTTGGGAATAGATTAGTCATGTCAAACAAGACTTTAATTGATAGGTTTGTAAACTTGTGAGAAATGTGAGCAAGATGAAGAAAGAAGGAACTAACTCTTGTGTGGCTCAAATCAAAGTGTCGCTGAACAGGGATCAATAGGAGGATGATTAGCCTTTCCCCGCTCTATATAAGCATGCCGTACCCACAAATTGGGTTCCTCTCCTAATGGGTTTCTCTTATTTCTCTCTAGTTTTCAGTATGGGTGTGTAGGGTTTAGCAAGCTTGACGTGGTGGTATGATTTTTAGAGCATGGGTATTGATTTACAAAGGAAAGAATACAAGAATGGTGGATTTTCTATGGTGTTTTGGTCAAGAATCATGAAGAAGAGAGTTCTTAAGGGGTGCTGCCATATGAGGGTTTCCTTTTTGTTTTTATGGTAGCTTTTGTTTACTGTCTCTGGGATAGAAATCCAGAGGAGACATAAACTTATTTGGTGATGGAGACAGGAACAGTGGAGAAAAAGACAAAATTTTGTACCTCTAAAATGTGGGGGATAAAGAGAGGAAATTTAATATTTTTATCTTCCAATAATACCATTATTCATATTTATTATTTATATCTCCATCTCTACTGTCTCTATTGTCTCTATTTTTGTCCCCTCCCTATTTCCTAGAGGGCAATAAACAAACGCTATCTAAGGGTCCGAACCTCTTCTTTTCCTCATTGTTCTCTCTTTATTTTTTCTTCATTACAGCTATTAAAGACACTCCTCTTGAGTGTAGTTCATGGATTTAGGCTTTATCTCACTATTGATGTAACGCCCTCCCAAATACAACATTATCCTTAAGTTATGACATCAGACTTGAGAGTTATTACTGATAAATTAAAGGACCTTACCTAAGTATTTATAGCGTATTAGAGCGAATCGATCAGGAACTAGTTCGTAACTCTATTAAAATATATAAAAAAGAATAATATATTTAATTAATACAAAGTCAACTACAAGAGGAAGCTTTCTAAGAGCTTTACTATACATCAGTCTTATTAAATATTGCCAACATAAGCACATTCAAATGAAAACTAATTGTAATCTTCGGCTATTGAGCTATTACAAAACATGAACTCCCATGAATGCAGCTCATCGCACTCTCGAGTAATTTGGAGACGACACAGAAACACACAAATATAGAGGTGAAAATTATAAAATTCTCAGTAAGGCATCCCCAAATACTTAGTTATAAATGTCATCGTCATTATCCCAGCCACTTCGTTTATTAGAAAAATGTGATCATGCATTAAATACCAAAGATTCATTTTTAAAGTTCAAAAGCATACCTCTGAAGTGAGTTTTTTTAGCATTCAATCACTCAATGTACATATATCATAATGTTCAAACACATAGTAAATCATCCTAGGCAGACAATTCATAATAACATGAGTATGCATATGATAAATGCAGTGAAATTATCTTAAAGTGCCCTGATTTTAATTGTGGCCATAGAACTCATTCCATGCATTTTTCTCTTTTATCGATATAGAAAAGACTTAGTTCATACCAAATGGTATCTATAGTTTATAACACCACCTATGAGTAATAAACGCTTATCAAGACTGAGCTTATTCCTATACGTAATCATCAGATTTCATTTTTTTTCCTTTCCAAATCACACATAGATCTATTCAAACTGATACGTCTACTAACTCATAATATTTCTAGGAAAGTTCCTCTTTTTGCCTTCCCTTCATCAACATAAGTCTTGTTTCTGTTTTGTCCATATGTTAGAACATGCACAATTGAAGTTCATACATTCTCTTTTATCACATATATGCATCATGTACTTTTCTTTTTCCAAATGCATGCATTAAAGCACATATAGTGATTCATTCACAAGTAATTTCAATCATCCCTCATAAACCAATCTTTAAAGTCTATAGCATGCATTCATACACATCATACTTGGATCAAATGTCATTATATCATCAATTCAAGGCATTGGTATAATTCTAGCACATTCACTAGCAGAAAAATGCAATACCGATGGAAAATACAAACTGGCACAAAATAGTTAGAAATTATTGACGGCATCTCTAATAGGTAGGCGCATTTTGGAGATAATTGTGGTACACATCACACACCGGTCGGCAAATGCTGCGAACGTGAGCCACTTGGCGCGCATAGTGTCTGATGGGTGTACCAACGGTTACTTTTTATTTTATCGTCATTTTTTGGGTTAAAATTAACCAACGGGTATACCGATAGGTACTTAATAGTATTTTTTTAAATTATTTTTATTCAATATTACCGACGTGTGTTTAATGATATTTTCTAAATCATTTTTATTAAATATTACCGACTGGCTAACAGAAAGTTAATTATATTATTTTATTTAAAGTACTTTTATTTCATTACCAACGGGTATTTATTTTAAAATTATTAATTATTATTTATTATCGAAGGGTTTACCAACGAGATTTTAAAATTTCACAAGTTGCTGTGCAATCTTTAATATTATGAACTATCCAATGGTATACTCGTTAGTAACAAATAATAATTGAAATGCATCGTTTCATTAATTGGTTACCCATCGGTACACCGTCGATAACATACGTATATCCCCCGCCGTGAGTCTTTTCATCCTTACTTCGTGAACTCTCTCTCTCTCTCTCTCTAAACCTTCATCGCCAGCCCTTTCCTGTCGTGTGCCGCCAAAGCTCCGTTTGAGAAATGGAGGCTACCATTACGATTTAGGGCCTTTGGTGAGCATTTAATCAGTTTGTTTTTTTGATTTGGTTTACTTTTTCCGTTCGTTTATAGGTGCCCATAGTATTGTGTTTTGTTGCATTGGGGTGTAATTATTGTTGTTACTTTGTTAATGTAGGTGTTTTGTTTAAGGGTGACTGCATTATCGATTTTGGGATTGGTTTGTCATTCTTATTCTTTACGTTATTTTATGTTTTCTATGTATATACGTGTGTTGATTTAAATTTATCATATTGGATTTTCAAGATTGGATTTGATTGAACTCAGAGCTTTCCCACATTTTGTATTTGTTTACTATTATAGAGGTTAGTAACTAAATCCTTATTATTTATATCGTTTAATGGTTTAATATGTATGTAGGATATATAGAGACTTATGTTTTCTAGCATAGAGCTATAGGAAATAGGGATTGCATGACTAGGGAGAAGAGCGTAGAGGTCCTTCCCAATTTGTTTGCATTATTTACTATGGGATTCTTTGTTTTTATAGAAATTGCAGGATGCATTTTGTGGAGTTATAAGGGGATGTGCAATAGAACATTTTTTAGGATTATGTGAATTGTATGTAATTATTAAAATGTAACTATTTCACTATATCTATTCTGTTATTGATCTTTATAATAATATCTATAATTGTTGAATTGGCTGAAATATTTAACGATGAAATCTCCTAATTTAAGGGGAGTTGCTGCGAAATTTTGTTAAAATTTTTTGTATGAACAATATATTAGATAAAAGTAACTATATTTTAAAAAACTTAAAAGCTAGTTGAATTTGTTTAAAAATAATAATTTAAATAAAACTTAAAGACCAATTGAATGTGTTTTAAAGGCCAAGTAAAATAAATATCTGATGGAAACTCCTAATTTAAGGGAAGATATTGTCAAAATTTTGTTAACTTTTTTGTAGGAATAATAGATTAAATAAATGTAACTATATTAAAAAAAAGACTTAAAAGCCAATTGAATTTGCTTAAAAATAATAATTTAAATAAAACTTAAAGACCAATTTATTGGTTTTTAAACGCCAATAAAAAGAAATATCTGATGATAGAAACTCCTAATTTGAGGGAGACGCTCGAAATTTTGTAAAATTTTTTTTAGGAATAATAGATTAAATAAAAGTAACTATATTAAAAAAAACTTAAAGTCAATTGAATTTGTTTAAAATAATAATTTAAATAAAACTTAAAGACTAATTGAATGTGTTTTAAAGACCAAGTACAATAAATATTTGACGAAAAGCTCCTAATTTAAGGAAAAATGCTGTCAAAATTTTCCTAAAATATTTTTAGGAAAAAAAGATTAAATAAAAGTAATTATTGTATTAAGAAAACTTAAAAGCCAATTAGATTTGTTTGAAAGTAATAATATAAATAAAACTTAAAGACCATTTGCATGTGTTTTAAAGACCAATGAAAAGAAATATCTACGGAAGATCCTAATTTAAGGGAGATACTGTCAAAATTTTTTCAGAATATTTGTAGAAGGAATAAGATTAAAAGCAGTTGTACTAAAAATTTAAATAGCAATTGAATTTGTATTTGAAAGCAATAACTTGAAATCTTTACAAAATTGTAGGGTCTAAGGTTAATCACATGCACAATGTTACTTTCAAATCAATCATGGATGTACGATAGATTGCATCCTAATAGAAAGGGATTAAACCAGAATTTTATAGTGGTGTTGAAGAATTTATGAGTATGGCATGTAAAGCACAACAATTCATTAATGAAGCAAAAGTTATGTGTCCATGTAATCAGTGAAAATGTAGGAAATATTTGGATGATGATACAATAAGGGTTCATTTGTACAAGTGGGGATTTATGCCTGACTATTGGGTTTGGACAGAGCATGGGGAGGTAGTTAATACATTGAATCAAGTAGGTATATTTCAAACCGCAAGTAGTTCTGGGGGATCCATGTAACTCAACACAACGTGGGTAATGTGCTAGGATAACCTGTTAGAGATCAAAGAGATGATGTTTGATGTTGCTAGTCCTGAATTTATTGCTCATTATTCGCAGCCTTCAGTTAGAAGCCCAACCAAGATGCCGCTTGGTTTTATATAGTCTCCTAAAAGCTGCCAATCAATCTTTATGGGAGGATTGTGCGTACTTTGAATTGTCATTAGCAGTTTCGAATGTTGAGCATTAAGTCCGAAAGGAATCAAAGCCAAAGTTCTTTTGATCAGTGGGCTATCCTGATAAGTGAGCTAAGTCTGAACCCCAATGTAATTCCAAAAGATTTTTATAAAGCTAAAAAATTTGTTTCTAAACTTGGGTTGAAGGAAATAAAAATTGATTGCTACTTGAAAGGTTGCATGCTTTATTATAAAAATGATATTTCATTGAGTGTAAGTTCTGCACGAGCCTAAGTTTAAACCCAAGAGACGTGGAAGTGGGAGGTATAAGGATGTCCATCAGAAAAGAATGCATTATCTGCCCTTAATCCCTAGACTCATGAGACTTTACAAGTCAATAAGCTCGGCTTCTCATATGAGATGGCACAGTGAAAATCAGAGGATGACGTGTAATGATGCATCCATCGCATGATGAGGTGTGTAAAAAGTTTGATCAATAATATCCTGATTTTGCTTTTGACTCGCGAAATGTTAGATTAAGACTCTGCTTAGATGGATTTACTCGAATAACCAATTTAGCAAACCCTATTCCTATTGGCCTGTAGTTGTTATGCCCTATAATCTCCCTCCTGACATGAGCATGAAAGATCCTTACTTATTCTTAACATGTATAATCCCTGGCCCTAATAATCCAAAAGCTAAGATTGATGTGTATCTTCAACCCCTAATTGATGAATTGAATAAGTTGTGGTGCAAAGGTATTCTTACTTATGACATTTCAACAAAGCAGAATTTCATGATGAGAAGTTGCATTAATGTGGACCATCAATGATTTTCCAGCTTATGGAATGCTATCTGGATAGATTACCCAAGGTAAATTATTGTGCCTGATTTGTATGGAGGATACTAAAGCATTCATCTTGAAACATAGAGGAAAGAATTCTTAGTTTGATTATCATAGAGGATTCTTAGATTCTGATCATTCATATAGGCGAAGTAGATACGGCTTTAAAAGTAATTGTGTTGAACATGATGAGCCTCTAGTTAGACTAAGTGGTCGCAAAATGTGGGATCAAGATAAGGATTCCCCAAAAATAATAGAAATCGAAAAGGTAGTGCGCAGCCAGGCTATGAAGTATACCATAATTGGACTAAACAAAGCATTTTCTGGGAGTTGCCGTATTAGAAGGATAATTTTGTGTGTCATTGTTTAGATGTCATGCATATTGAGAAAAATGTGTTTGACAACATTATGAATATTGTATTGGATATAGATCGAACCAAAGATAACAACAAGGCAAGGCATGATCTGGCTAAGTATTACATGCGGCCTGATTTGCATTTACAAGAATTAAGAGATGGTCGTTTCTATAAACCAAAGGCCAAATATGCTCTAAGTTCCAATCAGAAACAAGCTGTTTGTCATTGAAGGAGTTAAGAATGCCCGATGGTTATGCTTCTGACTTAAGTAGGTGCGTCAATGTTACATAGCGTAAGCTTGTTGGCATGAAAAGCCACGATTGTCACGTCTTCATGGAGTGTTTGCTTCCAATTACATTCAGAGAGCTACCTTATGTTGTCTGGAAGCCTTTAACCAAGCTTGAGTCATATTTCAAGGATTTATGCTCTTCTCTCTAGAGTTGATGATCTGCTTGTCATGGAAAAAATATTTCCAAAATTTTCTATAAATTAGAGAGAATGTTCCTCCTGGATTCTTTGACTCAATGAAACACTTGCCCATACATTTGGCATATGAAGCATGAGTGTGTGAACCAGTTCAATACAGGTGGGTGTGTCCATTTGAAAGGGAAATAAGAGAGTTTAAAAGGACCGTGAAGAATAGGTCTCAAGTGGAAGCATCAATATGTCAAGATTATCTAGCGAAGAGACTTCAAATTTCTGTTCATTTTATTTTCAGCCACATGTTCAATCTTGGAGAACTCGAATTGGTCGTAACCATGATGGAGGAGAGTGTTCTATTCTACCAACTTTGTCTATATTCAATCAACCTGAAGCCTAAAGAGCGTACCTCGATGGCTGAAAATAATTAATTTTCATGATAATTGTAAAAAATAATAATATTTCTAAAATTTCATAAATAACTATATAATACGGGAAAATAATAATAATGACCAAAAGTATGGTCATGAGCTTAAACCCACTCACCGTTGATAGGAAGTGTGCTTTCGCTAACAACTTGACTCTGAGGAGCTGGAATGGTACTAGTAACCAAGCTCACATATTAGATAAAATGGGAGTATCACAATGTCCTAGGAGAGGGTTAAGCTAGGCCAATTGACTAGCCAAGGTGGGGCTAAGCTCGACCATCTGAAATTGGAGCTGGGCTAGTGGTAATTAGAGCTTTGACAAGAGATGAGCTCTTGAGAAGGTCAAGAGAAGTTGGTTAAGAGGAGATTGGGCTCATCTGGAGGCAAAACTTAGCAAAATGAAACTAAGCATTTCTTACACGCACACACCCAAACACATATATTTATACATATATATAATAATAATAATAAACAAATAATATTAGTGCTATCTACACCTAATAATAATAATGATAAATAATATTAGTGCTATCTACACCTAATAATAATGATATTAGTGGTGTTTACCTAACATAATAATAATAATAATAACTCATATACCACTAAATTCCATATTTGGGGTATTACACCGTGGCCTACATAGACTAACATCCCAGGAGATGTCAAGGAGTCGTGGTGGAAGGAGTGGAAGGTAATTCTATGATTTATTCACTTTGTTAAAATATATGTTGATATTATTTAATTATATGCTTATATATAATCACTTATGTGCCGTTGTCGCAACGGGATCGCGCGGACGCGAAAGAATTAAAGTTTGAAGTTTGAAAATTGGAGTCGCCACCAAGTTTATTCAAAATGGAAAACATGGAAAAACCATTTATTTTTAACGAAAAGGGTCTTTGTAACAGATTTTAAGTTCGGAGTCGTTATGCATAGAGAAGGCTAGGGATTTAATCCTACGCACCCATAGTACACCGTCCTTAGACGGTACCTATTGATTGTGCAAATTATTAATAACCTTCAAAATATTTATTTTATTTACAAGAAAATTGAAAAAAAATCTTTCTTAAAAAAAAATTGGAACATCAAACTGTCACAATTCAGATGTCCAAAATACTAGTTAACAAGCCGTCGGCTAAATTAACATCTATATTTGAAATAAAATACTTGAAAAATAAGTAACAAAATTAAAATGAATACATGAACATAAAATGTCTTATGAATTAATAAATATTTACAAATAATAAAATTATTTTGATTTTATATAAACGAAGAAAATACAAAAGAGAACAAATGTATTTTAAGGAAATTTCCTAATCATAAAGCTGTCATAACTCAAATGCCCAGATATCGAATTAACAAGCCGTCACGGCTAAATTAATTCATTTATTCAAAATAAAACATATTCCCTCCAAAGAAATGAAAATAAAATAAAATAAAATAAAATATCTCATATTGAAAATTCATTAGAAAAATTATTTACAATTAAGACAAAAATTATAAAATTTAATTGTGACTTGACAGGGATCAGAATCGCTTGCTCCTACGTATCCCCTGTGCAATAGGGAATTCAAAGTCACGTAGTTCCTTATAAAATAGTTGTGGGTTGATTGATTTTATTTTATTTTATTTTAAAATTTTTTTAGAATATCAAGATATCACAACTAAAATATTCCAAAATGTAGAATCAACAAGCCGTCGTGGCTAAACTAATTCTATTAAAAAAATGAAAATTTTTTATAAAACACAATACTCAGGTATTTATTTTAAACTCCAAATAAATAAAACTTTTTTTATTTTTATTTTAGACCCAAATTAAACTCAAATAAATGAACCCAAAAGTTAAAACTAACATTGAACTATCAAACTCGAATCTAAACAAATAATGCAAAAACTTATTCCAATAAATAACAATAACTTAAAAATAAAGTAAAACTAACACCCTTTTATTTTTCAAACTCCTAATTTTACTAACTTAATTTTACTAAATTTTATTTTAAATTAATCAATTTTATTTAAACTAATCCCTCACCTAACACTACCCCCATTCACACCTCCTCACATACCCACTCACACTCAAAACACCCTTACACATTCTCACCCACTCTCTCACAAACACGCACACACATGAAAGAAAGAGAGGCAAAAGAATAAGATCTAGAGTGAGAGAGAGGCGAGCATGAGGAAAGGGAGCAGCACTCCGTTGCGCCAGGGAAGGAACCCCGAAGGCTGGGATAGGGGCCCCGCCTCTACGTGGGGAAGAAAGGAAAGGCGTGGCAGAGCTTCGTTGCGGTGATGGGGTCGAAGATGCTGGTCGCGATAATGGAGTGTGTGGATGTAGATCTGAAAGGAAAACAAAAGGCCGAGGGTGGAGGCGGAGGAAGGGGCGGTCACACCTTAGCCGCGGGTGGAGGTGCGTCGGGCGATGTAGAGGCTGGCTTTGGGGTGGTGCGGGAGCTTTGGCCAAGAGAGGGGAAGAGGCGCGACTGAAGCGATGGTCAGGGGCGAGGTTCGCGGCGGAGGCAACGGGCGGCGGTAACAACCGGCCTTCCTTCCCTTCTTTCTCTCATGTTTCTAGTTTATGGGTATTATGGATTCCATCTGTGTGGGGTTTATTTTGTCTGATATTGGCCTGATCTTGTATTACCTCTGTAATGATTGGCCTCTATTTTTTATTTATGCTGAAATTTTGGAAAATGATTGGATACTAGATTGTTGAATTTATGGATGGATGGATAGTTTTGATGTTGATGATAATTGTGTTCGGTGTTTGATCTGTGTTTGTGTATGGCTTAGTGGACTTGGATTGGTTTCAGAATGGAAAATATGTAATTGGAAAAGAAAATGAATCAACCAATATTTTACCTGTGCCTATGTGATTTTTTCTTCTATTAACAGCTCTCTTTTGCTTAGGAAACTATGATAGTATGCTCCCTGTTTCTGAGTTTCTTTCAACTCTCTCAAAAATCTCAGAATAAAACTTTTTAGAGAATGAAAATAGTCGCCAGGGAGTCTCCCTCCTCCTTTATGTCTTTCTCTCAATTACCCTTAAAGATTTCAGAAAATTTTAGAAGTTCCCTCTGGTCCCCTCATCTGAATCTCATCCCCATTTATAGCTCGAATTGATCATGTTTTGCAAGATTTAGTCAGCAATTGTCTGTGACAAAATTAAGCTATTTTCCAAATTGCAGCTGATTTTGTGGATTCTCCAATCTTTTCATGCGTTGTTCTGACACTCACGCTCGCCTTCTCTTTGTTTTTTCCTTTTTAATTCAGCCTTTTATTCTGACACATGCAGCGGTATTTGACTCTCGTCGTTCTCAAATCAGTGGACGCAACTCTCATTTGTCATTTTCATTTTTCCAAAGGACAAGCGTGCCTCATTTGTCATTTTCATTTTTCCACAGAAGACAAAATGATGCAAACAAACAAACAAATTTTATTTTATTTTTATTTTTTTAAAAACGGGCTAGGTAAAAAGAACAAGAATATGAAATGGGCCAAAGCTCCTCCCCTTTCACAATTCAAAATAAAAAGAAAAAGTTTGAATAGATTGAAACCCTTTTCTGTCAACAACAAACAAACAATACACTAAATGGACTTTTTTTTTGTAACGGTTCAAAACTAATAAAAAACTAAAAATGAAATGGATGGACTAAAAATATTTTTTTTTATTTGTGGGTTGAACAAAATCGGGTGTTCATAGCCGTAAATTTGAATATGCAAAAAACCTTCTACATTCAGCCCGAGCATGAGCCCGCAGTTAAGAGGGCTTGGAGGATTAGGTCTTCCAAGCGATGCGGGATATGTTTCTTGATGTTCGTAAGGGACACATAAACAGCTCATGGCTAAATGATGCCACCCTCAATGAGCTTGGAACGCCACTTGGGCCAGCGACCCGACCTTCAAGCATAGGTCGGATAAGGGAAAACAACGGAGCCTCACAGAAGGGCGGGTCGCTACACACGGGTGGGTCGAGCACCCAGGAAGGGACTGGAAGTGTTTGGTAATTCTTTAACCTTTCTACATTTTATAATAACATTTACTATATTTAAATTGTGGTAAATACTATATTTTTATGACTTTATTGTGCTTATTTGTATAGGCGAGGGAGTTAAGCCGCCCTTCGACACAGGGCGAGCCATTTCGGAGACCCACACAGGAAAGGTGAGTAGAGGGGGGAGTTGGAGAGGTTTGGATAGACCCTCGTTCCGAGGCAACCTATGTAAATTTGAATTTAGACATATCTTTACATAATTTTTATTATTATTTTCATTTATGTCATAATTATTACTTACAATGTGTTTTTATCTTTTTTCCTTTAGCGCAAGTTTATAGACCTTTGGGAGCAGCACAGACCAAGTACTAGACCTAAATGGCTAAGGCTGGCCGATATTGACATTCTTCCTCTCCAAATGAGGAGGATGTCTGGGCCCAAGTGGTTGCCGGCCCTTACAAGGGTCACATATATGGGATGGTGTACTACCCTGAGAGTAGATCCCCATCCTTCGCCACTAGGTCGGCTGGGGATAATTCCCTGAGGAATCATGTGCATGCCCTCAATGAGGAGCTGGAGGCATAGTTAATCCAGGAGGAGCAACAGGAAGGACGCAGATGTAGAGGCAGGAGCTGAAGGAGATTTGAGAGCTTAAGCTCTCCTTGAAACGGGCAATAAGAGAAAGCAAAGAAAGAGAAGGCTAAGTTCCGAAGATGAGGAGAAGCTCACTCCAGATGTAATGACCTTCTTCCGGACATTTAGGCTTCAGGATCCTTCCGCTCCCCAGATCCACTCCCCATATCCACTCCCCACCATTTCTAAGGGCCACTCAGTTGGATAGCGCTGATGACGACGATGGTTTAGATGATGATGCCTCCAACGCCGTGATCCTGACTCTAGGAGTTCACTAGTTTTTATTTAGTTTTATTTTTTTTTTCATTTTGGATATTTTTTACATTTATTGTAATTTGACATATTTTATTGTCATAATTTGCTATTTTATTTAATCAATTTAATTTATTCATTTTATTATTTTCTTATTTAATATCAATTTAATTGATAATTAGGTTATTATATAAATAAATAGATAAATAATAAATTACTAATAACTTCATAGTTAAATAAGGAAATTTAGAAAAAATATTAATTTTTTACCAATGGGTATAACCGTTAGTAATACGTAGTATTTTTAAATAAATTATTTTTCACAATTCAAACTACTGTTGGTAAAAGATTAAAAAAATTATTTTATTTATTTCAATTTCCATCAATAAAATTAAATAAACCGTCAATATAATTATGTCTCTAAGCCATGGTAACGCCTTTTATCTAATTGTACCAACGGCTAAATATTTTATTACCCGTCGGTACACGCGTCGAAAATACTGATGGTTTTTTTCTACCATCGGTAATATTCATCGACGGCCTGAAAATCGATACCCCCATATACATCCCGTCGGTATAAATCCTACCCGTCAATAATAGCGTTGATTACCCACCCATTTCTTGTAGTGATTGGCATATTTTACACTTATGTAGCAAAAATTAGTCTGCATATCAAACACTCAAATTAAAAGCTACAAAAATTATCTATGACACTTGTGTGTCCCCAAGGTCTTGTAAATATTTCAGGGTAAGACAAACTCTCTAGCTATGTTAACAAAATTGTACAATTTAGGAGGTCAGAAACTACTTATTCTAGTCACAACCAAAAGTCTCAATTTCATAACCCTATCAAATGAATAGATAAAATCCCACAAAAATCCAGGGTTGGACTTTAAGATGTCCTTAACACCCTGTAAAAGTTTCAAGACACAATTCAATTATTTGATATAGTAACAGAATTAGAAAAATTTATAGCTTCAAATTTGATTGTGCAGACCACAACCCTAACTGTTTGGGTTTTGGATTTTTAGAAAATAGTAAAAGTACTCAAAATGACCCAAGAAAAATACTAAAAACACCTCAACGTGTTAGCTTCATCATATAAAAATTTAAGCACAAAAAATCATCTACAAATACTAATGAAAAATCATAAACCATACTCTGTGTGAAAATCCGAGAATTCTAGCAACTTAGGTTAAAACTTATTTTGCCAAAAAGAGTTTTTCAACATCATCCAACCATTCCACCAAATTAGACACATCAATATCTATATATTATCAATCAATATAACTAAAAAAATCAAGTTAAATCAGTAATCAAATTGTAGAAACAAATTTGAAACAAAGAGGTACAAAAGCTCTACTTGTGAAGCTTTAGGGCTTCTAACTCCAAAGAATCTTCTAGGAATGATTTCTTTCACCACTAGCTGCTCTTCAAATCCACTCCAAACCCTTCCTTTAACAGTGGTTTGTGAGATTTCAAAGTGAAAAATGGCGAGGGATTCAAATTCTAATAAGTTGATTTGGTAGATTGTAATGAATAAAATAAGTTTTATGAAGGAGATTTTTTATTTAAGTGATCATAAACCAAGGTTTTGGGCATGAAAAGTTAGGGTTTGAAATAAAACACCATGGGAGCTTATGTTTATGATACTTGGCCGAAATTGGGAGAGAATAGAGTGATAAAGTTGGTAATTTAATCTTATCTTGGTGTAGGTGTAGTAATTATATAGTCAAAGTGTGAATTTCTTTCTTTTAAAAAGAAAATAATGAAATTAATGGTTAGGATTTAGTTTATTAGTCAAAGAATGAATATGGGTCATCCACTTGGCTCAAGATAAGTTGCTCATGTTAACTTGATGAGCAAGTAGCTCTTTCTGTTAAAATTACATACCGAAATTCTACCAAATGGATAAGATATTGGCCCCGGTAACATAATAATAAATAAAAGGCCATGATTAAAACTTGCTTTCCAAATTTCAATCATTGCTATCCAATTGGCAAGATGTGATTGGTAGAAGTTACTTGGCCACTAAGTAACTTTTATAGTGTTAAAAATCGCATATCAAAACTTTATCGAAGGGTAAAACACCTTACCTGAGAAACTTAAATATCTTTACGTGGGCCCTAGGCCTACTACTCTATGTGAGCCCTAGGCCTAATACTATATCTCCTTCGCTCTAGTTTCCTCTGCCCAGAGTCATCCTTAGCCTCGGTTCCAAAGTTACTATTCCCCTACAACTCGAAAATCACTATTCACACCTAGCCCAATTTTTTTTTACCTCGTCCATTGGGCCGTTCTCACCATTACTAAGACTGTTAGATTTTTGAAATTCTTATTATTAAAGTTCAAATCAATTTTTAAAATAAATTTTGGGGTGTTACAATTAATATGACAAGAGACAACATTTACTTTTCTTCAATTGAAAAAGCCTCTAGGGTCATCTAAAAGAGGTTGCTTGTTGGCACTTCTAAAATTATTTTTGGATAATAATAGAACAAAGGGTTTGGGCTCTAGTGGGGGTTAATTCCTAATATGGGCTTGCACGTAAAGACGTAGTTCTAGTGGAATTGGCTCTCTTGGGTTGAGCATCTCTTGCTAAAATAAAGAAAGACTCTCCTATTGATCTTTAAGTTATCTCTGTTAAAAATCTCCATCTTTTAGTGTAACACTCCAAGGCCTATCAAGCCACATCATTTAGTAGTTCTCAATGTCCTAAGGTTAACCCTTTCAAGACTTTAGATTGGTGGGAATCACCCTACCCATTCTCTGAGAGTCCATCCTAGTCCCTTCTCCTCAATAAAATATTTTTCTTAATCATGCATCATAATTAAAGTTATACTTTGGGTCTAGAACAATATAAAAGGTGATAAGTGAACATGGGAAAATGATGTGGACATGAAGAAAAAGGAAGAGACTTGAAGTCAAGTCTATAAAATCGTTCAAAGAAACATAATAATACATATATGCAATAAGCGGGAAGCTACATGAATGTGAGGAAAAAGATGGAAAAAAAGTCATGAATGACGTGAATTAATTGGAAAAAATGACCCTCTACATGTGCTTATAATAAATATAGAGAAGCTGTGCTAATTTTACCCTACAAAACAAAGAGAACTTTAAGATGAAGTACTTTGAATTTTTTTTTAATCGAAATCAGATATCTACCATTAGGAGCAATGACTAATTCTCTTGTCATGAGAACTCTCCGAAGAGGTAAACTGGCCATAAAATGCGCTCCATTTCCATAGATGAGGATCAAATCCCTGACCATATAGTTAAGGGACAAAGTGAGTTATCACCACGTCATACCTCATGGTTGAAGCACTTTGAATTTACTTAGAAGACTAGGAAAAAAGAGAAGAGATAGTTAAAAAAAAAAAAGACAGAGACTGGGGAGATGAGAAACAGTAAAGGAATAGAGAAAAAGAGGAAAAAATATAGAGCTGAATATAAGGATATTTTGAAGGTAGGAAATGAATCTATTTACAAAATAAAACCATGATAATATTTAATTATTATAAGCTATTTTATATGTAACTCATTTATATTAAGTCATTTAATATCATTTACTGATGCCATTTTATTTTACTATTCTTTATATTTATGCTACTGATTATTTACTTTAAGTCACTTTATCTATTATTAATTTATATTTAAAGTCATTTAGTTATTTATTATTGTCGTTTTATTTTACTTGTTATTTACTTTCAATTATTTTAGTTATTGTTCCTTTATATTTAGAGTTATTCAAATATTTATTTTTATCATTTATTTATTTTTAAGTTGCTCATTACTCACTTTCAGTTATTTTTTTTACTATTGTTGTATATATTAAAGTTAAGCACTATTTATTATTGCAAATTAATTTTATTGCTTCTTTATATTCATGTTATCCATTAAATATTTCAAGATATTCTTTGCAATAATGTTATACTACTTTGGAGTTGCTAATATTTATAGTAATTTCTATAAATGACCTATATTAAAAGTAAAATATAAGATCTAACATTAAAATTAAGTAAAAGTTATTATACATGGATTTAAACTATTAAATTAACTATAACTTGAAAGTTTGTATTTTATCTCATGGACAATATTATGACTTTATGATGGTCCTTGAAAGGACAGGACCTTTATGCATTAAATCCACCATGATAACAAAGACCAATTCATAGGCCATGATGAAAAGTTTAAAAGAAAAGTTAAATAAAAATAATTTTAGTTCCTTTAGAAATTAATACTTAGATTAAGAAATCTATGCTTTGAGAAATTTGTTAAGAGATTATTTTATTTATTTTGTCGAGCTTGTATTATTTTAATTCTTATGGATTGTATTTATTTTTAGGTTTATGCATTAATTTATATTTTGTGCACTTTATTTAGTTTATTTAATAGCTTAATTTTATGTTTTACTATTTTACTTATTATGATTCAAGTTTATTGTTTATTTTATGAGCTCTTATTTATTATTTAAGTTTATGCATTTCTACATTTATTGTGAAGCTATACATAATAACAAGAAAATAATGAAAAAAAAAGAAATTTAAACTTTGCTGCTAACCCCCAAGAAGGTAAAAGGACATAGATGTAAGGTTATTTTATATTATATACCTTGGTTAGCATGACATGCAAGTATGACTTTGTCATCACAATGTTAAAAGGTAACACTAGAGAATAAAAATTTCTTAAAAAGGTCGTTGACTATGTGCAAAATAAGCAGATAAAGAAAAGAGTAAAGTAAAGCAAAGAATTTATATTCATAATAAGATTTACATTACATCTTTATTATATTTATGATATGGAAATTGATTGTGTTCTTACAAAAATATATAGCTATGTGTATTTTCCAAGTAGATCCGCTGAAAAACCTATCATAGTTCATATGTTTTAGAAATGTTCATTCTCTATTGAGAATTTTGAATTCTCATTCCTATTTCTAATGGTTTCAGATTAGTCAAATAATGCCTTAGAAGAAAGCAAACTCATTCAACTACTGGGAACATATGGAGTTATGTTTAAATTATGTGTTGAGTTTATTATTGGTTTCAGAATACTATGGTCCTGAAATAATGATGCTAAGTATTTATGTTAGAACATTTTGTTTATACTTCAGTAAATCAATGTTAAATGTCATATTTCGTGGTGTAAATTTGCATTGATATGTTTGGTATGAATGGGCGTTACAGGTGATATGTTTTTATGGTCTTATAAATGATAGAGCTGTTTAAATATATTTTGAAATGAGAAATAATACATTTTTCAAGTTGTAGGGCTTTTAATTTGTCTTGATATTTGATGTTAAAAATGCTTAAATATCAATAGTTTTCAAATAAAGAACATATTCAATCATTTATTAGTTTAGATTATAGAATGCATTTATTTATCATTAAATTTAAATGTAATATATCTCTTTAGTTTCTAAGTGTTTTTTTTTTGTGTGTGTAAATATAAAAATAAGGATATAATATTTTTAAAATTAGGTATCTTCATGACCTACACCAATCCAAAGCTTTTTGATTTGAGTTTGGGTCCCTAAATTTAACCTTATGCATTTTTAGGATCGGGTTTAGGTCATATTTTAGATTGGCCCAACCTAATCCAAATTCAAATATTTATTTTAGAGTTATACATTTTTTTTACAATAATTAATAATAAAGTATAATACTTTGTATTTTAATTAATATACTTTAGATAACTTGTTATTTTTCTAGTGATATAGTTTGTTTTGAAATATATATTATAAAATATTAATTAAATTTTATTTCTTACTTATAAAATTTACTATATATAATATTAAAACCTTTATATATTGTTTAAAACTATTAACTTAATCATTATTCCAGTTTGGGACAATAAAAAATAACCTAGTCTAAAAGTTGAATTAGATTTGAATTTGATACATGTCTTTTATATACCCCTATTTGAAATAACTGTGTCAAAAAATTTATCTATAAACAATTTTAAATTTCAAAATGTTAATTTTTTAAATCCAGCACAAGAATATTGATTTTTTTTTGTCACTTTTTTTTTGTACTTTCCTTATTTACACGTGGCCCCACGACATGATCCTGATCCGAATCTGGGTCACAGGCATTAGTCCATCCATCAAGACAAGTCCAATCCACTCTCAGTAGCACTGCCCTTTAGTCCTCGGGCTAATCCAACAAATTGAGACACCAACACGTGACCATTTAATAAAAAAAGTGTTAATAACTTAAATAATTGACAACAAAATGTTAAATAAATGGAATTTAATTTCTATCTAAGAATATAAAATAATTGTATATTGAAAATTAATAAAAAAATTTAAAAAATGTTAAGTTATGTTAGATAATTATAATAACTATCCATTATGATTTGAAATTTTTTGAAATTTCTATTAATTAATAACATAAAATTATTTTATTTTATTAAGGTATAGAAATTAAATCCAAAATAAACATAACAAGCCTATTTTAAATGCAAAAGTCAAATTTTAAATAGTCTTAAACTTGACGTTTACACGCTGATTAGAAAAGAAAAAATGTAAACACTTTAGTGTTTGTGTCACTGGTCTTCTCAATTTTCCATTATTGTACTCTGACCTTTTTGTTTTGCACTCTGACAAGAACAAACAGAATACTACACGTGCGTAATATGAATTTAAAAATAGAAAAACAGGGAACTCATTGGTGCCACTCCAGATTTTGATTGCCGACATCAGATCACAGCCACGTAGAATCACGAGAAATTCTTATATATTCGCATCGTAAAAATATTAATTCTATTATATTTATTAACTGACAATTAGATATTCTATTCATACTATAAGAGAAGATGTTATATTTGGTATTAACCTTTGAACGATTGGATTAATTTTTTTTAATCAATAGTCCCGAGTTCCTGAGTTCAAATCTAATATGAAAAAATGAGGGGATCTCAAATGCTCAAGGTTATAAATGGTGTAACTTTGCTTAAATTTACACTGATATACCTTATATATATATATATATATATATATATATTATAGTAATAAATAATATGCCAAATAACTGTAAGCTGGGGCACTGCTGATATTGACAACAAAATAAGGATATGTGCAAGTATGTCTATTGTCCATTTTGGTTCGAAAACAATACTATACAGTACACGCTACAAAAGCCATACAAAACAAAAAAGAAAAAACTAAATGAATATTTTAATGAAAAGTTGATTAAAAGTTAAAATAATGAACATGTGGTATGATAATAAAAATGGGAATTTGAACTTTTAACCCAAAAAAAAAAAAAATTGGTTAAGTTTGGATTGAGTGCATAGTATATATGATGAGAGGACTCATAAAATTAATTACCTTAAGATTTTATGTTAAGATATGGTATCCGGCCACTTCACTGTTCATTACTTGTTCCGTTTGTTTAAATCCCCAAATTTTGAACCTCTTCAACCTCTGCTCAATAAGTGGTATCAGAGCTAATAGTTTGGCAGGGCAGGCGGTTTGTTTGTGCTTGGGTGTGATACTAACCCTTTATTAGAGCAATGGGCCAAGACTTGTGAAAACTTCCACTGAAGGGAGAGCACACAGTGTTAGACTCACACTTAGGGGAGATTGTTGGTTTCGAGTGTAAGTTTGGAGTCCTATATTAATTAAGTTCGAACTATGCGAATAGTATATATGATAAGAGGAACTCATAGACTAATTACCTTAAAGTTTGAGGTTAAGGTGTGGTGTCTGTCCTATTTTTGTGGTTTATTGCTTAGTCCTTTTGTTTAAGTATCTCGAATTTTGGGTCCCCCTCAACCTCTTTGCTTAACAAGTGGTATTGAGCTAATGGTTCGATTGGGTCACGGGTTTGTTTGTGCTCCGATGTGGTACCAACCCTTTGTTATAGCACTAGGCTAAAACTTTGTATCCGCCTTTTCCGTGAAAGCTTCCACTGAGAGGAAAGCACACCATGTTGGGTCTCACACTTAGGGGGAGATTATTGATTTCAAGTGTGAGTTTGAATTTTCACATTGGTTAAATTTGGATTGAGTGAATAGTATATATGATAGGAGGACTCATAGAGTAATTACCTTAAGGTTTTAGGTCAAGATGTGTGTCCGGCTCACTTTTATGATTTATTACTTTGTTTGTTTGTTAAAGTCTCCTGAATTTTGAAACCCCTCAATCTTTTTGCTTAATAAGTGGTATCAGAGCTAATAACTTGGTGGGCCACAACGATTTGGTTGTGCTCGAATGTGATACCAACCCGTTAATAGAGCATTGGGCCAAGACTCATTGCCTTAATATTTTGGGTCAAGATGTGGTGTCCAACCCACTTTTATGGTTTATTGCTTAATCTATTTGTTTAAGTCTCTTGAATTTTGAGTCTTCCTCAACTTCTTTGCTCAACCAATGGTATCAAAGTCGATGTCCAGCTAGGCCACATCGATTTGTTTGTGCTCGTGTGATACCAACCCTTTGTTAAAGCACTAGACAAAGACTTTGTATCCGCCTTTGCCATGAAAGCTTCCATTGAGGGGAAACACACCATGTTGGGCCTCATACTTGGAAGGAGATTGTTAGTTTCAAGTATGAGTTTAGAGTCCTACATTAATTAAATTTGGATTGAATGAATAGTATATATAATAAAATGACATGTAGACTTATTGTCTTTAGATTTTAGATATGATTTATTATTCAATCTGTTTATTTAAATATTCTGAATTTTGAGTTTTCCTAACCTCATTGCACAACATTCGCCACCAAATGTGACAAGGTTTATATTTTTAATATTTATTAAAGATTAGCTCAACATTTGCTAGTGGCACCCTTGACAAGCTATCATAGGTAATGGCGAGTTTTTTCTTATTATTATTTTCTTGGCGAGTTCTTTTTTTATTGTTTTTTTACAACCTGCCACAACTGGTGACAAGTTTCTTATTTTTTCTTTTACTTTATCAGCAACCCATCAAAGGACATGATGGCTTCCTTTCGTTTTATCTTATTTTAAAATTTTTGGTTGAATCCACTGGTGGATAATTTTTTATTTTATTTTGAGTTTAATTTTAATATATTAACAATATAAAATTTTTTAAAACTATCAGTGAATTAATATTATGCTCGTTTATTTTTTAGTAAATTTTCGGCTAAATCTATTTGCAAGTGGTTATGTTGTGGTACGGCTTTGGGGGTTGATTATACTTGTATGGGCTTGGTGGCTCTGTCATTTTGGCAGTGTATTTGATGTTTTTTGATTCAGATGGAGTGCAGGGGATTTGCTGTAGAGCTAAGAAGGTACCATTGGCTACCATTTGGATCTCACACAGTGGTCTGCTAGTCCGAATTCGCATCAGTTACTGAAGGAATCATATTGTGTGAAGTTGGCTAAAACGTGGTGGAGTGATCTAATGGAAGGAGAAGGAAAAAAATGTTGGAACCTTTGCAGACTTGAAATATATATCATCCTGTTTATAAGGTATTAATTGCTCTTACTAGTTGCCTGCGAATTTGTTGTAGTTCACCCATAGAATTAATCCAAACACCCTAAAATCTTGAAAGAACATTCTGGAAAAATTTCTGATAGTCCCTGATAGAATTATGGCAGAAGAACTATACATATATATATATAAAAGAAAGCGTATCATATAAAAGGGTGGTTTATTGTAAGAGTGAGATAAGTGAATCTTGATCATTGAATCTTACATGAATGATCAAGATTAAAATATAAAATCAAATAACTTTTAAAATTAGTATATAAATATTAATTATATTAATTAACTTTCAATATTGACCATTCACATATGATTATATGGCCTAAATTTACATATCACATTTTCATAATAAACTACTCATTTTATATGGTACGCACTTAACTATATATATGTCTGTGTTGTTAGGAAATAAAATGACTCAATACGTTTTGTTGGAGATACAATCATTGACCATAGCTATAGTAATCATATTGTTTGATAATAGACATATTTATTTTGCAAACTACTCAATTTTTCAAGAATTCTTAGGAGTTAATTCAGCATATCATGTTACAATCAGTTATGAAGTTTAAAATTTATTTGATAGGTATCTTGTCAAATATGATATTTTTGTTTGAGTGTCGATTCTGTGGTTTGTTATAATATCAGAGAATAAGGAACCTTTTTTTTTTCTGTTTTGATTGCATGATCTCCGTTTTGGATGTATAATATAAAAAAAATATAATTTAATTTTGATATATTGATAATATAAAATAATATGTTATTATTTAATTAAATTATTTTATTTGGATAATATTTTATATAATAGGTGTAAGACTTAATTATCTTTACTAATATGATAAAATATAATTACATAATAGTGTAAAAAATTTTATATTATCTATACATAGAAATTAAAGTAAAAAAAATGTTTTCAAAATATGGGTAATCAAACCCATATGTATTAAAATATATGAGTGTCATTTTTTTTTATATGGGTGTAGGGTAGTGATATAAGTATAACATTGATTTTTATAAAATTTATGTGGAATATGGTGTTTTTAAAGATAAATCACTTACAAGTGATTTGCATGCAATTCATATTAAAAAATTTGTATTTTGTCAAACACAAATTGCTAAATAGCGATTTAAATAATAAAATAATATTTTTTGGTTTTTTGACATTTTAGATACGTACAAATTGCTAGTGAATGATTTTATTAACAAAATAAATCCTAAATCATTACCAAACAATTTATATTGATGATTTATTAAAAAATTAATTTTTATTTGCCTATATAAACTCTCTTATGTTCAGCTCATTTCATAGGAAGATAGTGCTGCAAAGGGTGAAGTTATTTCCACTGCAGTCTGTTACTTTGTGTCAGCCACAAATCACTACTTAGCAATTTATATTCAATAACAAATCCTGTAGCTTTTAACCATCTATCACAAATCATTAAAAACCGATTTATATGTAAAAAAAATCATATCATCCGAAATCTTACCATAAGATATACTATGTTAATACAGGCAGTCAAACATCATTTTAAAAAAAAATCCCCAAAAAATGACCCCTCCTTTTTATAGCTTTTGGATATCCTAGGTAAAACAAAAAAGAAATACATGCCTCCTAGATATGTATTTTCACACATTTTTATACGATAAATTTAAACTAATTAAAGATATATATAAATAAATAGAGTTTATTGTATTATACATAAACAATAAAAAATGTGGAAATATCGAATAATTAATGTGAGTGTAAATCCGATAAAATAGCATTGTTTGAAAAAAAAAAGAAATGAAACATCCATCGTTTTCACCTTCTTCATTCGGTTGTCGTTGTATGGCTGTCCAGATTATGTGGCGTTAGTTACTCATCAAGCGCGTAATGTGTGCTCCGTGAAATTGACAAGTGATTGATCCTACCATGCATTTATGATATATTAACATAATGGTGACGTGATTGAATTGAAATTGCTTAATAAACCTACTCCCTCTAGATTATTAAACTTATTAAATACTTTTGTCGACAGGGCTGCAGAAAGTGCATTGAAAACGTGCGTTTTATCATAGCTATGGTGGCTTAAATAGGGGGAGGAAAAATATCAAAGGAGTCTTGATCCACGTTTTTATTACCCACATGACTAGCGATAGTGGGTGACAGGACCACTTGCTTTGGACAATTTCAGCCACTGTGTTTGGTACTTTGCCCATTTGAAAGTCATGCAAACAGAACCCCATTAATAAGCAACAAGAGGGACAATGGGGTAAATGGGTCAAGCACTAACTCCAACATCAAAGAAAAAAAAGTTGCAAGAAAGAAAGGATGCTATTATATCCTATTATCTCCATCCACTTTTAAATTTTTTTTAAAAAATTAATGAAAATTTAATACATTAGAAACTCAATATATTTAAAATAAATGGATCAAGCACTAATTTTAAATATATTAAGTTTCTAATATATCAAATTTTTATTAAGTCCTTATAAAACAATTAAAAGTGAACAAGGAGAGTATATACTAATACCCTCACTTGTTTCCACAAGATGAAGATTGAGGCAACAACTCATATTTTTCTTTTCTAAAAAAAATTTGCAAGGCTCAAACTCTTCTAGAGAGAGGAGCAATACAAAAAAAGGAACACCAAAGCACAACAAAGACAAAGACCACACACTCACAAATGCCCACGAAGTACAACACATGAAACATAGAATTCACAATTGACGTCACGGGAAATAAGAATCTTGAGTGCACACTAAACATACTGATGGAGGGCTCTCAACACAAGCCCTATTGCGGAGTTTGTTTGTTACTCCTTCTAGATAAGTAACTCTAATGGTTTGTTTGGATTAAAAGGAAAAATGAGAGGAATGAAAATAAATAAAAAGAAAATGAAGAGAAAAAAAAATGGAGAGAAATTGTGTTTACTCTCCTATTGTTTAAATGAAGAAAAAATGAGAAGAATGAAAATGTTAAACATGTAAAATGACATATACATCCTCATCGCATAATGAAACATAATTTAATTAGAGGCATAAAGGTCATTAAAATTGTCTCTGCCTCTTCCCATCACTTTTCTTCGCTAAAGAGAGGAAAAAATATTTATGTGGAGTCCACTGCTGTTTTATCTCCTCTCTCCCTTTTCTTTGATCAACCAAAGGAGCAAAATGAATTAATCCACCCTTTTTCTCCCGTTCACTTTTCTCCTAATCCAAACGATTGCTAAGTAACCAAACCCTTTATTGTTTTTTTATCCTAGGTCAAAGCCTCTATCATCAACTCATCATTCTCGACAGTTAGCCCTAGTTTCTTAACAAAACTCTCACGTTTTCCTAGCTTCATGCTACACGTCCTCCACAGGAACATCAATCAAATGATCGAGTTCATTGTGTCCTTCTCGATCATCCGACCAAACCATTCATACATGTTTGGTTTTGTTTTTGGAGAACTCTAAATCATGATTGGGGTAAAAGCTTGTCTCTAATAGCTTTTATCCAAACCAAAGTTTTAGGATTCTAAAAGCAAAACCAAACGTGCTATCAAAGTTGCTTGCAACTAGTGAACGCAACTAGGTTGAATTGTTGTGCCATACAGCTCAATTTCATGGCACATGGTTTTATGCGTAGGCATCAGAAGCAATAAGCTCTAGTTAGCATCCCACTAAGGCAACTACCCATAAAGTCACACACACTATTAGTTTTCTCCCTGAATTGACTAGGGCAATAGATCACTTGATAACAAAATACATAAAAGGAAAGGACCGACACGTGATTCGACCTTTTTCTTCTTTTGTTTTTTTAAACTGTTTGACAGTCAAATAATTTATATGCTAAAAAGGGATTTAGATATTGGTTCATAATAGATAAATAACTCATTATTTTATTTCATTTAATAAATAGTCATATTTTTCATTAAAAAAATTCTTCAGTTTAGCAGTATTTTTTTTTAAAAAAATTAATTATTGATCTGAAAAAACAGCAGAGCTAGCTTTAATTAACCATCCAATAATTGTACATATCTTCCGGAGAAAAGTAGGAATTGCGTTCAGGAGAAAAGAAAAAAGGGCAGCATAATAATTAAATTATTTGGATGCATATCTAAGTGTAAATTGTGAATTACACAATTGGAATCACGTTTGGGAAGAAGTCAAAGATTCAACTTGGGCTTTTCCACTGGGTCCTTTTGTCCTAATGTAAAGTCTGTATTCATCAAATGTCATTGGCGGGTAGAGTGCTGGCCTTTCTTCAGTCACAAGCTCCTTGGCTGGTTTAATCAGCAAATCGCTTCTTGGGTTGTAAAAGAATGCCAATGAAACTCGATCTTTGTTTGAGTTCACAATCACCCTGTGTTCTATGCTCTTGTATATTGCATTGCTCAGCACCTGAAAAGATCAAACAGGGCACCACATAAAAACAGGGCACCACACATTAAATTATATGTAGCAACCACCAATTGTGTAATTCTTTGGGAAAATAATTGCCATGCCCCTAAAAGATAAAGAAGGCAATGCACATTAGCATGTTTGGAAATGTTGCAAAATTATACTTACTTTAATAATCTTTTATTTGTATAGTAGCCTTTTTATATAATTGATTATTAAAAAATTATTTTATTTTTTAATATTAATTACAAAAGGTTTTTGGGTACTGGTACCTTATATTCTTAGGTGCTTATAGAGCAAGACAAAATATTTGCTCTCTCATTTATTAATTGACAAATCAACTATTGTATTAAAAATGTAGGGGAAGTGAGGGACAAAAGTGACCCATAAAACTTATGTGTCAATTAATAAATGAATCAGAGCAAGTGATTTTTCTTGTTCTCACACCTAAGTATTTCTCCAGCATCCTTTTGTTTTCAAGGGATGTGATTGAATATTTGATTTTCTATATTTTAATAAATTGGATTAGTAAAACACATGACACATTCTTAACCACTAGTAACTATAAGCTATCGTGATATAACTACTAGAGGTATTTATGACCCAACTGCGACTAACAACTAGGCCCACCTTGAAGTTTAATGGGCCAAGTTAAGGTTCTGAAATTTGACACGCTGCACCTTTCAATCGAGGTTTAGGCTATACTTTGAATTAGCGCCTAACCGTTTGAAGTCAAATGATTCCTTCAAAGTGTGAGGGTCAGTCAACTCAATCATTAGTTGGGTCAATATCAGGACTAGGTTTGGGCTTTAAAAATTGGGTCGGTTTCAAGTTTGATCCAATTCAATCAGCTTTCAGATGTACACCCCTAATAACAACTTGCTAAGTTAAAATGCTTGCAAATTCTAGAGGGAGACCTGAATTTGGTCACCAACGTTGATGATGAAAGCATTTGGGACTGGCTTGACAGTGATCCAATCTTCACCCCTGCGTACTTGGAGTCCAGAAACATAATCATCAGGGAGTAGAATGGTCATACCACCAGGGTCTGAGTGAGAGGAGAGGCCAAGAGTGAGGTCAGGTTGTGGGCACTTTGGATAGAAATTCACCCTTAAGCAAGCACCAATGTCACTCTCTCCGCCAAATGCATTCATAAGGAAGTCCTCTCTCAGGCCAAGATTTATTGACATCAACTGAAGTATCCTTCCTCCTAGCTTAACCACTTGCTCACTATATTCAGCAATTGCATCCCTATAATCACAAAGAAAATAAAATAAAATACTTAGGAAAAAGATAAATTTATAAAGGAAAGGTTTAATTTCACCGATTTTCTTGGGATACAACATGAATGTTTTTACAAGATTTTAGAAGATTCTTCGCTTTTAAATGGGGGAAACCAAAAAAATAATAAGCAATTATATTTTACATAATTTTAAATTAAAGTCTACAATTACAATTATGATCACAATATTGCAACTTTGAAGGTGTCCGCGATTACATTTATGGCCAAGATACCCATATTTCCTTGCAATTTTTTCACGATTGCTGAATAGCAACACGACCATAACCCCAATTTAAAACTTTAGCCTCAAGTTCAAGCATATCTTATTAATTTACATTATTTATGTGGCCACCGTTTTTTTTACACTACGCATCTCTTATAGTGATAAGGTGGTACCATCCATAAATACTCGAATAAGTAACAACAAGACATTTATCACTGCAAATTCAACAAATAACCAAAACAACTCAGCCACCAAAATTTTCCTAATGGTCATACTTATGAAGCAAATAGCTGGTTAGGTCTTACGGGCTTAGTCTAAAGGATAAATATCAGAAGGTGAGTTGAGGTGATTTAATTGGATGAAAAAAATTATAATCTAGTAGAGGCTAGAGCTGGGTAAAGTCAATTTTAACACAGCATCTGTACACTTTAAAAATAATAATAATAATAATAATAATAAAGTTAGAATATGCCAACATCCATTACTAGTATTTTATTTGCGCACAAGTCTATTATCTGTATTCCCCCATATTATTTTAATATATTTTTTATAATATGTTGACATTTGGCGTTGACGTGTATACCCACGTTTTGCATGTGGGTGTACGATGTTCTTCTTTTTTACGCTAAAGAAATGTACAAATGCATATTACAATTTCCAACCATAAACGGCACCACCCGTTATAGCCGTATCTAATATAGACTTATGTAATAAGAATTTCCCAATAGTGGGTTACAAGTTCCCAAAGGATATGACACTCCTGCCCTTTCACTTTTTGGTATGAGCAAATCCAAATTAAAAAAAAATGAAGATCCTCTTCATATGCAACACGGCTTTGTGAGATGTCCTCTAGCATCTCAATTTTTCACTTTTGTACCTACAACCCCCTACCAAACCTTAATCTTGGTAAACCTCTTTAATGAACAAAAAAAAGAATTAGTAAATACAAACCCACACCTTAGCAAACCAGACAAAATCAGAAAATATAGGACTTGGACAATGAGATACAAGTCCAAAGATGTGACGAGATATTTGCATAGATAAAATATATGCAAACTTGAACCAACATAAAAGTATACAAACCAAAAACTTCTTAGTTCTTAATATATAAAATAATAACTTTCGTCTTTACTCGTAAGCTATGAGGCCATTATAACTTATGCCATGTAACATGATTGCTACACTTATAGTAACCTTCTTGACCCACAAAGCTGACGGAAAAAGCAGAGAAACAATGACAAGTTTGATTTTTGGCCAATTCTCTGGTGCAGTTGAACAGCTTGCCCAGCTATATTTTGGCAGGACAAATCATACCAAATGCAACGATGTGCAACTGCACTAGAGCATTCGCCTTAATTTTAAGAGCATATAAGAATTCTTCATGATAATATACAGGACTAGAGGGGTATATCTTATCCACAAAGGTAGGACATATAGATTACCTTAAAGATGTTGGGAGGGCAGGCCACTTGTTTTGGTCCCTAAGTGAGCAGGGCATGTAATGGAGAAAGAAGTAGTCACTCCAATCCAAAATGGCACCCTTTTGCACACCCAAGCGACTACCATACCCTTCATATGTAATGGGGGAATTAGCATATTGCTCCTTCACCTCAAGTGGCTGGTGAAAGAACTCACGCCACACCTCCCTAGCAGTCCTCATCAAATCATGGCTAACACCATGGTTAAGCACTTGAAAGAAACCCCATTCCCTACAAGCCTCGGAGACCCTTTGGAGTGTCTCTTCCTTAAGCCTTTGGTCTTCACCATAAAGGTGCTGAAGATCAATGACCGGGATGTTGATGTTCTCATCAACATGAGAGACTTGTTTTGGAACAAAATTGGTAGAGGGTCTTTGGGATTGAGGCTTGATGAAACGTTCAGGGATTGAGCCTATACAACTTTCAGCCAAGGCTTGTACTCTAATCACTGGCTCTGGCCACCCTTGGCATGCCATCAATTTTTTTCTTGTGTGTCTTTTTGTGGCTTTGTATAGAGAGAGAGAGAGAGAGAGAGAGAAAAAAAAGCACACTTAGGAAAAAGAGATACTAAGGGTGGAGCAGGAACACTAGTGTGTGTAAGTGTATGTTGTGGCTTTGTTGCTGTGTGCTTGAGAGGAACTAAGGAGGGCTATATATAGACAGCAACAACAGGAGAGCCTAAATTTCGGCGCCGTGATAAACTTGATCTGCTCATGACCATAATATTAAATTGGTATATGCTATTTTATGATCACATTTTTTTGCGATACATTTTTATTATAACAATAATAATAATATATAATATGTGATATTATATGATATTTTAATATATTATCTGGAAAAAAAGGACAGGAGAGGAAGTGAACTAGAGGAATCAAATTGATAACATCGCAAGGGGAAAATTTGTGGCTTACTGGTTTGAGGGTGTATGATTTGTTTGGCTGGTTCTGTTGGAATTGTGAAGTGTGTTACAAATATGAGCTGAATGAAGAGCGGCTCAGACAGGGGAAAGAGAAAATACGAAAAAGGGTCCACTAGGTGTTGCACGCTTGTGGTGTCCATGTGGCAGACCGTGTGTGTGTGTGTGTTATATGTGAAGTCAAACACTATTTTCGGGTCGTGCTCGAATAAAAATCGAAACGATTTGCGATTAAATTTTAGCCTCAATGAAAGGGATTCTGATTCTGTCTTAAAAGGAAAGAATCGTGTTAATTGCAATCAGAGGAAAAAAATCAAATCAAATATATGCATATTCATTTACGCTTAAAAAAAAGGTAGTGATGGTAATAAAATTGGATTTAATTTGTATATGTTGATGATATAAAAAAAATGTACATTGTCATCAAATTAAATTTGATTAATTGCATGACTTTTGAAATAGTTGGAGAGAGATTTAATGATATTTAATTTGTTGAGATGGCAGAAGATGATTAAATAATAGTATAAAAAAAATTTACATTTAGAATGCATCAAAATTAAACTTGTAAAATTTGTATCTTTCATTTTATAATATTCATACCTTCTCATTTTTTTTCATAATGAAAATAGCTCAAACCAAGGAAGAGGGGAGCTAAAGTTCAGATACAAATTAAACATAAACGGACATGAAGAACACAATCAACATAATCTGCAACCACAGTCTAAACCCCAAAATATTGGTGCATCATACATGCATTTTTAAATTCAAATAAAATCTAAGAATAAATTAAAAATAAAAGCTTTACAAAATATTTAAAATTATAAAAAATGCATAATTGGTTTATGTGAAATATAAAATATAAATAAAAATAAAAAATATTGAAAATATGGTAAAATAATATGTTGATAATTAATGATAAAGAACTTAAATTTAAGATTATTTAAAAAGAAATAGTGTTAAACATGACATGTTTTACCGATGAGTGTGAACATCAACTGACAAGATTTAGTTTAGTTTAACCAGAGGTCTTGGTTTTGAGCATGGATATTCAATTGCGTTAAAACTTAAGAGAAATAGCTTTTCCGTCTTAATGGTTCTATTTAACTTGAGTAGGATTATCTACGATAAGAGGATACCCACGGTCTAGACAAAAAAATGACATGTTTTCTTTTTGAGAGAAAGTAGAAAGAGGGATTAATATTGTGTTTGAATTCACATTTGAGATTTCCGAATGTGATTGTAGGACTTCAAAGTTCAAACTCAGTTTTGACAAAAATATGTATATGTTTAATTTTGTGTTTTGTCACTCACTCAAAATTGATTCTTTACAAAACCAAAGTTAGAGCCAAAGTAAGAATTTCTTATTTTTCCATTGAATACTATTCTAACAATATTAACTTTGTGAGAATAACTTTTCAAATAGAATTAGTACCAAGCATGAAACAATTTATTTCAAAATATGTAGAATTAAGCATCTTTTAATTAAAATAGAGAATTAAGCACACCCTAAGCGACTCTCAACAATATGTAATCTAATTTATATTTATAAATATGGATCGATCGGTGAATATAAAGCCTCTCTTTCTATCCATTTCTCTTTCAATAACATGAGAAGGTTAATTATAAGAAATAAAGACATTAAATTAACTAATAAAAGTACAATTGTAAGCATTAGTGTGCTCTCTACTTGTGTATCGGTGCCGTTGAACTTTGTACTCTTCTTGTTGGCTCGTGTCTCTTGCCAGACTGCTTGATTTTATCCGAAAAAGTTGCAATTGTAAGTGCCCTTTATGAGCGAGGATCAAAGTTTAAGAGTCAGAAGGACAATTAAAGATTAGTTTCATGATAAGGACTAAACTAAGGCCATAATAATGAATATTAATTTTACACACATCGTGTATAGTTTTTTTTTAGGTGAATTTAAGGTATTTATCCAATAAAAACAGTGACTAATTCTTTTGAGGTGTAGAGCTCATAGAAGTGGATTTTGTCTTTAGCTATGAAATCATTTCCATACACATGCTAGAAATCAAACTCTGACTAGACATTAAAACCCAACTAGTTACCAATTGTGCTAGATTTATGATTACATTGTGTATAGTTTTGCAAAATGAAAAAGAAGGCAGAATTTACTGTGGAATGTGTCACCATTTGCTTGTGTTATGGCTCGTGGATTTTATACATGCAACACGAAGACCTTGTTATTAAAAAAAAAAAATCCAAAGACTAGTTTATTTTAAATTTTATTCAAATTAAAGCAAATACATAATCATCACTCAGTTATATGTTAAACTTATTCATAAAAAAAAAGTTATATGTTAAATGTGCTCTCTATAACCTCTTGTTTCGGCTGCACTAAATATGTTTTTTTCTTCTCTTTACAAAATGTTTATTTTAAGGCGGATTCTCACATAGTTATTGGTCAATGCAGTTGATACAGCTGCTTTTAACCACATTTATAAAATGTGGTTAAATGCAAAACCAATGTGGCTAAATGGCCCCTGTCCTCCTCTCTTCTTCCACCCTCACTCTCCTTCCTGCCAGCCTCCCTCCTCCAACGCCTCAGCTATCCCATCTCTACTATTTTGTGAGTTAAACCCAACTCAATAATCAAACTTCAAACCCCAACCAACAAATCAAACAACCAAATCAAACACTTTAATTTTGACATTAAGAAGCTTGTGTAATCTACAACAATAATTATATATTCCGAAGTACAAAGTAAGTTGTAACTGACAATCCAATTCGAAGAACAATCGCGTATGGCAGAGTCGAACCTCATGAGGCTGGCCTCCTTGCCAAGGCAGCAGAAGCTCCTCCAACCATGGACGAGGTTGACCATGGCGAGGAACTCATCGCGACGGAGAGCGTGAGCTTGCCGGAGGGTGGAGGGCGAGGTCGTTCATGGCATGACGATGGGTGGAAGGGAGGTCTTGAGGTGGACGAAGTCATCGCGTCGAAGAGGGAGACGAGCCATCGGCATCGCGAGAGGAGGTTGCGGGGGAATGGGAGGCGGGGGCATAGAAGGAGAGGGCGGTGATGGTGGAGAGTGGTGGTGGAAGCCGAGGAGGCGGAGGAGAGGTCATAGATGGATGGTGTCATCGCCGAAGGAGATGTGTGCGAGAAGCAAGGAGAAATGAGGGTGGAAAGAAAGATAGAGATTGAGAGGAGGTAGAAATTATTTTATATTTAGCCACATTCATAAAATGTGGTTAAATTGGGTGCCCCAAACTCTATTTAGGGAACAGTGTTTTCTTTTCAATTACCCACATTTTGAAATGTGGTTAAATGCGTATAAAATGTGGTTAAATGCCAACTAGGAAGGCATTGACTAACAACTGTAGGGCAATAGGCACCTTATTTTAATATCTAAATTTAACAGCTTAGACACAATACCAATACAAGTCATCATATCGAAGGCCTGAATCACTATTTTTTGGTACATGAATGGTACTAAAGTTTGAATCACTAATTAGAAGATTGATGCATGAATCAACTCATGCAATGCATCCATTCTCGATGATATATATTGTTAGTGATTGTGTCCTAGTTCATTTATTGGACTTTTATTGTTAGTTATATTTTTATTGATGAAAAGATGTTTTATTTATTTTTTTATTATTATATTGACATGTTACATATAATAACAAATATATCCCTAATTGATTATTAATATCATGATGTGAGACTAGTATAAGCTTAAGTGATAATTATGAGATAATTATGTATATGGTATAAAACTAAGCTTATGGGTATTGGTTAGAGAACAAGATACTGGATAGAGCCATTATGAGATCACTACATAGATTAATATCATAAGTGATTCTCATAATAATTATGTTAATAAATCTTCATACATGAGTTTACATAGTTTCTTGCATAAAGAACATTATTTTTTTGACATAATCAAATGTTGTCTTTAACCGGCTAATTATAAAGGTTGTGGTTGAATATAATATAATTGATGGAGAGGATACTGACTAAATAAGATGTAATTTGTCCCTCTTTTATGAGAGATATATGCTTGGCCCTTCGATAAGTGAGACTGAGAAATGCATGGCCGTGTTCAAATAACTGAAGGAGTTATTAGTGTCATTTGATTTTTCAATTTACTTGGGGATTAAGAAATTATATTTGAACAATATAAGGATGACATTATCTATACCTTATGCTCAAATTAGATATCGTGCGATAAAGAAATTATCACATATTCTATTGGTTGAGTTAAAATGGATTTTTAATTTATTATTATTTGGGTTGGTCATAATATTTTACTAAAGACCATTTATGACTTATAGGCATAATAGTGTGCTATTAGACCTACCTGCCAACATAATGTAAATCTATTGGGTCGTACAATAAGAATATAGTGAATGGATTGGGGTTGTTTAAGAATTCAAACTTTAAATATATAGATATATATGAGAGTTACTATTAATTTTTGTCCCTAACTTTGCACTTGTCATTTTAGTCCCTAACTTTTAAAATGAGTCAATTTAGTCCCTGACATTATAAAACGTGAGTCATTTTAATCCCTCAACTCACTCTTATTTAACATTACATCAATTAAATGATGATAGGAAATTTTAAATGATACATTGATATACCTTATGTCATTTGAAGTATAATGGAGTTTAAAGTAACTCATTTTGATATCTAAAATTACACAAAATGAATCATTTAAATTTCCATTTCAAATCATAAAATGACTCATTTTGTGCAATGTTAGACATCAAAATGAGTTATTTTAAACTTCATTCTACTTCAAAAGATAAATGATATATCAACGTATCACTTAAGGTTACCTATAATTATTTAATTGATGAAATATTAAATAAAGTTAATCGATGGACTAATATGACTTATATTTTGTAATGTTAGAGACTAATTTGCCTCATTTTAAAAGTTAAGGACTAAAATGACTACAAGTGTAAAGTGAAGGATTAAAATGAACATTAACTCATATATATGATGAGGTATATCATTTGTATATTAAATTCATGATTCTGTTTTATATTATTAGATAATATAAATTTGAAATCTAATGATAAATATATTGGATATTGTGGATTCAAATTTAAAAAGATTTGTTTTCAAATTCTAAAAGATTTTTTTAAAAACTGAATATTCTTTTCCTAATTAGTTGGAAACGCATATCTTTCTATAAATACAAAAGATAAGGATTTCGGTTTGAGTGTATGATATAACTACAAAAACCAAGAACAAATTGGAGGAAACCCTACAACTTGAGTTAGGATCGCATTGAACTAAACCTCGACAACCGTTCGTGACCATATTGATAGATGGCAGTTGTTCTTTGAGTAGCGCCTACATCCAAATGTGAGGATCAAAATCTATAAAGCACGCTCTAAGAAACATAATTCGATCCCTACTTTCGAATTGATTGAATTGCATAGATCCAATTTTGGATTTTGCAATAAAATTTTAATTTTTGCTGCATGATCCATCCTATATGATTGCATAAAAACCCAGCATATATAATCCTAAACCCTATTTATATCTTGATTTTTCACTTGACAAATCGAATTGAAATATGAACGACATATATATATCGACCGTACAAAGTTAACGAAGACACTATAGCAATATGTCTCTTCTATTTTGAGTTTTATTTGGTACATATACCTCAATTTTGAGTTAAATTAAGCATATGATATTTTTCGGAAAAAAACGAAGTTATTAAAAGCAAGCTTGGTAATTTGGACAGCAAAAGTGTCTTAGTTTTCATAGAAAAATTATTCATTCTGTTATTACATATCTCTACGTATATATATTTTTGGTATTATTTGATCCGTACATGATTTGAATAAGAGAAATATATGCTGACCCTGTTAATGCGGATCAAATTCTATTTTGGCAGATTAAGAATTTTTTTGGGGGTTAGCTATTTTCTTTAATTGTTCTTTGCGTTTCAAATTAATTTGCATCTAAACGACGGGTGGCAGATATAATTAAGTCAGATAGCTTTTAGAACAAAGCTCTCAATCTGGTCACTAAAAGATATTTACCTATCAGTTCACTTTTCTAAATATTATCAGTATCACTTTGATACTCAAATAGTTATTCTTTTGTAATTGCATAGCAATATAATTCGAGTGAACTGTAATTGATAAGTTACTTTAACGTCAAAAAAATTTAAGTTAATGTAATAATAATATTTTAATAACAAAATTGATGATGGTATCAAAACACTTGATAAAAGGATTGAATTAAGTGTTCTTAAAAATTTTCTACACACTTAACGCATAAATCAAGATGTTTGGGCAAAAGTTTTTTGTGCACTTAGGAGATTTTCTTGCAATTGATATAACAATGCTTACAAAGCAAAGCAAACTAAGACTAATGTGAATACTTTATGATACTTTGATCAAAAATAATTTTATTAGAAGATTATGATGAAACTGTCACAAAACAAATTTAATAAAGCCTTTTAATAAAACTTGTATTTTATAGCTAAATGTAGTTTAAAATAGAAACTGTGATACAAGTTATTTTGACAATTGATTTTACAAGTTCATTTAGTTAAAACATCAGATTTCAAGCTCTTAGCGAAGATGTTGAGAAATATGATAAATATGTTATATGAAGAGAAAGGATAGAAGAGCTTAAGACAAGTATTTTATACTGGCTCAGTCTTGTACTTAGAATCTACATCCAATCCCTATCCTTCAGGTAAGTGTATCCACTATAAACTTGTATAACCAGGACAAATCCTGAGTAGCCTTTACTAAGCCTCTCCAAGCTCAATCCAAGTAGTCTTTTCAATGAGTCTTTCAAGCTCAACCCAAGTAGTCTTTTCAATGAGTCTCTAATACCTAGTTTTAAATAAAAGGTTAAAAAAAATTTTAAATAAAGAAGAATACCAGTTATCCTTATCTATCATTCTGGGTTTTGAACTTCACTAAGTCTAGATCCTACACTTCCTTGGAGAGCTATATGATAAGTCACATTCTTGGTATCAAAAGTCTTGATAATTGCTTCTAAGAGGAAAATAAAATAAAGAGCGATTTTTAATGAATTTTATGAAACCTTCAACTATTCCATTTTTAGTCCACAAGTTTGTAAAATCGTAAGAATTTTCGAATTTAAACTAAAACCCAAAAATCAGATTTTGATTTGTTGGGATTTTGATTTTTGTGATATTTTATTTGAATCCAAATGAGGGGTATTTCTTTATTTACATTTATATTTTAAAGTTAATGGAGACATTAACTTAAAATTAACAAATATAAATAAGTGAGAGACTATTCTGAAGCCCTGCAGCGGTCAGGGAACAATAAGCGGTGCGTGGACGATTTTGTGCTCTCTAGTGAGCGCTAGCGGTCAACAGTCTTATAAAAACCCCTATTTCGGGATTTCCAGACCATAAACACGCCCCCTTAGCCCCCAAATGCGAAGAACTCGTCCTCTACCCCTTTCTCACTCCATTTCTCTCAATTTAACTCTAATCTTTTACTTTTAAGGCTTAAAGGTAAGAGATTTTGATGTTTATACTTCTATTCTTCCATTTCCCCTTTGTTCTTGAGGATTGTTTGCTATTCCTCCATGTTATCCAAGAGGTGAAGTTCTTCCTTGGTATTAGAGTTAAATATGAGTTATCTAGTGATTTCTAGAAGTTAATCTAGAGTACTATGTCTTCTATGTCAAATATTAATGTTGTTCTTGCTCCAAGGAGCTCTTGTAGATCTTTCATTGTCCACCCTACCAGGTGAATGGGTTCGTACTTGTGATCTCTATGTTGTCTATTAGAGTTATTTTCATGAAACTATGACTCAAAGTATGATTTTTAGAGATTGTTATATAATATTTGAGATTTATGTTGATTTATAAAACTATGGTTTTTAAAATAGCATGAACTATGTTTTAGAAAACTCATAGGACCATTATTGATAAAATGATTCTGATTAGAGTTGGTTTTAATTGTGATTATTAGAGATTTATGATTGTTAAAATGTTTGTTTTATGTTGAACATGGATTGTGCAAGTGATTACTAGAGAACTTTGAGATTCTAAGGAATATTATTATGATTTTAGAATTCTTAAACTTATGAAAGAATGTTATTGAGAAATGATTTAGAAACTTAGACAAAACTAAGGTTTTAGAGCTTGAATCTTCATGAGATTTAGAACAGTTGACAGCTACATACTCTGTGGAGGTATGGAATCATAAATGTCTGCAATGGTGATCCCTGAGACATGATTCCATAGCCACAGTTATGCTAAGATCAGACTTTAGAATCGGGTGGATTCAAAGTTCTCAGAAGTACCACGAGTTATTATTAATGAGAAATAATCTTAAGATTCAGACATAAAAGGATTTTAGAGCACGAATCTTCATATAACTCGGAACAATTGACGGATATATATTCTGTGGACTTGAAATCACCATGTATGATTTCATAGTCAAGTTATGCTAAGGTCAAACTTTAGAGTTACAAGGATTCTGAGCTCTCAAAGTACTTAAAAACTTAAAAAGTTTCAAATTTGCTTGAGTTATGAATAGATTAGTTTAGACGTAGCTATAGAGAAACAGATAGCAAATTAATGGCTGCATGATCGTTAACCTTGGTAGCAAGTTGCCTGAAGGAAATCTCATAGAGAGTAGAGAATGGAACCTATTTAGGTGTCCAAATTCAATTCTTATAAACCACAGAGTAGAGAACATATTAGACTATGAATATGTCACGACCCGACTAGGGAACGTGACCGCACATGGGGAATCTCATCCTACGTAAGCCTCGTGACCTCTGAGTTTTCTATACGCATAAAATAATATACTTTTTATTCTGAAATCATGGTTTCATCTAAATCTCTATTTAAACTTTATATCTAAAATTATATAACTGAAATACTTGTTATACGAAGCTCTGATACCATATTAATCATACTTTAAAATCAATTTAACTTATGAACTGAATCATAATTTCATCTCTAGCTTACACGTATCTTTAATCAAACTCTACAATTTCAATTTATACTTATAAACGGAAAACATATACATGTTTGTTCAAATACTGAAATTAAATACATAATCTGAAAATCTATGCATGGCTCAGATCCTACCTACACATCTACTAGAGCACTCTACTCTAACAAGACTCTAAAATAAGTCTTACTCCAAAGTAAGACTCACCACTGAAAACAACTACGTCTGTCAAACCAGAAGTTGAACAACATTGTATAACTATAAGGAGGTATGGAGAGGGGTGAGTCAACAGACTGAGTGAGTGAGCTCTCACCCATCACCCACATGGGACAACCAAGGAACATATATACATAATGCAATATACATGCAACAACATAAATCATTTGATAACTATGTGCATATCTATATAGAAAGATATCTCTATTTTTATAAATTCATAGAAAACATCTTAGATTTTCACTCCAATGGAAAATCATTATTCATACACATAATGGCTCTCAAATCAAATATTCTCTTAAAATATAAATAATAGTACTCTAATAGAGAAATATGGATATCTGTTTACTAATTATATCATAATATATCCTCCAATTATGTATGTTAACCATAACATAACCAATCCTCTATGGGTGCCAGACACGGGCTCCATCCTCAAGGTTTTGTTACTTCTCCCCAGGGCGCAAGGAAGAATACATATTTTTTGCTCTAGGAGATTGCCCATAAGGACAACTTAATACCAAGGTTAATGATCATTTTTCAAACGTTAACTCACTGTTTGTTTCTCTATAGCCACCATCTAAACTGTTTGTTTCTCTATCCCTGGTGAAGCAGAGCCACTAAATTCTTAGTACACTGAGAATTCTAGATTCATATAACTCTAACAACCTGACTTTAGCATAATTGTGGCTGTGAAAATCATGCCCAATGGATCACCCGTTTATAGGCATTTCGATTTCAAGCCCACAAAATATGTATCTGTAGTTGCTACGAATCATACTGAATTTCGTACCTCTTGGTACTATAAAACTAAAGTTCTAAATTCAAAGCTTAAGCTAACATAACTTTTCATATTCTTGATAAATAAATAAAAAATCATAATTTTAAACACTGGGATTCATACTCTTGCTTCACATTTCTCTAACATATATAAATATCTTAACTAAATTTTCAGAAACATAGCTTCAAATCTTAAAACTCAAATACATGATTATAACAATAAACCCATAAAAACATATTTGGTAAAATAGTCATCTTGCTACTATACATATTTTCTTAATAAATCATTTCTCAAACATTTGAAACATTTTCCATAACACACAACATAACAATCATGGTCCCATGGTTTTGTAAAACACATTTTTTTCATGCCATCAACATAAATCATTATTTTTCTAGTTAAGCATAATCATGTAAAATTATTTTCTATAATTTTTCTCATCTCAAATTTCATGTTTAAGAACCATAATGCAAGAATATACTCATAATAATGAAACTACGGTTATAAGATCAAACCTACTCACCTGGAGAGGGGAATGAGAGAACAACTTTGGTAGAGCTCCGGAGGCAGGATGGCATCAATGTCTTCATTTCAACCATTAAACTCATGAATACTCTATGAGTCTCTCTAGATTACCCTAATCACAACTCTAATAACATTAGGGAGCACCCCTACTTGACAACAATGGAAGAAATGATAACAACTCATAACATGGGGAGGAAGAACATGGAAGATATTAGAAAAACCCTTACCTTTGATCTTGGAAGGAGAATAATTAGGGTTAGATTGAGAGAGGAAGGGTTGGAGGAGGGTTTAGAAGGGGAGGAATTCGAATTTCTACTTCTGGAATGGAAAGAGCCCAAGTTGGGGTATATATATAGCTCATTTATCAAAACTGCGTCGTTTTGCACTACTGACATCAGATATATCGCTAAGTGAGTAAAGTTTGCTGCAGCGAACCTGAAAACTACCACTCGCTCAGCGAACATATCTTGTGGGCGAGGCGCTGCCTTACCCTGCTTGCTAAGCAAGTCTTTTTAGAATCTTGCAGAAACAACACATTCACTTATTTTACTTCCCATTAACTTTAAAACATAAATGTAAATAAGGAAATACCCCTCATTTGGATTCAAATAAAATATAAAAAAAAAAATATCAAAACTGGAACCAATCAAAATTTAAATTTTGGGTTTTAGTTCAAATCTAGAAATCCTCACAATTTTCTAAACTTGTGGTCCAAAACAAAACATTTAAAGGTTTCATAAAAATCATTAAAAATCACTTTTCAACTCATTTTTCCTCTAGGAACAATTACCGAGACTTTTGATCCCAAGAATGTGACTCTAACATATAGCCTTCCAAGAAGGTGTAGGGTCCAGATTTAGAGAAGCTCAGGACTGCGGTGTCCTGGGGACTCTGAGGTCAGAACATATCTACTAACACGTGTACAGGAGGTATTACAGAATAACAAACACAATAAGAGATTATTATTTCTCTAGGAGTTATTACACTATGAGCTTATATGATTTCAGGTATGAAAGTAATTGAGGAACTATTTTTTTTTTTTTTGAGTTTATGAAGTGATGATTTGAATATATGTATATAATATATATGTATACTTGAATATGTATGACTTTCAAGTATTATTGATGATAGTATGATTTCATGCATTACTTCTTTGATGTCCCATAAAGGAGGGGTTAAGGTGGGGATTCATTCATCAGTTTTGCACAAAACTCACCCTCTTGTTTCTCCTATTTCATAGATAGAACAACTACTATAGATTTTTCCAATCACTCCCTCCCAACAGCATTAGAGTTTGGTGAGCTTCACTTAGGTGAAGTGTTTGTAGTTTTGTCTAGAGTGCTCTAGTATAGATATAGGCAGGATCCTAGACTATAGAGCATATTTATATTTTTGTATATTATAACACTATTTTTGTTTGTATTGAAAAGTTTAGTACTTATGAATATTTCAAATTAGAGTAGCTTTATACATATATGTTTTGTATTACGACTTACAACTATAGATTTTGAGTTATGAAATTTCAACATAGACTAGTATGATTTAATAAACAGGTGATTTGTATGCAGAAAATGAAAATGTGCTTTAAATAATTTTATAATCAGTTGTGCATATAAGAGCATTCAAATCACGAGACTTACGTGGGAATGGAACTTCTCACGTGCCTCACATGCCTAAATAGGGTCATGAGAGAGTCTCTTCAAGCTCACCTAAACAACGTTTCTCTCACAAGACAAAGCTTCACAATAACTCTTTTGTTTTGAATAAACTCTATTGTCTTTTTCTCTCAAGGAAAAAAATATAACAATGATACCACAATATTGAAATTCTCAGATAAAAACTCTGTTACAAGAACTGAGAGAAGAGAAAGGTATTTCAACTTAGAGTTTCGAATTGATAAGAGTATTGGCTTTTTTGTTTCTCTTTCTTTCCTTTTGTTTTGAATGTTGCTCCAAGGCATGCTTTTATAGGAAAGTGGGAATTTTTGAAGTCGAAGCTTAAAGGGATAAGGCCTCCTCTTGTGATGAAAAAGGTTGCTTTAACTTTTCTCCCTTTGTTGATGTGCAGTCCAATGTACATATAAAAGGAAATGTCCACTGAGAACTGAGAAGGAGTCTTGACCAGTTGCTTTTCCACCTTTTTCGCTAGGATGAGACATGAGCACACATAGCTTGTTCACAGCAACAAGCAATACTTTGTGAACTTTAACATTTGCCATTCTTGGTAAAGCTTTTTCAGCACTTGGTTTGTGTTCTACCTTTAGCATTATTATGCTAATGTGCCAACTTGATATATTGGTTTGCTCAAAAAGTAAAACCATTTACATAAACCAATCTTTTAAAAAATAAAACTGAAACAAATACACATATTAGAAAGTTCATCAAGAGATAATTAATTTGAACACATTAAGAGAGAATAAAATCATATAATAAGGTGTTTTGTCATCACATTAGGATACATAAATCAACAATTGATATTCCTAGCAACACATGTTAGTTGAAGTAGCCGATGTTCCTTCCCTTTAACCAGTGGTCTAGTTTAGCCCTCAGGATGGAGAAATCGTGTTGGGAAAACCACCATTCCGCCTATGAGATTGTGAATGCTAGAACTTATTGGCCACCACTACGGCTCGAAGTGAGTCAAGCTAGCTTATGGACTATTTTCTCTCAATTCATTAATAGCTCAATAAGTTAAGCTCGTGAGCTCATGAGCTGAGCTTGAGCTAACAATATGAGCTCATTCATTAAATAATTCAAACTTGAGCTTTATTATGTTCAACTCACTAGCTTATAAGCTAGCTAGATATATATATGTATATAATGCATTATATATTTTAAATATATATGATGTATTGTGGTGTGTTTGTTATGAATAATGAATGTATTTTGATAATTTTTTGCATCATGTGTATGGTTTGTAAATTATACTAAAATAAATTATGTATTCATAGTAAAAAATTCCAGCTTGTTAAGTTGAAAAATCCAATCCATATTTAAATGAATCAGTCACGTGCTAGCTCGACCTCAATGAGCTTTTCACGAATCAAGCTTGAGTTTAAATTTTATGCTCAATTATTAATGAGTCGAGCACAAAACTAATGAGCCAAACTTGAGCTTAGCTTGGCTTGGCTTGACTCAATTTGACTCACCTTCCAGCCTTAGCCACCACCACTACCAATTTGAGATCTTTAAAAGTTATTAGAAATTTAACTTTTCCATAAATTGGTAATGGTTAATAAGTGTATAATCTATCCTTTAAAATAAAAATAATTAAAATTAAATAGAGGCCATAGATTCAAACTCATTATCTTTAAAATTTTGATATAAAAATGGGTTTAAATATGTTTTTAGTTCTTATAAATATGAGTCATTTTAGTTTTGGTTCTTTTAAAATTTTTGTTTTAGTTTTAATCCCTCTTTTTTCTATCATTATGTCTTTGCTCTCATTCGTGTAAAATTAATATTAAATGATAATATTTATAACAATTGAAAGAACATTCTTAAAATATTTAAAGAGCAAAGATAAAACTTTCAATATTTTTAACAACTAAATGTATATTTAAAAGTATTTATTAAGATCAAAATTTACAACAATTGGGATCAAAAATAAAGAAAATGAAAATATAAAAACTAAAATCAAAGAAAAATTTTAGAGATCTAAACTAAAATGACCTATATTTACCGGACTAAAAACATATTTAGCAAAAAAAAAAACTCAATTTGTTTTAATCCACCCTTTACGCACGTGCAGAGGAAAAATATGAAAAGTTTAAAAAAGGAACTGGAAATGTGATGGTGAAAGCCTGAGGATAGAGAGAGGATGTTCAGAAAATGTGCTAACCGAAAATAAGAGTACATAGTATAATTTATGTCAGGTAAAGTACCAAGACTGGAACTGTGATGGCGGACATGTAAACAAAGAGAAGGGGAAATATTGCTGCGTTAGCATAACTTTGCCCAATCGTCTTTGCTCACACTCATGAGACAATAAGCAATAAAATATATCTTACATGAAATTAATGCAATCCATTTTTATGGTAAATGTATACAAATGATATAATAAATTTATGCTCATACAAAAATATCTCATCAAGGAATCTATGTGATGACTGATTAACAGCACAACAAATTTATCATTACTGTACAATTTATTATTTTTCAATACTTTGGTTCGGAAATGATTAATGGTAGGAAAGTTTTTCATATGAATAGGTTTTTAAATTTATCATCACCGTATATTTCATTTTTTTTTTTAAAGATAACTATTCAACCATAACTTTCTATTTTAAGTCGTAACAACATTATAACTTACTATGCCTTTTTCGGAAAGAGTGTCAAAGCCAGCACTGAGGTAGGTCCTGGTCCCCAAACTGTGGACTGTGGTTCTTGGTCTTGAGCTACAATTATAATAGAGGGATCTTTCACCATGAAAAGGAGACAAGACTAAGAAAATGCAACTGTTGCGGCTTGAATTATGATCTGCACATGGAAATGGGATCCTATTACATCTATATAATTGAATTTTAATATTTCCATAATGTGATTAATTTTACACAATTATCCAATTTAATTATCTCATATACATGACATTTGAAGTAGTAAATGAGAGCCAAATATATTATGCTAATATGACAATGTTTGACTGAATGATTATGTTAAAAATAGGCAACACTTGGAGTTTTAAAAATGAGAGTAAACAATCTTTTTTATTCTAAAACTTTTAATTTGATATCAATTTCATCATAACAAAATTTTTATGATTAAATTGATATTGAAAAAAAAGATTTAGGACTATATTGATGTCAAAATTTGAAATGTTAGGACAAATTGATATAAAATTTTTTTGTTATGATTAAATTGATGTCAAAATAAAAAATATTTGAAGTATATTGATATAAAAAATTTAACCAAACTAGCAATTTGGTTCCTAAAAAATATATATGATATTAGTTTAGTACCTAAAAGATTTTCAGCACTAATTTAGCCCTTGAAAAATAATATGATATCAGCTTAATCCTTAAAATATTTTTATTTCAATTCACTATTTTAAAAATAGTTTCCTGTTAATATTTTTATTATATTTTGACCTTTCATATTCGTCGTTCATCTTTCTTAACTTTTATAATCATGTAATTTTTTGTTTTCTATTTTTAAAAATAGTAATCGAAATAAATAATTTTTAATATCACACGAAGACTTCTAAAACATTTTATAAACATATATAAGACAATCTGATGAACTAAAGTTTTAGTCTTAACGAAGTTAAAGAAAAGTTATCAAAATATGATTAATAATGAGTTAAATATTATTTTGTAAAAGTAAAAAGTTCAATTACAAAGGTTATCACAAATTCTAAAAAATAATCCACTTATAAATATTGAAATAAAGATAATAATTTTTATTTAATTTTTATGCAAATCTAAAAATAAAAATAAAAGTAACAAATAATTTATAAATTTTAGATACAAGTCTTTTTATATTTACATAAATTTACTTTCTTGTGTAAAAGAATTAATAAAGTAATTTTAAAAAATAATTAAAGTATAATGCTCTTAAAATTACAAATTTTAAATATATTAAATTTTTATTTTTAAGAAATTATAAATAACAATATTGAATTTATATCATCTATGCAAACGCACAAGATAAAATAACAATATATAATATTAAAGTTCTTGTACTACCATTGTCCATGTGACATTTTCTATTAATTTTGAAGTTTTTAACCCTTTTAAATTATATTATTTTAATTTCATATTTATAATTTCTTTTACATTCTTTCGTCAGAACTATTAAGTGGCATTTTTTTATAGGTTTATTTTGATTATTATTAATATTATTTATTATATTTTGACCATTCCTATTTCTCATTTGCATCATTTTTAACTTTTCTTAATTATCCAATTTTTTATTTTTTTAACAATAGTAAAGTGGATGATTTTTAGTGTTATAGTAAGAAGTATAAAATATTTTATAAACATTTGTAACATAAAATAAGGAATTCAAATTTTATACTCAATGACCTAAAGAAAAAGTTACCAAAATATGATTACTATTGGGTTAGATGTTATCTTATAAAAATAAATAGTCTCAATAATAAAGGTTTTATGCATATACAGAACAATTCACTTAAAAAAATTTGAAAGAAAGATAATTATTTTTAATTCAATTTATTTATATAAATCTAAAACCGAAAAGTCCATAAAAAAAAATATCTCTTTTATAGGGCCTCTTTAGTTTTAAATTTCACTTCTTATTTCCATTTTTATTTCTATTTTATAAGAGTTTTAAAAATATATTAAAAAATAAAAACAAATAAAACAAATACTTTCTTAAACCAAATAAACCCCAAACTACTCTCATTTCCAGACATAGAAATGCTGCATTCTTATCACATGCACGCATAGAGGCACGGATTGGCCTGGCCTTTTGGGGGACCAGTTCAATTTTGATCTGGTTGGATAACCATGTCCCCAACATGGATAAAGTTTTTTTTCTGGTTGTCTAGTTGATCTCATCTTTTTGATCTTCGAGTGGAAAACATATACATTTGTGAAAAAAGTTATTCCTGAATACTTACATAAAAGAACATGTGCAAAACTCACATAGTCACTTTACATGATATGTTAATGTCACCTCAAAGTCCATATAACTTATACACCATCCATGTGCATTTGCCATTGGTCCCAACATACCTCAGTGCCTCGACCACAATCTCAGATCATGGGGTATCTCAAGTAATGCTAGAGGGAGCTCTTTTGCCAAATATAGCAAAACCAAAGAGATAACAAGGAAAAGACTATGTGATATATATGTACATAGGTAAAAATTCCCTATATATAGTAGTGTATATCAATTCCTTGATGTTTTTTAACTTCAAATTTATTCCAATTCTCTAGATGGCTAATCACCATGTTTAAGCTAACTGGGCAAGAATTCTATTCTAGGTCATTCACTAGGTACCATACTTTGAATTATGTCATAGAAATAATAGGCGATTATATATATAAATATATATATTATCCATGCAATGCAATGCACAAAAAATAATTTTTTTAAATATTAAAAGTTTAAAAATGCAAATTATGATGACATAGAAAAATTATAATAAAATTTATTATTCAATGACGTCTGATTATCACTTAATGTTTATTGTAACATTTAAAATATATAAATACAGTTTCGTGAACTCAAATTAATAATAATGATAACATGTATCAATTGTTATATATCTCATAATTTATATGTTCATATCATCCATGCAATATATGTTTGATATCACTCGTTTAAGATATTATTATGAGTAAGAAAATTGTTCTATTGTTAATTTGGTTTAATTGTCATGTAAGTATTATTGTCTTACACAAGATTTTAGTATAAATTTATTGTAAGAACCGTAAAGACCTTATAAATTTCTTGTTCCCTACTTTTTGAAACCATGAAATCCACATTATTTTATTAATCAAAGGGCTAATAATATTCCTGGTTAAAGTTGAAAACATCTAATATGATGGATATAGTTGTGAGATTTACAGGATAATGAGACCTATAAAGTTTTGAGTAGAACCACAAATTGATTCGTAGAAGAGTTATGAGACATCAATTCACTCATTGAAAAAGTTGTAATATTAATTTGGTTCTCAAAAGATTTGTAACATCAATTAAGTTCTCTAAAAATTAAAATTTATTTTAAGTTTGTCCAAAAGATTAAACAAATGGATTAACTTGAAATTAATTTTAATCTTTCAAGAATCAAATCTTTCAAGAATCATGGACCAAACTAAGGTTTCTCAAGGATCAAATTGATATCACAAATCTTTTGAGAGTCAAATTGATGTCCCATAACTCTTTTAAGGATTAAGTTGATATTACAAATCTTTTAATAACCAAATTGATATTTACAACTCTTTAGATGACCAGTTGATGTTTTACTCTAATTTTTTTTTCATAATACTAATTTTGAAATATTATTAATACATATATAAAGTTAAGAATATTAATATTTAATATTCAAAATCAATATTGCTCAGCAAGTTACTATTAACCTAACATTCAAAAATATTTTTTTCCATCAAAATCAATCTACCATCCACTAAATACAAATAATGTATTGATTGTATTAAAATCTTATCATATTCTAAATAGAATTGCTCTGAAACCATCCAAGAATTTCTCGAAATGTTAATGGTATAGATAGATAATAAGTGTTGGGGTTTAGCATTGTGAAAGCTTAAACTGTGGTTTACAGTATGTAAAACATCGATTTTAACTAAACTAAAGAAAATTAGACCCAGTCAGTTTAACCGGTTAAACTGGGAACAAGCTCTTAGTCCGGTTCAATGATGACATAAAACCCAGAAATTTAAGAACAGGTCAAAAACCGCTTAAACTGATAAACAGGACCTGATTTAATAAACGACCGGTTTATTGTTTTAAAAAATTTGTAACTTTCTATATAAAGGAGTGGGCCAAACAAATAAATTAACCCAAACACTGTTCAAGATAAAACACAAAAGCTGCGCTTCCCTTTGGCCTTTGTAGGACAAGTGCTGGTCCTCATTTTGAATGGGATGAATTTTTCTCTTGTATTTGGAGCTTTGTTGTTATTGTTGTTTTCTGCATTATTTTTCTTAAATAATGGTAAAATTTGTATTTTTTTTATTTTATATATAAATAATTAAATATATATTTTATTATAAGTACCAAAAAATTATGAAATATATTTTTTATTATATTTTAGTTAAACCCCAATTTAACCGTTGAACCTCTAAAATTTTGAACTAATTCTTTTATTGGCTCGATGTCCAATCCATTTTTCTTAGCCTTGATTTAACTCATTTCAATATGTTTGGTAAAATCAAGTTAACTTATTATATTTTAATACAATTTTACTCTTGCAGTACAGTTTGGAAAGAAGTGAAAAGAATTAGGGCATATTTGATTTGAGTTTTCACTTTTCAATTTTCATTTTGAGTTTTTAAGATTTTATGAAAGAAATACTAAAAATTTTGAAAACTACAAATTCTAGTTTTAGTTTTCATTTCCAATTTTCAGTATTTCCTTCATAAAATCTTGAAACTGAAAAATTGAAAATGAAAACTGAAAACTAAAATAAACAGGCCTATTCCAATTTTCAGTTTTCATTTCCAATTTTTAGTATTTTCTTGAACAAATCCTGAAAACTAAAAAACTAAAAATAAAAACTAAGAACCAAAACCAAATATGCATTTATTTTTCCATCGAATAAAGTTTTGTCTACACATTAGACATTTAACTGTATTTAAAAAGTATGGTTAAATTTATTTACCATATTTTTTAATGCATTTAGCCATGCTTTATGAATATGACTAAACACTTGGTGTTTTGTTCACTGCACTTCATTTGGTGTGCTGCAGCCTTCGTTGAAATCATAATTTGCAAACAAAAAACTGATCACGCCAATGGTTTTTTTTTCAAAAAAATTATAATCAAATTTTTAAAGAAATTAATCTCCAAACTTTCTCAAATACGTACTAAGAGAATAAATTATCAACAATAATAACATAATAATTTGTGATGATTATTTATAAAAAAAGTAGAAATATAATTTTTCCATCCTTAAAATATTTTTAAATTATAACTTTCTTTTGGGTAGAAAAGCTAAGGTTTAGATTATAACTTTTGATAAGTAGTATTGATAGAAGAATACTAAAAAATATTTTTTTATTAATTTATTCAGATGAAAAAAATTTCAAATTCATATTTTTATATTATTAAATAAAGATTAAATAATCTCAATAAATATAATTCATTAACATTAATATATCAATTCACAAGAATTGTAAAAATAATTTTTTAATAATATTAAATAGTTATGCTACAAAAATTATAGAAAATATTTATGTTAACTAATAAAGTGATTTGAACGATGGATGATTCAGTGAATTTATATGCATATTTAAATTGATAAAGTATTTTTTTATGATTTAATAAAGTACTTTCTGAAGCAAAGAAAATAAACAGACAGAACTATGTAATAAGATCATCTTTAATGAGAGGGGTTGTAATTTGCTCAAGATAATATTACGAAGATTCTTCATAAAATTTGAGATGATTCTTTTGAAAAAGAAACTATTTAGAGTTTAATTTTAAATTATGAACTTTAATGATTAAAATTTTTTTTATTAGAATATTTTTACCAAATTTCATATTTGTAATCAATATTAAACTATATTGCTAATAGGGGTTAGCTCACCTATTAAACGTTATGCTCATACACTATCATGACTTGGTTCGATCTCACTTTGTATTGATAGTGATTTACAAGGATCTATAAGTATTCAATGATCTCAAATGCATGTCTTGATCCTGTGTAAATACTCTATAATTGCTAGATAATCTCAAATGCATGCCTTGATCCTGGGTGATTTGTAAGCACCTGATAATTACTTTATTAGCTGAATATATGCCTTGATGCTGATTAGCAAGCTTCCCCTTTAACCTAAACTCTCTTTACACAAAAAAAAAAGGCCGTATCGTGTTAACAAATCACAAATATCATAAATTAATATGATTAAAGTTAAAATTAAATAGTACATTAAATTTTTTTAATGAAAACAACTGTTTTTCAAGGAAATTGGGCGAATATGAGAATTTCACATTGTTTAAAACACTAAACATATAAAATTAGAAATTTAATTAATAAGAAAAATAATGAAGTAAATCAATTCAAACTTGCTAATCGATTAATTTTCATATTTAATTTTTTATTGAATTTCCATATATTAACTAATCAATAATTAAGAATGATTGAATAGTATAAGCAATCAATATAAAGAATAAAATTTGAAATTTTGTTACATTTATGTTTGATATCATGTAATCTAAAGGATAATTCAAAGTTGGCTTAAATATGTTTTTAGTCTCTATAAATACAGATTATTTTGATCTAATTCCATCTAAAATTTTGTATTGGTTTTAAGCCTCTTATTTTACTAGTATTATGTTTTTGGTCCCCTACCATTAGTTTGTACGTTTAAGTAATAATGTTTACAAGGATCAAAAGAAGATTTTGAGAAAATTTATAATAACAATTTTTTTTAATATTGATAAAGATTAAATTTATATTTTAAATAACTTTTAGAGATAAATATGGAGTATAAGGACCAAAAACATGATATTAGAAAAAGAGTGATCAAAAACCAAAAAAAAAATTAGAGAGACTAAAATCAAAATGACACATATTTACAGTGACTAAAATATATTTAAGCCTTTAAAGTTAGTTTAACAATATATCTTGATTCAAGCCATTAGGATTGAGTTAGTGGTAAAGGATTTTAGTAATTTGTATGAAGTTATAGGTTCAAACCTCATTACCACCAATGTAATATATATATACATACACACACACGTTCGCGTGTTAATTTTTCTAACTTTATCTAATCAATCAAACATACAATGTGATTGTTTAATGTAAATGAGATACTAGATTTCATGCCTTACGTTTTTCTTCAAATGAATTAGTATAAATAACATTTCAAACACAATATTATTATTTTATTAATAACAATGATTATTATTTAAATTATACTATTATTTTCATTATGCCTTGCCTTAAGAAAACAATATTTAAATTTTATTATTTGAGATTTAATAAAAAACTTAACTTAGAATAATGAACTTTAATGGATAAAAATATATATTATTAGAATGAATTCCTTTACTGATAAATATATAATTATTAAAATTAGGATTTTTATTGGTTTGAGATGATTTTGTTTTTGTGAAATATATTTCGAGTTCAACGTGAAATTGTAAATTTATGAAATTTGATGTGAATATTTTATTAGAATATTTTTTTTACAAAATTTGAAACTTGAACTCCCTATTAATTTATCTGGTTATTAAAATTGAAATTTAATATCATATTAAATAAACATTTTGAACTAATATAAATTTTTATCAAAATATTATTATTAGTATTATAACCTAAATATTATAAATATATATTAAATTAATTAATTGATGAAAATTTATTAAAAATAATATTATCAATTTAATTAAGTGTTATATATTTTCCTAACGATTGAATTATAAAATTATATATGTAATTGTATTTAAGTAGTTATTATTTTAACACTAGTTACTATTTAAATGTTTATTTAAAAAATATTTATTATTTTGTATACATTTTAGAATAATTAATTAATTCTTATAAATAAAAAATCCAATATTTAATATTCTCTCTTGTGTATTTTAATTTTTTTGGCTTGTGTTTCTTACCATAAGATATAATTTTCAAATATAATTTATAAGAAAATAATAATATCTTATGGTATTTATAATTATAAATTTAAAATTGAATATTATTATATAAATATTTTTATTATATATTATATTTATAACTTATATGAAACATTATTTGTTATTTAGCTACACATTTTATAATATTGACTTTCATTTTAGTACATTGTAAAAAGTTAAACAATAATCTCTCACTCTTTTAAATTTTAGTTTTTTGGTCTCTTGATATAGGAGGATATAACAAAAATAAGTTGTGACCAAATAATGACTCTTAATAATTATTTTAATATTGATTAAAATAATTATTATTCATATATATACTATTTTCGTATCTAACTGTTCAAAATACAATATAATCAAAAGTTATAAAATATTGGTTAGAAGCGATTTTTAATAATTACTTTTTTATTTCAACAAAATTAAAAAAATTGAGTTAATTAAAGACAGAAATTCATGAATCATGTCTAACCTCACACACCCCCCATGAGGCCTAGCACAATTGCTAATTAGCTAAGCTTCTTAAGCATCTAATTAGAGTTTGATTCCTGGCAACAATATGCATAGAGGGGGTCGTGGCCAAGCCAAAATCCACATCTATAAGCTCTACATCTCGTTAATTAGTTATTGTACGACTAAAGATACCATTGGTTCCCCACAAAAAAATAAACTTATACAATACTTATTTCCTCTCATTTTAATTCTTTTTAAAGTTTTGCGTTAACTTAATAAATATATTAACTGCATTTGAAATAAAAGAATTAATAGGAAAAAGTCGAAAGAAACTCCCTTCAATTTTATTTGATATGCACTTTAATCATGTTACTTTTAAAACATGCATATTGCTTCGCTTTAATTTTTAGATGGAAAGAACCATGTAATTGAAATGTTATAAATTAGCTATCATTTTTACAATTGACCTATAATACCCGTACGCGTGTCAGGAGATAAGTTCTGGATGATCTAGTCTTTTGGACCACCTATGGTTCTTAAATTCTTAGTTCTGGACCCTATACCTACTTGGAGGGCTATATGTTAGAGTCACATTCTTGGGATCAAAAGTTTCTAATTGTTCTTAGAGGGAAAATGAGTTGAAGAGGATTTTAAATGAATTTTATGATACCTTTAAATATTTCGTTTTGAGCCCTCAAGTTTAGAAAATTGCGAAAACTTCCTATTTAACTAAAACCCAAAATTTGGATTTTGAATGGTTGGGGTTTTGATTTTTTTGATATTTTATTTGAATCCAAATGAGGGGTATTTTCTTATTTACATTTATGTTTTAAAGTTAATGGAAGAAGAATAAATGATAAGTGAGATGATCCAGAAGCTGTGTTAGGAATTATATAGCAGAAGAGTTTTGCTCACTGCCATAGCGTTAGGACGCCAGAGCGGTCACGAGTGTTTTGGGTGTGGCAGTGGTTTAGGACCGCCATAGCAGCATAAGTGCACAGTCCGAGCCCTGCCTGCGCCCTTACCGCTATAGCGTTAGGGATCGCCATAGCGATCATCCTAGAGCGTGAATAGTGTCAAGCGGTGTTGTTTCACTCGCTGAAACCCTTCCCTTTCCATAAAACCCTTCCCCACTCCTTCTTCCCCAATTTTTTCTCGAACCAGAACCTCTTCCCACCCCCTTTCTCTCTTTTTCCCTCATTCTCTCAAATCTAGCTCCCCCAAATCATCAAGGTATGTTTATGTTAATAGATTTTGTCTCATTCCTTCCATTTCTTTCATATTCTTGAGTTAGAGTTTGTTATTTCTCTCATTATTGTCAAGTGGGGTGCTCCCCCAATGTTGTTTGAGTTAGATTAGAGCTCTCTAGAGGTTATTAGAGTTTAATCTAGAGTTATGGTTACTCTATGGCAGTTGTTGGTGCCATTCCAACTCTCCACGTCAAGTTGGTGGTGCCCACATATTCCCTTCAACCGGTGAGTGGATTTGACCCGTTGCCTTAGTTTTATCATTACGAATATGTTTCTTACATGATAATTGTTAAGTATAGAATTTGAAACTAGAAAAAAAAAAAGATAGAATATGATTTTATATGATTTTGTCAAGCTAGAAAAATTATGATTTATGATGATAGCATGAAAGAATGAGTTTTACAAAACCATGGGACCATGATTGCTATGTTGCGTGTATGAAAAAGGTTTTATATGCTAATGAAATGATTGTTAGAAGAATATATGATTTTATCTAGCTATTTTAACAAATATGTTTTAAGAGTTATGATATCAATTATGATTTAAATTCTAGATTATGCTTTAGAATACTAGTTGAGATACTTTGGAAAATATTAAGTTGAGCAATGTTGAAGAAAGTATGATTTGTTTTATGAAGAAAAATGCTATTATAGTTTTTAAGTTTTCATGATTTAGAACCCCAATGTTTAAACTATGATTTTAGATTTATTAAGTATATGAAAAGTTATGTTAACTTAAAATCTAAATTTAGAACTTCAGTTTTAAGGTACCAAGAGGTATGAAATTCAGGACGATTCATAGCAGCTATCAGATACATATTCTGTGAGCTTGAAATCATAATGCTTACATAGGTGATCCCTTGGGCATGATTTTCACACCAGTTATGCTAAAGTCAGATTGTTAGAATTCTTTAGTCTAGAACTCTTAGAGTACTAATAATTTAGGGACTCTGCTTTCTAGGGAAGAGTTCCCATTTTTCAGCTATAGTTTTCTTTTTGTCAAAATAGTTTAGATGGTAGAGAACAAAAAAGGACAGTTAGTTAACAGCTATTTAGATCGTTAACCTTAGTACCAAGTTATCCGTTGAGACAATATCACCCCCAGGTTATAGAAATGGGACCTGGTTAGGTACCCTTAGCTTGTCCAATAGGAACTTAGGACTTTACAGCTTTAATTATTATATATGTATTTATTCAGCTTAGCAAATACTTTTCCCAGGCTCACTTGGACTCTCAGTCGTTAAATGATTTTATGTTGATTATGAGTTTATAAATGCTTGTTTATGAAACTATAGAATGAAAAGTGTTTTCTTAGCTAGTTATGTATGTAAATATCAAAGGATTTATGTTGTTGCATATATATGCATTATATATATATCTTCCTTAGTTGTCTCATGTGGGTGATGGGTGAGACTCACTTACTGAGTCCGTTAGTCACCCCTCTCCCTTCCTCTCATAGCTGGAGGTACAGAAGTTCGTTCGATCGTCTTGAGTAGTTGCAGTTTCCTTTTTGGTGAGCTTTACATTGTTGTGAGGCTTAGTTAGGTTTCTGTAGTTGTAAAAGTGCTCTAGTAATTTGCATGCAGGATTTTAGCCACGCATATATTTTGAGATACTGGAGCTATTTTCAAAGTTTATGTATTTTCTCTATATGTTTCCAGAGTTTAAGAATTGATTCAATTATTGGTTTTGATTAAATTATGTAATCGATTGGTCAAGTAGTTATGATTCAGTTTCAATAGTTAAGCAGGCTATCAATTTAAGATTTATATCATGTGAACGAATTAGTTTATGATTTTGAAAATTTGCAAAACGAATTAGATAAGAGTTTTCAAAGCTTGAATATTAATTATTATTATGTTTTGAGCAGAGAAAATATTATTGATTTAGAAGAAAATCATCTTTTAAGTATAATATTATACATATTATATGCATTTAGTGAGACACGTCACCTGAAGGCTTACGTGGGAATAGGATTTTACGTCCTACACGCTCCTGTTTAGTCGTGACAATTGATTTGGAATTCCTTAATTAGTATGGGAATAATTAAAATGACAAATCATTTAAATTGAATGGAGTATTACATTATGCTATCTTTATACTTAAATAATTGTCCCATTTTAAATACTCATTAAAATTAAGGAAATGATTGTAAAACATCGATATTAGAAAAAATTAAGGATAATTTGCTAAAATGTCTTTTCTCCACTAATTTTTTTATATCCTTCACTAATAAGTCAATAATATTTAATAAGAATATTATTAAAAAGAAATAATTAATACTATTTAAATTTTTATATAAATAATTATTTTTAAATAAATTTTTTAAAACAAATAATTATTTAAAGACAGATGGAGTATTAATTATATATCCCTTCAATTTGTCCCTAATTCAAGACGTCGAACTGGCCTAAGCTCAAAAAAATTGGATAGCTCATAACACCAGACACTGCACATAAACCTTTGGAGACAATGCAGGCACATAATTGGTCTAATATGCTCTAATCCCTCAGTTCTGGTCTTCTAGACATGCTTTTGCACAGATTTATTAGCCACATAGGTCAAGATATGCAATTTATTTAGACGCATGCAGCCTCCTACTTATCCAAAGCTAGTGCATTTGATGACTAGGAGAGAGTAACTAATGGCAATAATTTCTTATCCAAGTTTCTTGTTTTGATTTGAAATTTCTAATTAAAGTGAATAATTAAGCATGTGCATGTGACCAAATAGCTCAGGAAAATGTTGTGGCTGCTGCAGAACAAAAGTTAGTTCATAATGTCCGCCACCAGAAACATAATGTCTGTGCTCATGTCTGCAGTTGTGAACAAGTACTACAAGTAACTTCATTACCGGTACAAATTTTCCAATGTTGGCGTCTTGAGTCTTGAGCTATATACGAATAAACTTGCTAGTGATCAACAATAAGAAAAAATGAAAAGAGATAAATGTTTATAGATAAATAATTAAAAATTAGACTATATATGGAAAGTATTATAACTCTATATATTATAATTGAGGTTCAGAAACATTTAAAAAATGTAACTAAATGATATAAAAATGTTGGTAAAATTTTTTAGTGATATAATCTATATATAACACATGTAATATGTTATTGAAGAGTTTTAATAACACTTTTTTTATATATTTTTAATAATATTTTTAAATGTTACTAAAATTTAAATATAGTGTAGTTTTAAAAAGAAGAAAAACCATATGTATATTCTTTCTATTTGTTTGTCTCCAATTCGAAAAATAAGAGGCTTTGCAATAAATTCATAGTAGATAATAAAAGTATACCTAAATTTTTTTGAATTGTTAAAATTCAGAATTGAACTAAAAAATAAAAGTTGATAAACTGTGATTGACTTAACACACAAAGAGCAATTTCCACTCACAAGCTCTCCATGGTGCAATTCACTTTCAAGAAGCATCAAGTTCTCCCATTTATGTCCAAAACTTAATTGGCTGTCAAGTCAATGAAATGAAATTAAAGTTTATATCTGAGCAATTAGCATGTAAATTAACTAAATACATGTCAAGTTGTGCGGGTTATATTAAAAGGTTTATGTTCAATACAACTTTACACTTGTGAAAGATCTATGCTTAAGGTAGAAAATTTCAATCCATTATTTTTTAAAAGTAAAATGTTCATGTTTCTTGTTGTCTTTTTCCTACAAAAATCTCTTTACCCAATTATTTAGAGTAATATTACACATACAGAAAAATATATATATAATTTTTTTTAAAAAAATCATGGTGATTATTGTATAAATAAAAGTGGAATGACCTAATTATTCATCCAAAATATAATATATAATTTTGACAAATTTTCTGGTTATATAACATTTTTCCATCCTGTAACTAAAAATTTAATGTTTAAAATATCAACACCTTGACTTAAAAGTAAAGGTAAATCTCATTTTTTCCATTTAAAGATATAAATACTATTATTGTAGTGTTTTAAACTAATTTTATCATTAATTTAGTCTCTTCATAATTTGAAACGTCATATATTTTACGCTATCTATTATGTTGTGTTAAAAGGTTGTGAACAAACTTCGATATAGGCCATTATTTACATATCACGTTAAAATGTATTATTAGTACACATGTTTTTCACTATATATTATTCAAATATGTATTATTATGTAATTAAAAATATTTAATTCTTATAATAATTGTCTCAAAATTTATATAAAATACTATATAATTGATTACCAGTATATATAAATCTGTACACTAACAATATTAAAATTAAACTCTTAAACTAATGATCAATTTTAAAAATTTAAATAAGAAACTAATAACACTTATAATTTTTTGAGGAAAAAAAATGAAACTGTACTCTAACTAAATATCTATATCGTTACCTCTTCTCTTTTATTTTAGTCTTCTCTTTTGTGAGTACTAAAGAGGAGGCTGTAATCCTAGTGCCAACTCTACCACTTTCTTTATCTTTTTAATTGCATGGAATTTTTTTTATCTAATGAATGACTTAGATCTCTAAACTTTCTTTTACAAAAATAACTTAGATCTATCAAATCTTGAGTATATTTGTTATGATCTTGTGTCTTTTGTTTTGCTTTTGTTGTTTGGTTTTCTCTGGCGATTGTTTTTATCTTGATCATCTTGTAGATGACACAGATTACGAGTGTACAAGAGACATATTGTGCTAAGTTGAATTGAACTCATATCTGTCCTAATTGTTTTGATCGAACCATTTCTTAAAATCCAGACCTAAGTTCATAATAAATTGACTAGGCTGACCTGATATTTTGTTAATATTTATAAAATTGAATATTATACATAACAAAGTCATAAAATTTTCTCATAGAAGAAAAGCCATGAGATTTTAGAAGTTAGAAGCAAAATTCGAGATATTTTACAATCCGTATTTTAAAACAAATTAATTGAAGTATAAAAGTTTTGCAATTTATAACTAATTGTGTTAAAAAAAATATAGCTTTTAAAATAATTATGACTTCAAGTAAGATCATGACAACGTGAAGATGTCATAAAATGACTGAAAAATACACCTGACCAAAATTTCAAAACTTTAATCCAATGCAAGGTGGCGGATAATTTAATCCTACATATGTTTTGAATCATTACATGGTCCATCATTGATCACCATTAGATTTTATTTGAACTACCTAGATTTTAAAATACAACAATTATATAAAAATACAGAGTATAGTAATATTCTTTAAATTAGAAATAATAATTTTGAAATTACCATATTAACCTTCTCTCAATACTCAATCTTCCTTTTAACCCTTCACCTTTTTTCCCATTCATCGAACCTTCTCTCTGCATTTAATTTTTTCTTCTCAGAGCTCAGAGGATACTTTATTATATTTTTTCAAAGGATGAAGTACCAAGAACAAAAAAAGTTGCATTGCTTTTCTTCAGAGACAATAATTCTAGATTGAGTTGTTGGGTGTGTCCCTCTCCCTTTTCGGTGGCGGCAATTGTAGTTTCTGAGATGGAATTGAAGGATGTGGTGACAAAGGATGTGGATGACAGCGTAGCACACCGTGCAGTGGATGGATGCGGCGCCAAGTGGCAGCTGCAGAGGGGTGTGACAGTTGGACCAGTTTTGTGCTATGGCGACAAAGGGGAGCTGTTGGACTTTTCAGTTTTCAAGTGAAGGAAAGGATGACGCCGAAAAGCTCCTGTGGTTTAAATGGAGGTGGTGTGGCCAATGAAGGCGACGAGTGGCGGTGGTGAGAAAGATGATGTGGTTTTGGGAGAATGAAAGTGGTTGAATAGGAAAATCAAATGTTAAGATAAGGATAATATAGTAATTTAAAAACAAAATTAAAGGACCATCAAATGTGTCTCAAACATATGAGGACCAAATTAACAGCTACCCCAATGCAATTTTAGAGCTGAAATGGGAATGGGTCATAAACACGGGGAAAGATAATTTAGTCTTATATATCTTCTAGACCTTGTGATGGTCCTCTTGTTTAAATCATTAGATGATATTTCAATTGTTAAGATTTAATGGATTAATTACTAAATAAAATTATTAAATAATTTGATAAAATAAAATATATTTAAAATTATTAAATTGTCCTAATTATTTATTGTCCTTTCCTTCTGCCCCCACCACCATCACCACCACCACCACTAATCTGTTGCTTCTACATTATATAAATCGAATAAGCACCCTATCCTCAACTTCAACAATGCCCAGCTATGCGAAGCCGTCAAATGAGATCAACGACAATTGTTAAATGCATTCAGCATCTCTCTCTCATGATGGGAGAACAACATTAGTTTACTATTATAAAGCCCACACTTGTTCTCCTCAGTAATTTTACATCAAGGATGGTGATTATTCTTGGATCAATTCAATATTAATTTTTATAACTTTGAGTCTTGCTATTTTGAATTTTTAATGGCTCTAAAAATACAAAAGAACTGAGTAATAAAAAAATAACAATTTTATCTTCTTGTTTTTGTCATCATAGATGGTGGTTATGGTTGATCTCCATTTGCACTACCAAATCAGCAATTTTTTGTTTCAATTGAATGAAGCAATGCAAAACGAAATAAAAAAAAAATTAAAACTTTGATTCCCCACTCATGGGCCCAACTTGGGAGAGGTGAGTGTGAATAGAAAAATTGCTGGTCCGTGCGAATCAGCCATTGTCCTGAAGGATGGATCAATCTCCTCTGCACCACTTCAACTTCAGTGCTCGAAGCAAAGATGTCTACTCCTTTTCTTTCAATCCTTAAATACCAAAACACGATATAAATGCTTTCCTTACCTTTCCTCATTTTTTTCAACAAAGGATATTTCTAAAGCGTAGGGTGCAATTTAAAAGAGTTAATGTTTATTTTGATTTTTACTTTATACTCATGAATTATTTTACTTTGACTTTTAAAATGAGTTAAATTAGTCAATAACATTATAAAACGTGAATCATATTAGTCCTTTAATCTACTTTTATTTAACATTCCATTAATTAAATGATGATGTATAATGTTAAGCGATATATTGGCATATTTTATATATATCGTCTAAAATAAGAATTAAGTTTAAAATGACTCATTTTGGTGTCTAATATTACACAAAATAAGTCATTTTAAACTCCTTTTCAAATATTAAATGACTCATTTTATACAGTTTTAGACACTAAAATAAATCATTTTAAACTTCATTACATTTCATTTGACTTATAGTATATCAAAATATCACTTAACGTTAAATATCATCATTTAATTGATAAAATGTTAAATAAAGTGAGATGAGAGACTAACTTGATTCACATTTTTAATATTAAAGACTAATTTAATTCATTTTAAAAGTTAAGAATGAAAATGACTCATGAGTAGAAAGTTAGGGATTAAAATGAGTATTAACTCAATTTAAAATGCATAATGCTAAATGGCTCAAAAGGAAACTTGTGAATGATGCACAAAATTGTAAAAGAAAAGCAATTAATTTTTGTTTGATGGGAAAATTTTCTCAATCCCCCATGAGAAATTCGTGCATTGTGAGCAAGATAAAACGTTTGTTTTTTTTTTTTCAATAATTATTGAAGTACTCGATACTTACCAAGGCAAGTGGAGAAAAAGAGGAAAAAAAATAGAAAAATAACACACTAATACATCATCATTAATTGCACCAACACCTAACCACACCAATCTACCACCAATAACCTTGTCCCAAATTCCTCTTTCAAACAAAAGAAACTCACAGAACTACTTATATCACACCACAGTCACCTAATGTTAGTCACACATATACCAAACTCAGGAAGTTTCCATGCGTCCCCTTCAGCATTGCTATCAAGGACATATAGAAAACTTCTGCAAAAATCACCTACACAACTATGACATGTAGTGGTGCACACCACTCTTTCCAATTTAACTTAATTTTTCACAGTAACTCATCCATGTTAACTACACATTTATCAAAGATAATTATATTCCTTGCATTCCAAATAGACCACAGAACAACAAAAAAATAAACCACCCTCCCTCTTTCTTGTAAGACCCTTGTATGAAAATCGAGCCAAATATCTAAGAATTCTTGAAGTTAGGAAGGCATAACCCAAGACAACCCCAAATCCCCCAAAATTGCACCCCAAATTATCCAAGTGAAAGAGCAACGTATGAATAGATGTGTAATAGATTCATCTGTCATATCAAAAAATGCACCTAAGATCAACAGCATGAAGAATCCCAATTTTATGTGAAAAATCCTTTGTTTTCAGTTTTCCTAAAAGTGCAAATCAAACCATAAAGCGTTTATTTTATATCATTCATTGATTGATATATCAATTATTGTATTAAAAATATTAAAAAGTGGAACATAATGATGACCCATAAAACTAATGTGTCAATTATATAAACAAGACAATGTAAATGGTTTATCTGATTCTCAAAGTATCTAAGAATTTTTCTTCTATCACTCATGTTTTCAATCCACAATGAATTGGTTTAGAAGACTGTTTGTGACACTTGTGCGAAATAATTTTGGTGCCCATTAGCGCTGCTCGACTAAAGTTGTACAAGAGATCATACATATGGAATAACACGTCATGTTGTGTTGTTTTCTCATTAACTAATATTGTCATTTTATCCTCGAAAGTGTATTTTACACTTAAAAAGAGCTAAATTCAATTGTACATAATAATGTGAAATCGTATAAAACGTTGGTATTTAAAATAACCACGTGAAATCATATAAATCATTGGGTTTTGCTACTGAAAGCTCAAACTTTAATTTGCTCGAGCTATTGCACCTTTTACATGAGCAAGCTTTACCTCCAATGCATATGCGCTAGGTTGAGCGCTCTCTATCAACTCTCTAAATCATAATTCCCCTTTGCAAGTGGTGAGAAGCAAACCTCACAATGCTGATGACAGCTCTTTTTCCATAGATGTATTTTACTTATAACCTAATAATATGTTTGGATTTTTTTTTATTAGTAAAGTAGAATCGAATAAGTAAGAATGGAAAAACAAACAAACAAACAAAAATATTATAACCCATTTTATAGTCTTTAAAAGATAAGCAAATCACTGCATTGCTTCTTTAAGAATTATTGTCACCGTGTACATTCCTTAAAGATCTAAAACACCATCTTAGTCACCCTTTTCGAGGACTAACGATAATACACAAGGACCCAGTTATCTAACTGTGTCAAATCTATGAGGAGTTTATATGTTGATAATAATTTTTGGAGGACAAATATGATTTACTCAAATCTATAAGGAGTTTATATGTGATTTACTTAATAATCTATAAGGAGTAAAATAGGATTTACTCAATTCAAAATTACCTTTTCTCTTGTTTGAATATTAAAAAGAAAAGAGAGTGAAACATCATTTCTTATTTGAATCAACTTCGATAGGATCGGAACATTATATAAAATAGTTACTTTTTATTTATAAAATTAATGGACACCCATTTCTCTCGTTTTACCCCAATTAATGGAACAAAATTTGGCTATTTGATGGAAAGAAAGGAGAATAATTCCTATGAAATCCTTTAATTTCTTCTACCATCACTTGCACACTCCAAAACAAATTGTAAACGTACTCCTGCATGGATGGAGGCTCAAGAGCAGCTATTCCCTTCCCCCAATCCCTTTTCTGTTCTCCTTCTTTGTCATCCAAATACAATGTAAAATAAATAAAAGGCACAAATTAACAACTACCCAAAACAACAAGATACATATCTATAAACAGAAACACATCAAATTAAAATCACATAAAAGGGTCAAAGGAATAATAATCATTCTGGAAAAAGATTCCTCACCATATATAGATGCTAAAGACCAACAAGCAGACATGATGCTGACAATGGTACTATTATTACATGGGTTTGGTACTGTTAGGTCACTAAACAACATGTAGCATGCATTCTTCACTTGATGTTATTCTTCTCTTTGGCCTAGTTGCATCTCATGACTTCGAATTGGGACAATGTTTAGCCAGAATGGTGGAATTTCGTTTAACATTTTTAATCACATGTGAACAATGTGACCAAATAAAATGTGCTAACTAGCCAGGCCCCTAGCATGTACTATACAATGGCATCTATTTTCTAAATTTTTTTAGGGTTAAAAATACAAAGGCATCTAAAATATATTCAGAACCGTGATAAGATTGGCCTTGCTTTTGCTTGCAGGTGAAGCCCATTCAAGTGCCATACAATGTGGTTGCCACGTAAAGATGATAGCAATATGAGATACAGTAATAGTAGTAGTGATGACCCATTTAAGGTGGAAATGAAGTAACGTGAAGGTGTGCCAATCAGGGCTTTTTTTTTTTTAGAAAAAATATTATTTGTATTTATAGAGCATAGATATCATGAATTTACACTTCACTTATCTTTGAATATGAATTCATATTTGAATGGGATTCATACCCTATTTATTGTTGACTGGGGTAAAATCAACACGATATTTAATATTTTATTAATACAAATAATATAACTATTTTTTTTAACGCATTATCCCTGAAAAGTGTCATGGCAATATATTGCGCGCACACCAAATGCAAGTTATATAACAAGATAATATATACGATGCTCGATGATGTTATTGCTTTGCGACTAAGATTGAGCGATTGATTTGAACCCAACTGAGCGAATGCGCCTAACATAACGAGGTGGCATACAAGGATTAACATAATTTTGAGAATAAGAGCACCCATTCCCCACTTCATACATATAATTTTCTTTTAAAAAAAATTCATTAACTTTACGGAAAGAGTAAAAGCTCAAATTGTTAGTAGATAGTACTGAGATTTCAAAAAAAAAAATTTAGTAACTGGGTAAGAATAAGATATCAATATAAGAACAAGTGAACTATATTATATCTTATTATTTTGTCTCATTTAAAATTAATGCGAGGTCAAACTCTAAAAAATAATAGGGACAAAAGTGTCAATATTTTATATAATTTTTAAAAAAATTTAAAATTTTTGTGGGGGCATATGCCTCCACCTCTAACAACATGGAAACATCATTGCTAGATAGAGTTACCAGACATCAATTTGGTCTTGAAAAGACGACTAACATCTATAATGATCAATTAATGATCTATTTCAATTAAACTTAAACGTCAATATGCATAAAAAACAAAGAAACATTAATTGATGTTTGATATGTCATATTATGTGCAAATAAAGGTTCACTTTAGTCCTTGAATTTGTAAGCATGCTTTATTTTAATCCCTGAAATTTCAAAATTAACTCTTTAGTCTTGAAATTTTTATTCCATAGGTCACTTTAGTCCCTAGTCAAACAAACGTTAGTCAACCATTAATATTTACTAACGTGACATGCTAAGTGACATATGACATGCTAATATGACTCCAAATCAAAATATGTTCAAGAATAGTTCTGAAATTTCAAACGTGTCAAAATAGTCCTTAAATTTTTTAAAATGTGTCAAAAAGTCCTAAATCCCCAAATTTCTTTTATTTTACTTCATAAAATCTAAATCCTTAATATTTCGTAATTCTCTCTCATTTTCCTACCATACTTAGACAAATATCTTTCTCACATAGAATAACAATAAAAAGATAATGTATTACCAACAATATGTTATTATTGGCTAAGTTGTGAGCAATTTAATCCCCCATAAAGATGAGGACATATTGGGAGGGAAAGTAAGCATAAATTCTCCATTTTAAACCGATGCCATTGTGTTTGCCCTATTCGCATCAACATTTGCAAAATGCTTCCCCATTTTCAGTGCAACAAACTTGCTATGCAAAATGCGATTAATAGATCCTAGACCATATACATCTTCACATGCAAATGTGTTACCATCATTATTCACTTGTACATCCTAAGAAGGTGGTGGTTCCATATGATCACACTATTATTAGGATGGAGTAAGAGACCCAATTCTTTCTAAAAGTTTTTGATTAAAGCTCATCATATTTGAGATAATTTACAAGTATGTTTTGATGGGAATAGAGTTTTTTTCCTTATTATGATATATTCCTTTGATACCAAATTTATTCCCAAATTGTGACTAAAAAGTTCAAATAGCCCATTGAACAAACCTCGTGCTTGCTTGATAATATAATATTTTTCCTATATTATTCTATTTTCATATTTTAAAACCCCATTTATTCCTAGAAATGAAATTTAATAGCTAATAAATTAATTATATTAGCTAAGTATTGAGAGTCTCAAATTTGGATTAATCAAGTTCTTAATTGTGTTTGGAATATTTAAAATTTAAACTATTTAAATAGAGTGTGAAAATGAGATAAGTGGGTTTAAGAATTATTGAGGATTTAAATTTTATGAAGTAAAAGAGGACAAATTTGGGATTTAGGATTTTTTTTTTACACATTTAAGAAAATTTTAGGGACTATTTTGACACATTTAAAAATTTCAGGGACTAATCTAAACTTATTTTAATTTGGTGTCATATCAGCATGTCACGTGTGCTCAACTTGACACGTCATTAACACATGGCATGCCACCCATCACTTAACGTATCACATCAAGGAACAGGAACAGTTGACTAACGTTTGTTTGACCAAGAACTTAAGTTACCTACGGAATGAAATTTCAAGGAAAAGAGTTAGGTGGAGCACACTTATAATTTCAGGAATTAAAATTGATCTTTACTCCATTATGTGCTACATCTATTTCAGAATAATTGTCATTTTTTTGTACTTTATGTTTCATAATATATATCTTTTTATAATATTTAGGTAACATTAACTTTTTTCTTCAATTTATACTCCATGTAAATGTATTAGTTAAGTAATAAACATACTTATCAAAATAAGTAATAATGACTATATAAGAATAGTTTTATCAACTCAATAATTTTCTACATTTATTAATTTTTTTTGTTTTCCTTAATATGTGTATTATTTGATTTTTGACAATTATTTAAA